>SJYA01003072.1:1318444-1579356 GCA_006410615.1 Neotragus moschatus | reverse complement strand
AAAAAAAAAAGAAACTTGAGAAAAAAATCTTACCTGAATTCTCACAAAACATAAACGTTTTAAGGGTTGTGTTCATTTTTTTACTAACGGAGATATATATTCAAAGCTTTTGACATATTTAAAATGCCAATGAAGGGTATTTTCTCTACTCACGCTTAGTAACAATAAAATGATTTGGAGGCACCAGTTGGTTAATTTTCGGGGGAAAGAATCTGGACTAAACCCCAACTCATTCTTCAAATAACTTCAAAAAGGTTAATGTATGTGTGTGTGTTCAGCTGCATCCAGCTATTTACAGCTCTAGGGACTGTAGCATGCTAAGCCACTACATCCATAAGATTTCTCAGACAAGAATACTGGGGTGGGTTGCCATTTCCTCCTTCAGGGTATCTTCCCAACCCAGGTACTGAACGCCTCAGGTGTATCCTCCAGGCAGATTCTTTACTCCCAAGCCACTCAAAGAGGTAAGTGAATGAAGTGAAAGTAACTTAGTCGCATCTGACTCTTTGCGACCCCATGGACTATACAGTCCACGGTGTTCCACAGACCAGAACACTGCAGTGGGTAGCCTTTCCCTTCTCCAGGGGATCTTCCCAACCCAGGGATCGAAGCCAGGCCTCCCACATTTCAGGCTGATTCTTTACCAGCTGAGCCACAAGGAAAGCCCTTGAAGAGGTAAGGACATGTGAATTAAAATACTGCGGTTTGAAAATATAATTATTCTGAGGATATGGTTTTCTCTCCTCATTGGCCAGTACAAGTGACTTCGTCTTTTTCTGATTTCAAAGTAGTACATAATTGTGGAAAATCTTTTCTTGTTTTTAAAGAAAAATCAGGCTACTGATTACTTAGAGAGGGAAGTGGTTCCTAACCAGAAGAGATTATAACCCCACAGGACACTCAGCAATATCTGGAGATACTGTTGATTGTCACAATCGGGAGGGTTGCTACTGACATCTAGTGGACCAACTAGCAAAAGTAAAAGTGTCGGTCACTCAGCTGCTTCTGACTGAGACCCCCATGGACTGTAAGCCTCACAGGCTTCTGACAGGCTCTCCAGACAAGAATACTGGAGTGGGTAGCCATTCCTTTCTCCATGGGAGTTTCCTGACCCAGAGACTGAACCCAGGTCTCCTGCATTGCAGGCAGATTCTTTACCCTCTGAGCCACCACGGAAGCCCCCTGGACAGATGAGATCCTGCTAAATAGTCTATAAGGTACAGAACAGCATCTCCCTCCCTCCCCCATCCTCCACACACACCCACAACACATGANCTGCATCGCAGGCAGATTCTTTACCCTCTGAGCCACCAGGGAAGCCCCCTGGACAGATGAGATGCTGCCAAATAGTCTATAAGGTACAGAACAGCATCTCCCTCCCTCCCCCCATCCTCCACACACACCCACAACACAGGAAAAGACCAAAATGTAATTTGGGCCAAAATGTCAATAGTATCACATGTGAGAAAATTGCTATAGAGAGACATCTACAAATCCCTTTGGCACAAGGAGAAAGTAATTGCCCTCCTGTCTGATCCAGAGATGGTTCACATGTCTGTGTTCCTCCTGGAACAGTTCCGAGGACTCCTCAGCACCTCTCCCAGCCTCAGATTGACTGTCAGGAGACACTCCCTGCTGTCTTTCTCAGGTTCCGCAGATGGAGTTAAAGTGATAGGGGAGGANCCCCTCCTGTCTGATCCAGAGGTGGTCCACATGTCTGTGTTCCTCCTGGAACAGCTCCGAGGGCTCCTCAGCACCTACTCCGAGCCTCAGAGTGACTGTCAGGAGACTCTTCCTGCTGTCTTTCCCAGGTTCCGTGGGTGGAGTTAAAGTGACGGGGGAGGAGGAGGGAGAGGAATTGAGCATTCCTCCCTGTGGGCTCACACTCTGACAGCTGTTTCAGGATATTCGGCTCTGCAGATGGAGCTGTTCCCACTTCCTGTCGAGATTGTTTCTCAGCACAAATAGTGAAAATACTTTCAAAAAGGAGTGCTCAAAAGTTGGACATTTCTTAAAATACTCTATAAATACAGACTAACTACAGACTTTTAAAAATGTTTAATGTCACTACCCTATTTTACAATTGTTTCCCCTATCATACATGGCTAACAATGCTTCCCTTATGTGAAGACAAACAAATAAACAAGCCTCCACACCTCAGGAAATACAGTTCAGTCCATTCCTCCCAAAACGGAGTGTAGTCCAACCAACCTGTGAGATAAGCCATGCTTCCTGTTTGTGAAGATGCTATGAGGGAAAATGTTACATGCTTTACGTTTTTATGTGTGTGTATCCCTGGAGCTCATATTTCTTAAGCTTCCAAACCAATCATTGATCTCTGTGGGATACCAACAAGACATCAAGTAAACAACTTCATCTTGAGAGCAGGCAACATCATCTTGGGACTCAAATAATTAAGGAGTTGTATGAGATGCAGTCAGATGGGAAAAGCTATTTAAAGCTGGTTCACGTACCAAGTCTCTTCAGTCATGTCTGACTCTTTGTGAGTCTATGGACCATAGCCTGCCAGGCTCCTATGTCCATGGGATTCTCCAGGCAATAATACAGGAGTGGGTTGCCATGCTCTCCCCCAGGGATTCTTCCTGACCCAGAGATTGAACTTGCGTCTCCTGAATTGCAGTTGGATTCTTTACCCACTGAGCCACCTGGACAGCCCCAAGCTGCTGCTGCTGCTGCTGCTAAGTCGCTTCAGTCGTGTCCGACTCTGTGCGACCCCATAGACGGCAGCCCACCAGGCTCCCCCATCCCTGGGATTCTCTAGGCAAGAATACTGGAGTAGGTTGCCATTTCCTTCTCCAATGCGTGAAAGTGAAAAGTGAAAGTGAAGTCACTCAGTCGTGTCTGACTCTTCGCGACCCCATGGACTGCGGCCTACCAGGCTCCTCTGTCCATGGGATTTTCCAGGCAAGAGTGCTGGAGTGGGGTGCCATTTCCTTCTTCAAAGCCCCAAGTTGGTACATGTTATTACAGTTCCTGTCTCTTATACACATCTGATCTCTGTGGGATACCAACAAGACATCAAGTAAACAACTTCATCTTGAGAGCAGGCAACATCATCTTGGGACTCAAATAATTAAGGAGTTGTATGAGATGCAGTCAGATGGGAACAGCTATTTAAAGCTGGTTCACGTACCAAGTCTCTTCAGTCATGTCTGACTCTTTGTGAGTCTATGGACCATAGCCTGCCAGGCTCCCATATCCATGGGATTCTCCAGGCAATAATACAGGAGTGGGTTGCCATGCTCTCCTCCAGGGGATCTTCCTGACCCAGGGATTGAATCTACATCTCCTGAATTGCAGGTGAATTCTTTACCCACAGAGCCACCTGGAAAGTCCCAAGTTGCTGCTGCTACTGCTAAGTAGCTTCAGTCGTGTCTGACTCTGTGCAACCCCATAGACGGCAGCCCACCAGGCTCCCCCATCCCNCATGGACTGCAGCCCACCAGGCTCCTCTGTCCATGGGATTTTCCAGGCAAGAGTACTGGAGGGGGTGCCACCGCCTTCTCCGCATGGGCTATTAGGTGAACTGGTCAGCTGAGTGGAGGGCGGACGGGAAGACAAAGCAGCTGGAGTAACAGCAGAGGGAAGAGGACTCTTGAGTCTGGAGAAGAGCAGGTTTCGCCCTGGGGCGGGGTGGTGACGTGCTCTGTGTCATTCTAGAGTAGAGCTGGTGGCCTGATAGTAATAATGGCAAAACCAGCTTCAGTGACAGTAGAAATGCCTCCTCTAGCCAACATGGAGCTGGTGTGTGTATGTCTTAGTCTTTCAGGTGGAGGTAGCTAGAGCTATGGTCCTAGGAAGACTGCACCTGGGGTGTGGGGCTTAGGTCAGTTGATTTATTATATATAATCTTCTTGAGCCTATTAGCTAATGAATATATATGTATATATTTTCAGTCCTCCCAACCTCCCTAAGAAGTGGGCTGTAATTAACTCCCAGCTTTTCAGAAGGGGAGGCTAGAAAGTTTACGGCCTTTGCCGAAGGTCACGCCACTGATTTACGTCAGGGCTGATGTTTAAACCCCAGTCTCTCTGATCCAGAATCTTGACCTTCAGTCTCTGTGTCTCTCTGTCCTCCTGCCTGCTCCTTAGTCAGGGCTCAGTGAAGGGTGACTATAACACTTAGCTTTCTGACCCCTTGATCCATCCGACCCTGGAATAGGTTTCCTCCCGGCAGTGAGTATGTCCCGAAGGGCCTGCAGAGTCTGAATTGCTCCTAGTCTGCATCACTGAGCCCCAAACCAACCACGCGGACTTAGAGTCTTGGGGTAGTGCCCAAGTCTGTGTCAAGCCCGCAGGAGATGTGGATGCCCGGTCAGGCCCTGGTGTCCTGGGAGGGCCCAGCTCTTAGAGTCCTTTCTTTCCTGGTGAGGACAGGAACGGTCAGACCGCCTCTTAGCTCCTCCACTCTTGTTCCTGAAGTGTGTTCTGCTCGCTGCTTTTCCTATCAGAGTATTCATTATCTTTGGATCACACTCGATATTTTCATGTTGTAGTTATAATTCAGCTTTCACTGGCAGTGGAGTGGTTTGCTAGAAACAGCTTACCTACCCCTCGAACCCCCCACGCTGACATGCACACAGGCAAAGGCTGTGGGGGTCTGGAACAGGCCACATGACCCCCCAGAGCCTCATCCTCACCTGTAGAATGCAGAGTCTTGGGTAAACGACTTTAAGGTCACTCCTGGCTTGAGGATTCTGCCAGGCTCAGGGGGACCCGGCCCGATGGAGTGGCTCAGGTGTGAGTGAAGCACCGGTGGCAGCTGACATCCAGGGCGACCGAGTCTTGGGTGTCAGGAGTCAGGCCTCTAGGCACCCTGCTGCCAGGCTGGTGCTGGTGTGGATCCTCGCTGCAGGGACCCTCCCTCCCTGACTGCGGGGCTGGGGAAAGCGGTGGCAGAGGTGACCTGTCTCTCCTCTCTAGAGCCCTGAGGTAGCAAGGGGAGCTGGCCAGACACTGGAGACCTTTCCAGCAACCTCTGGGGAGTTCCTGTTTTATGTATTGGCCGCCATCCTCACTCTCCTGCCCCAGGAAAAGTGCTGACCCTATGCTGCATGCCGCACAGGGAAGCGAGCATCCATCAAACCCTCTCTTTGTCCCTGTCAAGGTTAACCTCATTTACCCCCCTGCATCCTCCTGCCCAGGACGAGATAGAGGCCAGGAGTTCCCCAGAGCAGGAGTTTTCAAACTTTTCAAAATCACAGTAACTTTATGGAAAAAGAGAAAAAAAAGAGATGATAACATTTCATTCTGTTCATAAAGGAAATGAGCATCACTGACTTGGCTTGGTTACTAATTATGATAGTTACTGTCTTTTACTAGGTACCAGGCAGAGTGGTCTCTGTAATCCTTAGAGCAATCCCGTGAGGTGGCAGTTATGTCCTCTTCACAGATGGGAGCACTGAGGCTTAGAGTGATGAGGTGGGTCCCTGCACTCACACAGGTGGTCAATAACCAAGGCTGCCCCCACCCCCACACCGTCCATCTCTGAAGCCCCCATGCATACGTGAGTAGCCAGGTTGGGGAGGGAGTCTTTGCTAAAGTGTCTGATAACTCACAATCATCTGTAATTAGGTTCCTCCTAGAGCCAGTAATCCTGACTGTTCACATTCAGGCCAGGACTTCGTTACACCTGGGAGTAAAAATCAGCACGTGATGAGGATGGGAATATATTAACTCTAAGAAAGGAACAGGCTGGGTTTTCAGGTTTTGGTTTTTTCTTTTTTAATTCATATGAACTTAAGCAGAACTACTCTCATTTCTAAAACACCTGATGTGTTAACTCTGCTTATGAAATACATCGTTCTTCCCCAGCCAGCCCCAGAAAAGGAGCTGTTGGTTGTATGGCAGCCTGGATCCCAGAGTAGGCCCTAGGGAGGGGGTTCTGTTTGTAGAGCTCAGAAAGGCCCATTTTTCCCTCGGGAAATGGGATGGGGGGCAGCTGGGGGAAGTCAGCTCAGGTCAGGGTGAGAGTTGATCCCAGCCCAACATGGGTTGGTTCTTTTTGCCTTGCCTGGCCCTGCTGCCAGGGGCCCTGGGGCTGGGGGCACAGAGCGGAGAGCAGATGCAGGGCCTGCTCCCTTGAGCAGGACCCAGTAACTGTGTGCGCTGTGGGCCAGCGCAGTGAAAGCACACACTGTCTCCACGGTTCTGTGTGCCCCCCTGTCCACACCCAAGCAGGGGGCCTCTGGGTAAGTTTATTTTCCTTGGCTGCACTTTGGTCTCTCCCATTGCCACGAAGGTTCCAGGCCCTCACTGGGCATGGTTTCTGACATCCAGGCCCCCATCCTCCAGTGGGTTTTCTCACTGTACACCTCAGGAGCTGTTTTTGTCCCTCCTGGCCTGCCACCCCCTGTCTTTCACCTCTCTCCCTTCCTGGGATTTCTTCCAGCAGATTCCTTCTGCTCCCCCGTCTCTGATCTGGCCTCTGCCTCCCCCGTTCCTCCCGTTTTTCCTCAACAGCTCTTTCACTTCATTCACTCGCTCATTGGGCAAACAGTGGCTGAGACCTGCTAGTGTGCCTGCCCCCAGGATCCCAGTGATGAACTTGAGGTGGTCCCAGCCTCATGGGGGAAGACCGGACCATCTCAGGCAACTGCAGTTGCCCCAGGCAGGGTGCCATCACAGAGCTGAGTTCAGGGCTCCCAGAGGAGCCTTGAGTCCTTCAATCCTGCCCAGGACCCCTGAGACCAGACGTGTCCTAGGAAGGGTTGCAGTTTAGGAAACCTGGGCTGTCACATAGCAACTGGCCCCATCCCATTCCCTCCCTGAAGCCTGGAGCTGGGCCTGAGGGAATGAATGGGGAAGATGGGCCCAGGCTGTAAAGAGGCCACGTGGGGAGGCCCCAGCTGAGCAAAGCTGGGCCAGCACTTTCCTTTCGAAGGTTACCCAGGCGCTGAGGGNGCCCCTGGCCCAGAGGCGCTGTGACTGCCCCCTGCTGGTGAAAAGGTGCAGTGCCGACTGAGAAGGCTGGGCTCCTGCTGCCCTTTCAACCCTCCCCCTGCCTACCACTGCCCCCTATTCTAATATTTTCTAGTATTTTCAGTCTAAAAGGACCAGCGTGCAGGGTGAGGAACTTTTAAGCCTTTGTGTCTTGGGTGATACAGATGTAGTTAATACCTGGGGAGGCTCATGGGTGCCGTGTCCATCCTGGGATGAAAAGTATGTCTCTGACAGCACAGACAGGAAAGCGTGCTGTTCTCTGCATGGAGGGGAGGGGACTCTGAGGGCCAGATATACAAGCAAAGCCTCCTGCAGGCACGTGGGGCCTCCTCGGGTGACAACTTGGAAAGGTGACTCCATGGGGCTGTGTTTATATTAGAGTGAGATGAATACATACACAGTTACACTTCAGATATCCTGAGGTCACAGCCTCCATTGTCAGGGACAAAATCAAAGCCTGAGCATGTAAGTAAGGGTGGCGGTGGGTGGAGGATCTGAGCAGGAACAACAGATTCCCAAACAAAGCCTAGTCCCTGTCTTCTTTAGGAAACCTCTTTCTTAGACACAGATGCTCTTGATTTCGACAGTGCTGACAAAGCTTTCTTAACCCTCAGCAGATTAGGAGTGGCCCATTAGCTGGGCCTGACCTCTGCCCAGAAGGAGCAGCAGTTAGATAGAGACCAGGAAGAAGTGACATCTGGCAAAGAGGAAGGAGACGGCAAAACTATAGAAATGCGCTCAAGAAGTTAAAAGGTCTTGGCATCTGGGTCCTTGGGTGGAGGGGCAGAAGGACCATATGCGGGAGGTCCCAAGGGTGTCACTGCATAAAGCCTGTGAATCTGGAAGGATCAGAGCTCTTGATAGGGAGACCCCAGTGCTAAAGGACCAAAGAGAAAAGGACTCAGAAATCGTGAAGCAGAGGGATTTGATTGATCCAGGCAGAAACACCTCCAGGCCAAAACTCCACAACAAAACACATAAGCAATTCTGTCATCCTCTTTCTTTCTGCCTCCTTTCTGGCGTTGGCACTTAAGCCTTTGATCCACCTGGGCTTTGATTTTTGCGGCTGGTGTGAGGTAGGGATCCTGTTTCATGTTTTTCTATATGGAGAACCTGTAGTCCCAACACTGTCTATCAATAGCCCATTGTAAAGAAAAATCTCCAGGGTTTCTCCTCTACTGTTCTCACAGAATACTTCTGGTGATAGTTATGTGGATGCTTTTCCCATGCCCTGTTCATATTTTTAAGGCTCTCATTTCTTAACCTTGGTATTTCATCCCTTGTGTCTGAGAAGTCCCGTATCTGAGGTCTTTGTACATCTGATTCTCTTGCCTGTTGTTTTTGCTGGCTCAGCCTCACACTGCCTTGTTTCTTTGTAAGTTGTGATTTAAAAAAAAAAAAAAAAAAAAAAACTATGACCTTATTATTTGTTTTTCTTGGAACTTCATCTCGGGAATTCTTTGAGGCCTGGTTTGAAGTTGTTTTCCTACAAAGAGGATTTGCATTTCCTTGTGCTAACCCAGGAACACTTCAGATTAAACGTCTGGCTTTAGAGTTTTCTGTCTGCACGGGTAGTGGCACACCCACAGGAGGGCCGTGCGTGGATTCAGTGTGGCCTGCGGTGGGACCCACACCCTGTCGTCACTTGCTGTGTGACTGCAGGCCAAGTCATTCGGTCTCTCTGCCTGGCCCACTATCTGTGAAATAGCAATAATAATACCTACCCCCTAAAGCCATTGGGCGGCTGGAACCGGATGCTGTATGTAGGTCAAGTGCTTCCACAAGTTTTCTTTCGCAAAGTTGGGAGACAGCGAATGCCTTCCTCTTCCCTTGAGGAACCCGTCTTCTGCTCCAGCCCAGGGGTCCTGCCCCAGCTTGAGTTCCCCATCTTTCCTAGGATCAGAGTTGTAACAGGAGCAGAGTGCTTTCGGCCTCACCCATGTGGCTCATTCTGCCTTCAGCTTTGAGATGACTGAGCTTCCTAAAGCTTTTGAGAGATGCTTCTGCCCTCAAGTCTTGACCTAGGTCCGGAGTTGTCTTGGGGGGGTCACTTGGGGCTGGGTAACAACAATCGGGACATTTCACAGAACTGTTTTCTTCTTCCAGTGCTACAGGGGTTTTTGGGTTGGTTGGTTACCATTTTAAAAACTTCTTTGTAACTTTATGGCGGAATATTAGTAACAAGACAGTATAAATGTTTATTATTTTTAGTCATGGGAATATACATGGACAGTAATATAAGTGTGAAATAAACAGCAGGATGTGTACTGGCACAAAAACAGTTAAATCCTTTTCTATAACAAGGACTATTTTTAGCATAAATTGTCTTTTGTTTTTAAAACTCTATTGAGAAAAGTGAGGAAAGGGAGCTGAAAGGAAACATGTCTAAGTGTCAGCAGTGGTTGCTTCTTTTTTAAAAACTCATATTTATTTATTTCTGGCTGCGCTGGGTCCTCGTTGCTGTGTGGGCTTTCTGTGGTTGCGGTGAGCAGGGGAGGCACTCTGTAGTTGCGGCGGTCAGGCTTCTCACTGCAGTGCCTTCCCCGCTGCAGACCATGGGCCCTAGGGCTCTTGGGCTTCAGTAGTTGCAGCTCCCACCCTCTAGAGCGGAGGCCCATTAGTTGCAGCCTATTGGCTGAGTTGCTCCACAACATGTGGGATCTTCTTGGATCAGGAACTGAACCCATGTCCCCTGCACTGGCAGGCAGGTTCTTTACCAGTGAGCCACCAGGGAAGCCCCAGCAATGGTCACTTCTAAATGGTGGAATTCTTGAGTAAGTTGTCTCCAATGGCAGCACGGTACAGACAGTGGTCAGAGAGTGACCTTCTGATTCAGAAAACCTGGCGTTAAATTGGTACCTGTGGGGCTTTAGACCAATGACAAGCTCTCTGGATCTTAGTTTCCCCATCTGTTGGGTCGTTTTGAGTCTAAAATGCCTAGCCTGTGATCTGGCACAAGCTGGGTCTGAAAATGGTCTTGGTTGGTTGTTTGTTTTTTGACACAACTATATTTTTTCCAGATTTTTAAAGTACTGAACACGTGCAATTTTATAATCAAAGAAAGAGAATAAAAGACTTAAACAGCAGCAATAAAGGCAGTATATGCTTTGCTGAAGAAGGGGTTTTCACCCCTAGGTGGGGTTTGTGCAGTTTCCAGACCCTTCCCTGAGTCCAGGAAGGGGCTCAGAGACCCAAATGCTCAGGAACCACAGCAGTGAGGACTGGGGAGGCTGGGCTGGGAGAGGGCGGACCACAGTCCTGGCTTTTCCGCATGCAGAGCTTCTCCCTTCTGTCCTGCCCAGGACGCAACGAGCCCCTGAAGAAGGAGCGGCTGAAGTGGAAGAGCGACTACCCAATGACTGATGGGCAGCTGCGGAGCAAGAGGGATGAGTTCTGGGACACAGCGCCCGCCTTCGAGGGCCGCAAGGAGATCTGGGATGCCCTCAAGGCTGCTGCCTACGCAGCCGAGGCCAACGACCACGAGCTGGCTCAGGCCATCCTGGATGGAGCCAGCATCACCTTGCCCCATGGTCAGTGGGCAGGGCAGGGGCTATCTCCACCAGAGCAAGGGGGCTGTTGGTGGAAGAGAGCCAGCGGCCAGCCCCATGTCAGGCGCTTCCATGCAGGCTGTGGGTGGCAAGGGTGGCTAGTCATTTGTTCATTCAAGTAACCGTTACGAGCATAGACCAGGAGCGGGACACCAAGAAAATGAGAACACAGTCCTTGCTTGCCTAGGGAGGGTGTGGAAAGACAGCACACCTCCAGGCAATGTGATGCAAGCAAGTTAAAGATTACTTGGGGCCCTTTGGGATCCTAGCACACCTCAGGTACCAACCTTCTGTTGAGTAGTATTATACGCTGGGCACTGAGCTAGAAGCTTCTATTACATCATTTCATTTAAGTTCATAACAGCCCCTGAGGCTGTGTAAAGCAGAGAATAACAATGGAAACTCTATAGAGTCAGAAGCTGGGTTTTAACTGTGTCTCTTTCCTATGTGACCTTGAGCTTCTCGAATTTAAACCCCAAGTGACTTATCAGTTATAAAGTGGGGATACCTACCTCATAGGATGGGTGTTAGGATTCACCAAGATACAGATAACATCATTTAGTCCAGTCTCAGCACATAGTAGGTGCTTAAGATCCAGGAAATATATTACTACGTGCAATACACTGTACCAGTAAGAAGGTTGAAGCCTGCTAGGTATGAGTCATGAAGAGCAGGGCCTCTGCTATTTCAGTCAGCCTTGTAACACCGGCACGTACCACATATGCTCAGGAAGGGGTTGTTGAATGAACAAATGAAAAGTAATTTGCTAGGGTTGAATGAGTCAGAACGTGGTGGAGCCAGAATGTCAGCCCAGGTCTTCCTGACTCTGCCTCAGGCCCCCACCATCTGTATAAGGAAGACCTGACTGTAGGGTGGGTTTGAGGACTGTGGGGTGACGGTGACGGGTATATTTGTCTGCTCAGTCTGCTATAGCAAAATACTGCAGACTGGGTGGCTCACTAAACAACAGAAATTTAGTCTGAGAAGCCCAAGATCAAAGTGGCAGCTGATTTGGGTTTTGGTGAGAACTGTCTTCCTGGTTTGTAAATAACACCTGCTCACTAAGTCCTCACTGTGGGAAAAGAGAGAGAGAGCTTTCTGGTATCTCTTCTTATAAGGGCACTAATCCGCCTGGATCAAGGTTCCACGTAAATGACCTCACTTAACCATCATTGCTCCCATATAGGCTCCTACCTCCAAATACAGTGGTACTGAGGGTTAGGGCTTCACTGTATGAATATGATGGAGGGGACACAAGTGAATCCATATCAATGGGTCCCCAAGCCAACTCTGATCGCCCTGCCTTTCCCACAGGCACCCTCTGTGAATGCTACGATGAGCTGGGCAATCGCTACCAACTCCCCATCTACTGCCTGTCGCCGCCCGTGAACCTGCTTCTGGAGCACACCGAAGAGGAGAGCCTGGAGCCCCCTGAGCCCACCCCCAGCGTGCGCCGAGAGTTCCCGCTGAAGGTGCGCCTCTCCACGGGCAAGGACGTGAGGCTCAGTGCCAGCCTGCCCGACACGGTGGGGCAGCTCAAGAGGCAGCTGCACACCCAGGAGGGCATCGAGCCATCCTGGCAGCGATGGTTCTTCTCCGGAAAGCTGCTCACAGACCGCACACGGCTCCAGGAAACCAAGATCCAGAAAGATTTTGTCATCCAGGTCATCATCAACCAGCCCCCGCCACCCCAGGACTGAGGAGACCATGGACCTCTGGGCAGAGAGGCCAGGGAGCCCTCTGCAGGGCTGAGAGGCCTTCCGCCTGGAGCACTAGGCCCCCCCACCCTGCCGCTGCCTTTGAGAGCTGTCCTGTTCTTCAGGGGCACCTCTTGTGTGTGGCTGCTGGGCAAGCCCTGAGAGGACCCTGCTTCCCGGGGACACCACGGGCCACCAGTGCGCAGCACCCAGGAACCAGTGTGCTGCCACACACCAGCCTTGCCAACTTAGAGAAAAGGCAACCAGGGCCCTCCACCCGGTCTCTGTCTCCTGAGGCAGGTTCAAGCCACGAGGGCCAGCCCGGAGGCCCCTGGAGCCCAGATCTGTCCTCTGGTGCTGATGGCTGTACTCACTCCGGTTTTCTGCTCAGGGTCTGAAGCAGCTGCTGTCTCCCTGCCCTGACTCTGCCCTGGGCACAGGGCCAGTGCCCTGGAGGGGAGGGGACCATGCGTGAGCCCCAGGGGCCAGGAGCCTGAGGCTGGCCTCTGCCTCTCCCAGCCCCTGGCACAATTGGCAGAGAGGAGGCAGTGGCTGGGCAGTGGTGGCCAGGGTCTGCACAGGGCCATCTCCTGGCTGTGACCCTGGTGGTGGGGGGTCTGCAGCCTGGTCATGGCCCCATGGCAGGTCCCTGTGTATAGACATATCTGCATATTTATCAATAAAGCCTTTTGCTCCTTCCTTCTTGCTTGCCTGGCTTTGACTCTAGGTTCTCCTGCAGCTCTGTGGCGCCTGGAGCCAGTTCAGGGGGGTGGAGCAGGTGGGTGTGCAGCCTGCCTGGCAGCTCCAGGCACCGCAGAGAGTATGGTGAAGCAAGCCGCGAACTGCTGGTGTTCAGGCCTGCCTGCGTTCTCGTGGGTCCTCAGGAAAACCCACTTAACCTCTGAGCCCGCTTTGATTATCTTTCAAGTGGTGGTGGTGCCACTTGCCCTGCCCCCTCCCTCCATTGCTGGCAGAATTCAATGGGATAACGGACGTTAGCTCACTTTGAAAGCCAAGGTGGCACCTCAGGCAGCATTAGTTAACCTGCAATTCAAGGGTGCTGGCTTCCCTCTCCAGTCCCTGAGCCAGGCCCTTGGGACCGGGGGATGTGCAGTGTCCTAGAGATAGTACCCTCGGTGACATTACAGTGAAATCTCTGACACGTCCGGATGATGAGCCTGTGTTGGCTTGCCACCAAGAGATGCAGCGGGCAGAAGGAGCCGGGTCTTGTGCTTCCTTAAGGGAGAGCGTGCAGGTAAGCAGAGAGGGGCGTCTTAGATAAGGGCAAGCCACGTGAGTGTCACGGAAGCACCGGGCTGTGGCGTCTTTGGTTCACTGGCAGGCTAAACCTGGGTTGTGGTGGCCCAGGGCTTGCTCCCACAGATCCAGGTGTGGAACTCAGCAAAGCAGGTCTGCCCTTCTCCAGTTGGGAGTAGTTTTCTTTCTCAGTGAGCATAACCACCAGTCAGGGCAGCCTGACAGGGAAACCAGGGAGGGAAGGATGACCAGCCAGAGCTGGTGGCCTAGTCAGCAGGGCTTAGCCCTGCAGTCTGGCCCTTTTGGTGGCTTCTTTTGAAGCAAGACTCTGTAAGTCCCCCAGAGGTCCCCTGAGACAGACAGACGGGTGAGGTTTGTCAGGGACTCATGGGTTTCCCAGGTGGTGCAGTGGTGAAGAATCCGCCTACCAACGCAGGAGACACAAAAGTTGAGGGTTCAATCCCTGTGTCGGGAAGATCCCTTGGAGAAGGATATGGCAACCCTCTGCAGTATTCTTGCTGCGAAAATCTGATGGACTAAGGAACCTGGCAGGCTACAGTCCATGGGGTCAGAAAGAGTTGAACGCAACTGAGCACAAGCAAAGCATGGACTTGCAGCCAAATGCAGCGATGCTTCACTAGGGGGACGCCGTGGGACGCCAGAGACGCAAAGATCTGCGAGAGCTACAGGCAGAGGGATGCAAGTGCCCTTCTCCCCACCCCCCACCCTGCACTGCAGCCCAGAGGCGACGGTGTCTGCGCCTCCCCAGAGCCAGGAAGCCTGTTCTCAGACAGCCTGGGAATGTAGGCCTATCTTGGGTTTCCACATTTGGGTTTTGGGTCCCCACACTGGCCCTGGCTGGGCAGGATTTCTAGGCATCCAGTAGGTGGCACTGCCATCAGAGCTAAGAGCAGCCACTGGGTCCTTGGAGCAGCCTGGCTGCCCTGGCGGAGGCCCAGCTGGGCCTGAGCACTCAGCACAGGCGCCAGGCAGGCTCCTTCCTGCAATCCCCACTCTCAAAGCACTGGCCCCTCTGACTGTAATAGGCCAGGGGCTAGGGGTTGCAACTGTCCCATCCTTCCCCCTGCGCCCTGGGGCTTCCCGGGGTGAAGGTGACAGGTTGGGGAGGCAGGTGGAGAATTGGGCCAGTGAGCTCATGACAAAAGCGCCTAGCGGGGCGGGGGTGGTGGCCCTGGCATATAAAGCCCCTGGGGCCTGCCGAGGCGGGTTGCGACGGCACCATGGCAGACTCTGAGGAGGTGCAGCGGGCCACGGCACTTATTGAGGAGCGGCTGGCACAGGAGGAGGAGAATGAGGTAGGGCTGGGGTGGGGGCCCAAGGGGTTCTGGGGGCACCCAGCTCTGCTGTCAAGGGAAGGCAGAACCCAGCTGCCATACCTGGCAGGAAGAAAGACAGGTGTTCTCGAGGGCCCAGCTGGTGCTATTCCAGGGTGCTCCTGAGAGGGGGCTGTTGGTAGTGGGAAATGAAGGCTTTAGCCCCCAGATCTTGAGAGACAAGGGGTGAGCCAAGCTGGGTTCCCCGAGACCCTGTCTGCTCACTTGAGCCTTGAGAAGACAGGCTAAGCTACACAGAACAGGACAGCCAGGATGTGGCCTGGGAGTGCAGGGCCCCGAGATCCCCCAGCCGCTGGGTGGGAGGCTGGGACAAAAGAAACTCCAGTGTTTGGTCCCTGAAGAAGGATAAAGACTGGGAGCAGAGTGAGGAAGGGATGCTGGCAAAGGAAACATGGGTTTTCTAGGACCATCAGCCACACCAAGGGAGGCCTCTGAGCACAGAGGCTCTGGACAGTTGCATTTTCTGTGGATTAAAGAAGCAAGGGAGGAAGGTGTGGGCTGGTCCCAGTGTTCATTTGATGGAAACGAATACTTGACCTGGGGTTTCTCTGCCAAGTGCCTGATGCTGGGAGGAATGAGGGAGGGGCTCAGTAAGGTCAGCCCCTGCCTCTCCCTTACCAACCGTGTTCATTTTAGCTGACATTTGTTAGGTACACAGTTGACTCAGAAACAAGGCAGAGTGGAGAGAGGGTGAAATAGAGGTGTAACTCAGAATGAAGGAGCACAGAACATGGGTGATCACGTTGTCCACGGACCCTCTTGAGGACTTCTCTGTGGACAGGAGGGCACTGAGTCAGGCCTTAAGGGATGGCGAGTGGTGATGAGGATGGGGAGGGTATTCCAGGCTAAGGAAACGGCAGGTGCTAATTTCCAGGTGTGGAAATGTGACATCAGGAGGGAGTCTGGCAGTAGGGGCTGAGGCTGGGAAGGCAGGCAGGGCACAAACCAGCGGGCAAGGGCCGCATGAAAGATGCTCTGTGGCAGTGGGAAGCCACTGCATGTTGTTGAGTGAGGCACAGTGGTGCCATCTGACCTGTTTTAGGAAGGCATCTCTGACAGCCCTGAGAACTTCGAAGGGGAGAGACTAGCCCTGTCTGATTCTTTGAGACCCCATGGACTGTTGCCTGCCAGGCTCCTCTGTCCATGGAATTTACCAGGCAGGAATACTGGAATGGGTTGCCATTTCTTCCTCCAGGGGATCTTCCCAAGCCAGGAATTGAACCTGGGTCTCCAGCATCTTCTATAGACTTCATTTATAAAAGGAAAAGTGAATGGGAGTGAGAAAGAAGGGAGGGTCAGGACTCCGGTGGAAGAAGACACGAGGCCTAGGGAAGGGAGGGCAGGTTTGTCTCAGAAGAGCTTGGACTGAGTCCACTGAGTTCCAGTCGGGGCATCCCTGGATCTCCAGGAATGCCATTTCTCACTCCCCCAAGGACATGAGCACCAGGGCCAGGCAGGTGAGTCATGCTGCTGGACCATTTCTGGAATGCTGCCACTGGACACAGAGATCTTCAAAGAGAACAGGGAGCAGTCCTCATCCATCCATTCATCCAATAAATATAGCGGCAAGGCTGTCAGGATCGTGCTTGCCCACAGAGCCAGCCTTGCCACCAGTGCCTCCTCCGTGCCAGGCACTGTGCTGCAAGTGGACAGGCATTCTCTCATTTCATCTGTGCGACCACCTATGAAGTAAGGTGGGAGTTTTGTTGTGCTGCGTTTCATCGATGAACACCCAATTCAGGAAACATTTCTTGAGCACCTGCTGCCTGCCAGTCCAGAGAGACAAATCCGAAGCCAGGGGCTATGGAGTCTGAGTAAGGCATGGGTGAGCAGTAGAGACCCAGGTGTTCCCACCAGGCCCCAGGCCAGCAGCATTCCTAGAGGAGAGCTTCACGTCCAGCCTGCACCCCTTTCTTGGGATGGGTGGGGAAGGAGGACCTTGGACACCAGCCCAGGGACTGGGGCTCTTCGATGGGGGCTTTACTGGGCTAGAGCATCACTGAAGACTTGGAGGTGTGCAGAGCTGACGAGCCTGCCTGCCACCATCTATGAACTCATTCATTCATTTACTTTCCAAAAACTTGCTGAGCACCTACTATGTGCTAGTCTCTGTCACAGGTGCTGGGGTTGCCAAGATGATTAAGACCAACCCATCCTCTCGATGCTTCAGGGGCTGGCCAAGATCCCACATGCAGTAGTAGCTGAAGCCCTAGGCGATCCCTCATCCCCTGGGAAAGATGCAGTGTTTCAAGCGAGGCCAGCCCAGGGGCGACCTCAAACCATGTATACTTCCTATGGAAGGGAGGCGCCAGTGGACCACAGAACATCTGAAAAAAAAGCCCTGGAAAATCAGCCCTCAAATGACTCTTGAAGAGTATAACCCTTGGAGTGCAAAAGGCAGCTGAGGACTCTGGAAGAGGGAGTCATTCCTCCCCAGCTGCCACCTGGACTCGGCACCCTCCAGCCTGAGTGAATATCCTGGCAAGGTGGGGACTTCAGAGATACGGGGGCCCACACTTCATAAAGAGTGTTTTCCTTTAGAAGAGAGGAGGAGGTGATAAGGAAGTAGTCCAGGCAAGTAGGAGCTACAAACGGGAAGGAGACCTTGACAGAGTTTCCACCCTATATTATTACAATGAGAAGGTTAATACTTGGGGGCTTCCCTGGTGGCTCAAATGGTAAAGAATCCACCTGCAATGCGGGAGACTCCGGTTCGATCCCTGGGTCAGGAAGATTCCCTGAGAAGGGAATGGCAGCCCACTCCAGTTTTCTTGCCTGGAGAATCCCACGGACAGAAGAGCCTGGCAGGCTACAGTCCACGGGGTCACGAAGAGTCAGACATGACTGAGCAGCTAACACACACCCAAGGTTAATACTTCAAGCTGAGAGCTGGAGAGCTGCAGGTCCTACCCTGAGCTCTGATATCCTGAGAGCAACAGTTTCCATGCCCTAGGATTTCACAGATCAGTAAAACCTGAGGGCAAGAAGTGGGTAACTGACAGAGTTCCCAAAGTTTTACATTGTCAAATAAGCCCATTAAAAAATACTCATTTATCACAATTATTTTATCAAAGTGAATTTTAAATGTCCCTAAACCTAACCCCCCCAAAGACCTCAGTGCTTATAAATATTGAATATATTTAATTTCATGAAAACTCATTCTGCTAGCCCTTAATTCTATTTTGCTGGAGACCCAGGGCTGTCAATAGGCAGGTGTTTGAACTGGAGCTGGGGTTGAGGCTGAGTTGGGGAGCCCAGCTCTGACCTGGGCCTCTCCTGGACCAGACAAGAGTGGAGCAGGTGAAGGGCTCTTAGGTCACACAGGAGGAAGACTCTTGGGGGTGTCCTTGAATTAGTTGTGGGGGAGGCTGTCAGGTCCCCTAGGCACAGCAGGCAGATCCCAGAACCTGTCCTCTCCCTGGTTCCCCAGAAACTCCGAGGAACCACCCATCAGAAGTTGCCCATGGAGATGCTGGTGTTGGAGGATGAGAAGCACCATAGGCCTGAGAGTCCGTCCTTACAAAAGGTTAAGGTAAGTGCTAGGAGAAACCAGTATCCGCCCTCCGCAGAGAGGCCAGGCAGTTACAGTCCTCCTCCTAGTATAGCCCATGAACCTGCAGCTCAGCGCCGCAGGGAGACGTGAGAAACGCAGCCTCCTGGCCCCACCCCACACTTGTGAAGGGGAATATGCCACCCCCAAATATATCCCTTTGGTATACTGATTATTTTAAAGTTATTTGCGAAAAAGCTAGTGCAAGAAGAATACACTAACCCTCCTTTGCTCCCCAGAAAGCAGGAGATAAATCTCCCATGTAAGTTACCCTCCCTCTATCAGGAAAGTAGAGAGCTTCCTTATCACCAAATATCAGGAATTCAGGGCTGAGAAGGCTGTGTAAACAAAACCTGTTGTTTCTTCACTAATTAGCTCCTCCAAATCCAAATGCCTTTGTCTTTTCAGTGCTTCACAAATGTATTGTTTCCTTGCCTAAAAGGTATAAAAGCTGCCTGCTTCAGTCATTTCTTCAAGTCTCATGTTTTTATGGACTACCACACACATGAAATTAAATTTGTTTCTCCTATTAATCAGTCTCACGTCAGTTTAATTTTTCGACCAGCCAAAGAACTTAGAAGTGAAAAAGGGCAGGGGTGGTGATGGTAAAGTCTTCCTCTGCACACCTGCTGAGTCAGAATCTGCAGGTGTCCAAGATCCCAGGGGACTCATTTTGGAAGCAGCAGTGATCAGGCAGCCATACAACAGGGCGTGTGGTAATGGGATGCCGGGAGGCTGTGTGTGCTGATAGGAGAGATCTCCATGCTGGTCACAGAAAATCAGTTTCCAGACCACAACGTGGAGGATGATCCTGTCGGAAAGGGCATCTGCTGAGCTGTGATAGAAGTTACCTCTGGGAGAGAAGGGCTTTCGTGTTTCTGTGTTATTTTTATGACTAGAGAGAGGGGTGGAGGGAGGGAGAGAGGCGGAGAATTGCATGGAAAGATGAGAATCAGGAGCCGGTTCTGGAGGCCTGGGCTAAGAACTGCCCTTGAGATTTCCTCATTAACCCCCCAACCTATGTGGAGCCTTGAAACTGGGCAGCTCCCAGCCAGCGCCCTCAGGCCTGCCTGGTCCCCCGATTGGAGGCATCTGTGTCAGTTTCGCCGGCTTCACCTAGTCCTGGGCGGCAGAGTTAGATCTGGATTCTTTCTTCCTTGAGAGGAGCTCCTCGTCCTCCACCTCCGGCTCAGCGCAGAGGTCCCCAAGCCCCACACTCCGTGCCCCAGTGTGGGGTTGATGGGCTGTCCCCACGCAGGGCCAAGAGCGCGTGCGGAAGACATCTCTAGATCTGCGGAGGGAGATCATCGACGTGGGCGGCATCCAGAACCTCATCCAGCTGCGGAAAAAACGCAAGCAGAAGAAACGGGAAGCCCTGACCGCCCCCCAGGAGCCGCCTCCAGAGCCGGAGGAAATCGTAAGCGTTCCAGGGAGGACACTTGTGTGTCCGGGGGGAGGGGAGGATGGTGCAGATCACCTCGGGGCGGCCCCCCCCATGACTGCATTCACGCCCTCCAGACGGGCCCTGTGGACGAGGAGACATTCCTGAAAGCTGCGGTGGAGGGGAAGATGAAGGTCATCGAGAAGTTCCTGGCGGATGGGGGTTCCCCTGACACCTGCGATCAGGTGATGTTCTTTCCGGGCCCTGCACCTGTGCCAGCCTCCTCTTAGAGCTGCGCCTTGGCAACTGAGAACAGGCGTCGGTGTCCTTTGAGAGGGGGCCCCTCAGAAGATTTGGGATGCCCCCTCCCTTCCCCACACAGGTCTCTAAGGAGACGCTTTCCAGCTTGAACCACCTCCAGAGTAATACATACCTGGATATTTAGGGGGGAAAGAGGAGGGACTCAAACACAGAGTTGAAGACCAGGAGAACTGGGCTGGAATCCCACCTGCGCCATGCCCTGGTTCAGCTTGTGTGCTTGGGGGACAGTGAGAAGGTCCCCAGTGCATAGGAGGCCTCCAAGGCTGGTCCCACAGAGCATGAAGGAGCTGGCAGAATGTGGACCATATGGGGACCCAGCACAGGGATCAGAATCAGGCTGGGATAAACCCTGGTCTCAAGCTGGGTGGATGATGAGGACGGGCTGGGGCCCTGACTGTTTCTCTGGGGACAGTTTCGCCGGACTGCCCTGCACCGAGCTTCCCTGGAGGGCCACATGGAGATCCTTGAGAAGCTTCTGGAGAGTGGGGCCACTGTGGATTTCCAGGACCGGGTGAGCAAGAGGGCAGGTGTTGGGTGAGGGGCAGGAGGTAGGTCCAGCACTAATAGACTCCCTGTCCCTGCAGACCTTCTACCTGGGACATAAGCAAACTGCCTCAGAGCCAGGCCCCACCGCTAGTGTGTTGTGTGAACTTGTGTGGGCACCACCTCCTCCCCAGGCCTTGTCTGTAAATCTGGCCTGGACCAGTGGACCCCCCCGAGGGTTCTCCGGCTCTACTCCACCCACTGCCCAGCCACTGGAGTGTCACTGTCCTTCCCTGGACCCTTCCCCTGGATATCTCCCTGCCCTCTTGGCTGGGGTCCTTTCCCCGAGGGCACGCTCTTCCCTGAAGCTCTGCAATGAGGCTCCATCCTTCCTTCCTAGCTGGACTGCACAGCCATGCACTGGGCCTGTCGTGGGGGCCACTTGGAGGTGGTGAGACTCCTGCAGAGCCGAGGAGCAGACACCAATGTGAGGGATAAGGTGAGGCAATAATGCTCACAGATGTTGGGGTGGCAGAGTGGAGGGGAGGGAAGCAGAGGGCAGAAAAGCAGAAAGCAGGTGGCTAATGAGCTAGTTTGGTTTCTGGGGTGCCTCAGAGCCTGGGGGTAGGTCTTGCCATCAGCAGCAAATCCTTGGAGACCACCATCTGGGAATGGAAGCAGGAAGAGCAGAGGAAATCCACTATCTTGGTGACTTTAGGACCATCCAAAAGATGCAGGATTTGTTCACCCATGCAGTCATTCATTATCCTTCTGTTTGCCCATCCATCCATCCATCCATCCGTCCATTGACTCATTCATCTGTTCACTTTCTTATCCATCCACCATTTTGAATTCACTCAACCCTTTGTATGTAACCTTGAACAAGTGATGGCCTCTGAGCCTCTGTTACTCATCTATGAAACATCTTTGCAGAGTTCTTATATGTATTGGATGGGGAAATGTATGTCACGTAATTATTTAACATAAGACTGATGTTTTGTAAGCTTTTGCTGTGTACGTCACATAGTCATCTCTTGATAAATGGCATCTGTTACAATTATTTTAAAAGGGCAGAGGAGTGAGCAGTTGTTCACATCTGAGTGAGAGGGGGATCATAGAAGGCATCCCAGAGGAGGTGGCAGGTAATGCCTTAGAGTTAGAACATCAGATAGGATGATGGGAAATTACAGAGTTCCCTCCCCCTCCTTGGGAGAAGGCTGGAGTTGACAGCCCCTCCACCCTCAGAGGCACCGGAGTCCAGGTCCCTTCAGCCAGCATTTTCTGCTTCCTCCCACCTAGCTGCTGAGCACCCCCCTGCATGTGGCAGTCCGGACGGGGCAGGTGGAGATCGTGGAACATTTTCTATCCCTGGGCCTGGACATCAACGCCAAAGACAGAGTGAGTGTCTGGGTTCCCTCCTGCCCAGCTGGGCCGCAGGGCTCCCTGTGCCCCCCGAGGGCTCCCACGTGCTCCGTGGACCATGCTGAGTGTCACGTTGGTTCTAGGAAGGGGACAGTGCCCTGCATGATGCTGTGAGGCTCAATCGCTACAAAATCATCAAACTGCTGCTCCTGCATGGGGCTGACATGATGAGCAAGAACCTGGTAAGTTCCCTCCTTCCCTGATTCAGTAAACAGGGTGCACTGGTTTCCCAGGCCCTGTCCTGGGCACTCGGAGGAAAGACAGAACTGAGCAAGACTTGGCCGGCTTGCTCTCGGGACACTGTCACAGTGGAGGGCTTCTCCGGGCCCCTGGGGATTGGGGGCCCCCCTCAGCTTCCTAACTCTCTGTTCAGCTTCCTAACTCTCTATGCTTTTCTACATCCAGAAAATCTAAGTGCAGAAAATAGCCAGGAGGGCAAGAGGACTTCCCAAAGGCCCCCGAATAGAACACAGAGGGTCCTAAAGTCCAGGCTCAGGGAGGCCAGAGTTGTGGAGAAACAGAGCTGATAGGAAGCTAAGCACTTGGTACAGTCATTCCTAGCACCCTGTATTGGCTCCTGTGGTCCCCTAGTTTCCTTAGGATCCTATGTCCCCTCATCCAAGCTCTTCTCTGGGGCCTAGAGCAATCACAAAAGGGAGGAGAATTGAGTAAGGGGGCATCATGACTCAAGCAAGGCTGGCAGGAGAGGGCACAGTGCAACATAGTGGTAGGAGATTAAGAGGTACCAACTACTATGTATAAAATAAGCTACAAGGATATATTTACAACACAGGGAATATAACCAATATTTTATAATAACTATAAGTGGAGTATAACCTTTAAAATTGTTAATCATGATATTGTACACCTGTAGCTTATGTAATACTTCACATCATCTATACTTCAATTTTTTTTTTAGAGAGAAGCTAGCTGTATGAAAGAAAAGGGGAAGGTTGAAGGGATAGCGGGAAAATCAGGAAGATGAGGGAAGGTGTAAATGAGGACTTAACCTGGGCATCACTCACATTTCGAAATGAATGTTTTCTGTTGTGGAGGGAGTCCTGTGCATTATAGGATGTTTGAGCAGCATCCCTGGCCTCTACTCAAGATGCCAGAAGTACTCCCAACCCCGAAGTTGTCATAACTAAAGATGCCTCCAGACATGGCCAGGTGCTCCCAGCTGGAGGCCACTGGTATAGGTAAGGCACCTTTCTGGAACAGACTTCTCAACAATGACTAGATCTCTTCTTGGTTCCCCCAGGCAGGAAAGACCCCCACAGACCTGGTGCAGCTGTGGCAAGCCGACACCCGGCATGCTCTGGAGAACCCTGAGCCGGGGTCGGAGCAGAATGGACTGGAGGGGTCCACCGAGAGTGGGCGGGAGACCCCCCAGCCTGCGGCGGCTGAGTAAACGCCTGTCCCAGCCTACCAGGCACCTGGCATGTCCCCTGCATACAGCCCGAGGGTCATAAGAATGGTCGTCAGAGCTGAGGACACCATTCCTCTGCATACACCCCAGGAGCACCCACAAGCTACTGCAATTAAAAAAAAAGAAGTCATTTTTTCTATGTGTGATATTTGTTCTATTTGTGCCTGAAATATCTAGGAATGAAGGAAGGTTGGGAGCAAGGATGGGCACAGGCAAGAGGGGAACTTGGAGCCTTTCCGCCCTCCTACCCGAGGCCTCTCCTTGCCTCTCCCCTCTCACCCCACTTCCTAAGCCCCAGCGTGCATCAGCTGCGCAGTGCACTCTTCCTGGGCCCCCTCATGGTGACAGCTTTCCAGTGGGGCTGTGTATGCCCAGCACAGGCCTGTCATGTGGCAGGCTCGGCAGGAGGAGCTTGGCAGGGGTGTGGGGCAGTCAAGGGGTGGCAGATCCCAGGCAGCTTCTCATCCCGCTGGCGGCACCTCCCACAGGGCCGGGCCGGCTCAGCCAGTCAGCTCAGCCAACCTTGCAACTGCCAAGCAGAAGACAGGAAGCCAGGCTGGCTCCTGGCTTTGGGGCTGGGAACTGTGGGAGGAGGGTCCAGGCCCCACTGGAGGCAACCTTTAGTGTCAAGACCCTAGGAACCAGTCCTCTGTCTGGCCAAAGAGACACAGGCTTGTGGCATTTCTCCAGAGGCTCTCTAGGGGGAGGGAGGACCTCCCTGGAACCATAGGCCTAGGCTCTAACCCTGGAAACACCCAGCCTGGGCCTGCCTGAGGGCCAACAAGTCAGGGCAGGGGGCAGCAAATTTTTAACTCGGAACGTTGATCATTAACAGGGGTAGGAAAGAGTCCAAACCCAGCATCCCTCAAGGGCAGAGACCAGCTCGATTTCTAGCCTCCTACGGAAATGCTGGTCCCCCAAGTCTGGTCCTCTGTGAGGCCGGGGCTGAGCAGGGTCTTGTCCAGGACCCTGGGGGGCTGGCCCTCAGGGAAGGGCAGGAGGATGGACCTCTCAGGCATCTACCCACCTGTTACCACCCCTTTCACTGCCACAGCTGAGGTGGACTATGGGAAACTGGAGGAGAATCTGCATAAACTGGGCACCTTTCCCTTCCGAGGTAAGTGGAGTCTGTCCAACTAGGGGAGTTGGAGGGGTGTGAATGACCCTGGTCTCCTCAGCCAGCGACCAGAGGAGGGTACACAGGCTCTGAGGAGCTGTTCACGGACAGTCGGGTACCCTAGGGGTCATTCCATTACAGGAGAGGGGCAGGGGGGCACTGGTCTGGGGTCAGGAGGCAGACAGGAAGCTAAACTGTTGGCCTGTGATCCTGGAATAAAGATCATCTCCCCCAAAGCCTTGTCAGCACCCTCTTCTGGNTGTTCACGGACAGTCGGGTACCCTAGGGGTCATTCCATTACAGGAGAGGGGCAGGGGGGCACTGGTCTGGGGTCAGGAGGCAGACAGGAAGCTAAACTGTTGGCCTGTGATCCTGGAATAAAGATCATCTCCCCCAAAGCCTTGTCAGCACCCTCTTCTGGGCAAAGCCTCCTTTGGCCAGATTAATTCCTGTTCTGCACCCTCTGACTCGTTTCCCCCTTTACACAGGGCCCTCTCCTCTCTGAGATCAGGGACAGATCATATTTGTGACTCAACACGCAAAGCAGCCACAGGCACAATAAATGAAGACGGAAGAAGGGGCAAGTCCCGCCCATCACCTCACCCCGCCCACCCTCATCAGGCATCTATGGCAGTTAGCCGAGGCAATGCTGTCAATCGCTCCATTTCACAGACGGGAAGCTGGAGCTCACACTGATGAGATCACTTGCCCAAGGTCACTCCAGCTAATAAATGGCTGAGGCGGGATTTGAACTCAGGTCAGGGTGCACGGTCACATTCGGCTTACTCCACTGCCGACCGATGCATTCCCCCCACTAGACCAGATTCCAACAAATAGGCCTTGGTCAGCCCCAACTTCCCAGGGCTTCCCAGGTGGCGCTAGTGGTAAAGAACCTGCCTGCCAATGCAGGAGACCTCAGAGACACAGGTTCCATTCCCTGGAGGAGGGGCTGGCAATCCACTCCAGTATTCTTGTCTGGAGAATCCCATGGACAGAGGAGCCTGGCCAGCTACAGTCCATGGAGTCACAAAGAGCTGGACACAGCTAAAGTGACTTAGCACACACAGCACCAACTTGGGAATGGAGTGGTTCTGGCCCGGGTGGTGCAGTAGAGCAGTTCAGAACATGGACTCTCGCTTCAAACCACAGCACAACCACTGACTTAGCCGCGAGATAAATCTCTCCAGACCTCAGCTGCCCCATCTGACACGTGGGAGTGATAATAGCCACATCACAGGAGGGTTGGGAGAAAAATCTGAGGGAATGCAAGTGAGAGCATGCTGTAAACTGTGGAGGGTGATATACATTAGCAGGTATGGACTCCAGTGATGGCGCTGATTAGAATAATAGTGTGATCGCCACTGTGGCAGAGACGCATTGTGACAGCACCCGCTGGCCTAATGGAGACCCCTTTCCTATCTCTGTGCTCAGGCGATGTGACCCTCCCCTAGGACACAGTGAGTGCCCTGTGGATGCCCACATTGAGCAGTGACACAAAGGGTATTTCTGCTGGGGCCCAGCTCACTGGAGCCTGAAGGTTTGAGCTGAGGCCTGATTCTCTTGAAGCAAAGTAAGAAGCTCCTTGCTTCTTACTGGGCCTCACCTCCCAGGTTCAAGGACACTCTAGTTCAGGGGTGGGGAGGGTGGACTTTGATCTGGGGTCTGTGTGCACCCAGACTCTTCTCTGCACCCTTCCTTCCCCTCCCCTACCCCACTCACTGCTGCAGGGGGGTACTGGGGTGCCTGGGAGCACGGCTGCCATGACTGGCAGACTAGCCACCAGTCCATTTCCTTAAACCTACGCAGGCGTCAGCTCCCACCTCAGCTCTCTCTTGCCTCCACACACGTGGGAGCAGGGCGCTGTGTGGAAGAACCCAACATCCAGGGTAAAAGACTTGTAGGAGTATGTTTGTGCTTGTTACAACCTTGGAAAAACCACTGAAACTCTCTAATCCGGTTTCCTCATTTTAGAATGAGAACTGGGCCACAGCGTTCAACGCAGTTCTTCTAAGCAGCCCAATCCTGAGGCCCTGGCACAGAGACTATTGGGCTATGTGGCCCTGTCACAGCTCCCAGGATGCAGTCAGAATGCCTGGGAAAGGGGCAATGAGCCAATTTAGCTCGAACATCTGTGTCTCTCTTGCCTGATCTTTGCCTCTTTTTGCAGCCCAGGTTTCAGGGGCAGGGGAGGGAACCATCACACATCCCACTGCCAGGGCGTCCTGCAATGAATTAAAGGTTCTCCAAGGAGGAGATTATCAGTAGGCTGCCTGGGTGGCTTAGACGGTAAAGAATCTGCCTGCAATGCTGGAGATCTGGCTTTGATCCCAGGGTCCAGAAGATCCCCTGGAGAAGGAAATGGCAACCCACTCTAGTATTCTTGCCTGGAGAATCCTATGGACAGAGGAATCTGGCAGGATACAGTTCATGGGGTCACAAAGAGTTGGTCATGAATGAGCAAATATAGATAGAATAAAAAAAAATAAAGAGATGGGGATCTTTGAAGAATTAGTGAACAGTTAAGAGATTCTTCAGGGAGACATTGCCTGAAACTTTTTATTATTTATTTAGCATTGTTAATTTGTATTAATTATTTGAATAAAGAATATTCATTTAAATAAAACATAACCAAAGAAAAAAAGGGAGGGGCTTTTGCAGAAGGGCTGTTTGTCCCTGAACTCACACTCACAAACAACCTCAAAGATGAACTTTGAATTGCTATTTCCAAATGAGGTTAGTGGATTATCCCAGAGCTACTCCACCAGGAGCAGAGAGATGATGTTTCCCATAAAACTTGAAGCTTCTGTCTTATTCCCTTATTATGTAGGCAAGTCCATGGATTCTTGTGATGTGTCATATTAATATTTTGTGTATATTGAAGCCATTCGTTTGTTAGATGTTTAAAATATCACAATTTTTATAACTGTATTTTGGCATTAAAAAAAAAAAGTGCTATATGCCTCTGGGAGTGACCCAGGCCTATCTCTACCCTGAGAGGCCCTGGGTATAACTTGGGATTGAGGGCCAAACTCTCGGTTGTCTGTAACTACAAGAGCCTGGCCAGCCAGCCCACCTATTCATCACCTGAGCTGTGTGCATTTACAGGGGAGTCGGGAGTAGGGGCAGGAGAAGGCAACGACACCCCACTCCAGTACTCTTGCCTGGAGAATCCCATGGGCGGAGGAGCCTGGTAGGCTGCAGTCCATGGNCATGAGCAGCGCCGCCCTCATCCACCACTACACCAAGGTGGGTTAAGGTGGGGGTGTGAGTTTGAGGCCTGGGCCCAGAGGAAGCTGGGTGGAGCAGAGATCTGCCCAGGGAGGGGAGGGGAGAAGCTAGGAGCAGAGTGGTGAGCTGACTTCCCATGAACGGCAGCTTGGAGAGGGGAGGGACACCACCAGCCGTGTGACCGTGGGCAGCTGACCTAAGCCTGCTGTGCCGCTCTTCCCGCCCCTCTCAATGGGAGGAATACTGAAGCTTCCTCCAGGGAGGATTAGGTCAATCAAAACGAGAAGGACCTGGAGCTGTGTCTGGCACACAGCAATCTTAACTGTCACCCAGGATCAGTGCTTGCAGTCGGGGTGCCCAGCTCTGTGGCTTCTCACCCAGGAGGTGGGCCAGCCCGGGCAGTCCTGCACTGCCCCAGGCTCTGGCCACCTCGGGCCTGGGGCAGCGGACCCTCTTCTCTGCACCCTCAGGTGGCTGACCTGTCTCCAATTCCTGTGGTGCTGTACAGCGTCCCAGCCAACACGGGGCTGGACCTGCCCGTGGGTGCGGTGGCCACGCTCTCCCAGCACCCCAATATTGTGGGCATCAAGGACAGCGGGGGTGACGTGAGTGGCAGTGGCCCTCGGCCGGGGACGACTCCTTCTCTTCTCCTTTGATGCCGACTTCAGGGCAGCTCTAGGACCTGCTCCAGTCCTGGGCTCTGGTGTGGGTTCCCTCTGTCCTCTGGGCTCTCTGGGGTTCATCTGAATCAAGGGGGGCGTCTCTCTGGGACCTCGACTCTCATTCTCCCACACTCGCCCAGCCCCCAGCCCCCAGCCAGGCCGGCAGAAGAGCCTGTGGGCCCAGCTCTCACACTAGCTTGGCCGTTATTACAGGTGACCAGGATTGGGCTGATCGTTCACAAGACCAGGAGTCAGGATTTCCAGGTGTTGGCTGGATCGGCTGGCTTCCTACTGGCCAGCTATGCCATAGGTAGGCCTCCCAGTCCTCTCAGACTGTGACGAGTGGTCATGATACAGGCAGCTGGGTTCTGCTGGGAAAGACGCTGAAAGCCAGGACTGTGTGGACAGGGGGCTTTTGCCAGCCTGCCTGCTGGGAAACCTCAGAGATATGTCTCACCACTTACTTATCTGAATAGTGGATGCTTCTAAGTGACCTTGTTAGGCGGAGGAGGGTGGCCGTGAACAATCCCCTGGCCTGTAGTGGGGATGCCTGCAGTTTGTTCTAAGTCCCAAGCTCCCTGCTTAGGTGACAAATTTAGCTCCTTTAATCTCACCTTGTAAATCATCCTCTAAGGGCAGAGGCCTTGGGGTGCTTCCCACCAGTCTGGGAGTGCATTTTCCTCTCTCCCTGGACCTAGGCCAGAAAGAATTGTCAGGCCTGCAGGGTTGGCCTGGGGATTTTCAGCTGACTGATCAGACTCTGTTGCAGTCTAGGATCCTAGGAATGTTACCATTTAGACCGGGTGCTCTTGTCTGCTTGGGGTCAAGGTCCCTGAGTTGACTGGATTTGGACCCTGGAGGAGAGGGGAGCACCTGCTCCCGTCAGCTGAAGCCCCAGTGATTTGAGATTTGAGTTTCTTTTCCACCGATGCAGGGGACAATGCTGCCTCATGTTCCCTCTGGTCTCTGCAGATTTTGGCTTGTGGTATATGTTCTGCATAACTCCCCTCTGCCCTGTCACAGTCTCTAAAGGGGATGTTAGAGGAGACTCATTTACGCTTCCTTCTTGAGTGTGGTAGGTGGAAATAGCACTGGCTCTAAAGGCTAGAGATCTAAGCTGGAATCTGAGCTCTGCCATTCATTCACTGACTACCACTGGGCAAGGTAAACGACCTCTCTGGGCCTGAGTTCTTACTCGGCAAAGTAGAGAGATGTGCGGATTAGAGAGCATTGGCCCTGTGTCTGTCATAGCCCTTGACACAGTAGATTTTTGATAAACAGCAGTTATATTCACTCATGAGAAATGCCCCCTCTCTCTCCAGTCTTGAGGCCACTCTGCTTTGAGTCACTCCTAGCTAGCTTTGCAATCACACTGAACAGGCTGGCAGAAGTGGCAGAACTTCCGAGATCACAGCCAGCCCGTTTCCATTGCCCAGAAGAGAGCAAAGAGGACCAGCGAGTGTTAGATGACTTGTCCAAGTTCACACAGCCAATGAATGGGAGGAAACGCTGGGTCTCCTGACTAAGTCTGGTGCTCATTCTCCTCCCCCACGACTGTCCCAGGTTGAATTTACTGGGGGGAATACAGTTTCCATAGAGCAGAGGCTTCCCATCCACGCCATCCCCTTCCAGGGCTGATGAGTCAGGGGGCAATTGCAGGAGTGTGGAGGTGCCAACTGGCAGGTGGGACTTTACCGTGGGGGAGAGGGGGATGAGGGAAAGGAACCGTCCTTGAGTCAGCCTTCAGGCTCTGTTCCTTGCCCCTCAGCCTGTGGGATTCTATTTTGAATATGCTGGCAAGGTTCTCTCTGGAAATCTGTACTCTCTAAACTCACAGACTGTGTCTCAGATGTGGCTCACTGGTGGCCTAAAAATCCACAGCCTGACTCCCCAAAATGAAGAGGTGCTGGGGACCAGGATTTGGAATTCTCTTCGAGAAGAGGCTCTCGCTGATATTCTGCCTTTTACCCTGTGGCAGGAGCTGTTGGGGGCGTGTGTGCCCTGGCCAATGTCCTGGGGGCTCAGGTGTGCCAGCTGGAGAGACTCTGCCTCACAGGGCAATGGGAAGATGCCCAGAAACTGCAGCACCGCCTCATCGAGCCAAACACTGCGGTGAGCTCCCAGCCCACGGGCCCAGCGTGGGGGTGGTCCATGTCCTTGTTGGAACAGGAGCCAGTGCTGGCACAGGGGTCCCTCCTTGGGCTCTCCTCTTTCAGAAAGGCCTTTTAGAGAACATCCCAGTGTGGGAAACTCTTTGTGCCTCCCCAGAAAGTCTTGACTTCAGACAAAGTTGAGCCCCGTTGGTTTTCAAACTTAAGTGTGCATTAGAATTCATTCAGGGAGCTGGTTAAAATTCTGCTCCTTTAGACCCAGGAATAGTCACTGAGACAAACGTCCTAGGTGACTGTGACATAGGGAATCCTGGAACCGTACTTGGAGATACACTGCCTACAGAGAGGGAACCATGGGCCTTTATGTCAGCTTGATAAGGGGCCAGATCCTGAAAAATGGAATGACAGATTACTAAAGGCGTGGGAAGCCTGGAGGTATTCAGAGCCCAGCTTTCCCAGGAGAGTCCTGTCTTCAAATAATCCATTCTGCAGTCAGACCATGTACCCCAAGTCTGTGTTGGGCAAATCAAGGAGAAGAGGCAAGGTGGAATGCCGGTCAAGTGCAGGCAATGCTGTGCTGAGCCATACTGGAGTCTGAGGCAAAAAGAAAAACGTGTGTCCCTGGAGACATGTTTTCATTTATACTTTAAATTAAACTTTTTACTCTAGTATCACTGTGGATTCACATGATAAGAAACAATACAGGGAGATCCCACTTACCCATTACCCTGTTTACCCCAATGGTAACATCTTACAAAACTATAGCACAATATCACAACCAGGATTTTGACTAACATATAGTCAAGATATAGACTATTTCCATTATCATACGGATCTCTTATGCTATTCTTTTATAGTCATACCTACTCACCACCTGCCCTCACCCCCTCCTTAACCCCTGGCAGCCGCATATAAGTTCATTTCTGTAAATTTTATCAGTTCAAGATGGTTATATAAATGGAATAAGATCATCTAGAACCTTTTGAAATTTGCTTTTTTTTCACTCAGTATAATTTTCTGGAGATTCATTCAAACACATGTATCAGTTCTTTTTTATTATTTAATGTGTCCAGAAACAGCTTTGTTTAACCATTTACCTGTTGAAGGATAGCTAGTGGTTCCCAGTTTGGGGCTATTAAAAGCTGCTGTGAACATTCATGAACAGATTTTAGTATAAGTTTTCATTTTTTCTGGGATAAATACAGAACTGGTAGGTTGTATAATGTTTGCACTCTTTTCCAGAGTAAGTGTACCATTTTGTATTTTTGCTGTTGTTAGTTAAGTTGTGTCCAACTCTTTTGTGANAATAAGTTCATTTCTGTAAATTTTATCAGTTCAAGATGGTTATATAAATGGAATAAGATCATCTAGAACCTTTTGAAATTTGCTTTTTTTTCACTCAGTATAATTTTCTGGAGATTCATTCAAACACATGTATCAGTTCTTTTTTATTATTTAATGTGTCCAGAAACAGCTTTGTTTAACCATTTACCTGTTGAAGGATAGCTAGTGGTTCCCAGTTTGGGGCTATTAAAAGCTGCTGTGAACATTCATGAACAGATTTTAGTATAAGTTTTCATTTTTTCTGGGATAAATACAGAACTGGTAGGTTGTATAATGTTTGCACTCTTTTCCAGAGTAAGTGTACCATTTTGTATTTTTGCTGTTGTTAGTTAAGTTGTGTCCAACTCTTTTGTGACCCTATGGACTGCAGCCTGCCAGGCTCCTATGTCTGTGGGATTTCACAGGAAAGAATATTGGAGTGGGTTGTCATTTCCTTCTCCAATTTTGTATTTACATCAGTGTAAATGTATGAGTGACCCAGTTTCTCTGTATCCTCAACAGCATTTGGTGTTGTGACTTTTTTTTCATTCTGATAGGCATGTTGTGACATCTCATTGTGGCTTTAATTTACATTTTTCTGATGGCTAATGCTATTGAACCTCTTATAATGTATTTATTTGCCATTTATATGAAATGTCTATTTTTGTCTCTTACCCAATTTCCAATTGGATTTTTCTTTCCACTGTTGAGTTTTAGAAGTTCTTTATACCTTCTAGATACTAATCCTTTGTCAAAAATCTTATCTGCAAATACTTCTCCCAGTCTGTAGTTTATCTTTTCATCCTCTTAACAGATCTTTGGCAGAGCAAAAGTTTTTTAATTTTAAGGAAGTTTAATTATCAATATTTACTTTTATGTTTATGCTTTTGATGCAAGTCTAAGAACTCTTTGCTTAGCACAAGATTGTGAAGTTTCTCTTTTCTTTTTACTAAAAGTTTTATGTTTTACAAGCCTGTGACCCATTTTGAGTTAATTTTTGTAAAACGTATGAGACTTAGATCAAGGTTCATTTTTTTTTTCTTTTTTGGCCTGTAGATATCCACTTGCTCCAGCACCATCTGTTGAAAAGATGATCTTTCCTTTATTGAATTACTTTTGCACCTTTGTCAAAAATCAGCTGGGTGTATTTGTGTGGGTCTATTTCTGGATTCTCTATTCTCTCCATTGATCCATCCCTCTGCAGTACCACACAGACTTGATTATTGTAGATGTATAATAAACCTTGAAATCAGCTAGACTGACTCTTCCTACTTTGTTCTTTTCTTCCCCAAAATTGCTTTACCTAATCTAAATCTTTTGTCTTGCCATACACATTTTAGAAAAATATTATCTATATCTATAAATACTTTTCCTAGGATTTTGGTAGGAATTGTCTTAAACTTGTACACCAATTTGGGAACAACTGATATTTTTGCTTTGTTGTCTTCAAATCCTTGCATAGGATACGTCTCCATTTATGTAAACCTTCTTTGATTTGTTTCGTCAGCATTTTATAGCTTTTGGCGCACAAGTTCTCTACAAGTTTTGAGAGATTTACGCCTAAGTGGCTCATATTTTTGAGTGATTGTAAATGATATTGTATTTTTAATTTCACTAACAAATATTCATTGGTAGTATGTATAGGAAGCAACTGCTTTTTGCTTGTTTACCTCATTCATATATGACTTTGCTAAATTCACTTATGAGTTCTAAGAGATTTTTTTCTATATTCCTTGGGATTTTCTACATAGACAATCATATCATCTATAAATGGGCATGTTTTAATCTCTTCCTTTCTGATCTGCATGCCTTTTATTTCCTTTCTTGCCTTAGTGCACTGGCTAGAATTTCCTGCACTAAGATGAGTAAGAGTAGTGAGAGCAGACGTCTTGACTTGTCTCTGATCTTAAGGAAAAGCATTCAGTCTTTCACTGTTAAGCACAATGGTAGGTAGGTTTCTGTAGATGCTCTTTATCAAGTTGAGGAAGTTCTCCCTCTATTCCAGCTTTCAGAAAGTTTAAAAAAAATCATAAATGGGTGTTGAATTTTTGTCAATTTTTTTCTTTATGGTTTCATATGATCATGTGTTTTATTTCCTCTTTAGCCTGTTAATATGGTGAGTTACATTAATAATTGTTAAATACTGAACCAGACTTGTATCCCAGTGGAATAAGCTCCACTGGCACACGATGTATAACTCTTTTTATATATTGCTGAATTCCATTTGCTAATATTTCATCAAGGGTTTTCTCTGTCTGTATTCATGAGAGATATTGGTATATAGTCTTTCTTTCTTTGCTTCTTCTATACTGTCTTTGTCTGATTTTGGTATTGGGATAAAAATAGCTTCATTAATTGATTGGGAAATGTTCCCTTCTCTTCTGTTTTCTGGAAGAGATTATGAAAATTGATGTTGTATCTTTGAACATTTTTAAGAATTCTTCAATGAAACCATCTGGGCCTGGGGGTTTCTTTCTTGAGAGTTTAAAAATAATAATAACTCCATACTAGGCCTCTGCTGATACCTCACTGGCTGGAAGGGGTAGAAGTGCCTCCTTACTGCTCCCCATGTGGCCTCCTCTGGCATCTCGAGTGTGTTTGACAGGGTGGCCTCCTTAAGGGTGGGCAGTGGTCAAAGTTCTGACTCTCCTTGCGGGGTCTGGCTGGAGTAGAGAGATTATTGTTCATAAGTTCTCCATCTTGCTTGGCTGCCCCTTCCTTGTCTTCGACCAGAGGGAACAGGCTTTTGTGGGGCTTTTCTTGTCTCTGCTTACTGGCATTTCAGGGTCCCTCCTCCTTTGGCTCCAAGTCTGGGCCGAGGAGCTTGGCACTGTGTTGTTTCTTGGATCCCGAGGATGCTAGTCAGTCTTCCTTCTCTCTGCCTTTCAGACTTTTATGTTGGTTTTTATATAATGTCCTGGGTTTTTTTTTTTTTTTTTTAGTTCTGCTTTTTGAGGGGAATAAAGAAAAGTACACCTATTCCATCTTCCTGGAAGTGAAAGCTCTAAACAGTTTTCATTTATTTATTTGGCTGTACCAAATCTTAGCTGCAGCATGCAAACTCTTCATTGTGGCGTGAACAGGGCTCGAATCCAGGCTCCCTGTATTGAGAGACCAAAGTCCTAGTCTCTGGACCAGCAGGGAAGTTCTTCAGGTAGTTTTCTAAATGGTGATTTTTCCCTCCCAGGATATTAGAGTAGTTGGCAAAAAACACTGAAAAATTTTAAAGTAGGTACATTAACATTTGCAACACTTTTTCCATTTAATACCAAAAACATAACTTATTAGAATTTTACTTCCCTGGCTTGCATGGAAGCAAACACATCAAGCCAACTTTTTTCCCTACATCTACTTCTAGAAAAAAAAGTTACCATTAAAAATATGCAAAACATGTATAGGGGGCACGTGTAATTAATGGCCTCAGGCTACAAGATTCTGGGCACGGTTCTGTTAATCTTGCCTTTATTTAAAACTTTGACTCTTTGCTCATTGTGGGCTTTTTTTGCATTGATTTTTACTTTTTAAAAAATATTGCATTAAATTTTTGTCTCATGACTGAGTATTTTGGTGCTCCGTCAAGTTTTGCCCGTGAGGCAGGTAAAGTGGTGGGCGGGCTCTAGATGTCCCTCACAGTTTCTATCTTTACCTCAAAGGGACAGATTAATTCCGATGTAGGGAAAGGACAGCTGAGGAGGCAAGCTTGAGTTTCCCTGGCTGTGAAACTCTCCTGGCATAGGATGCCTTATAGATAGGTTGTAGTAACTGCAGGAATAAGGCCCTTTAGGCTGAGCCCCATCCGACCCCAGGCTGTACTATACATACCAACATTCCACTAGGGCAGGACCTCTGCTCTCCCACTCCCTTCCCTGTNGCTGTGAAACTCTCCTGGCATAGGATGCCTTATAGATAGGTTGTAGTAACTGCAGGAATAAGGCCCTTTAGGCTGAGCCCCATCCGACCCCAGGCTGTACTATACATACCAACATTCCACTAGGGCAGGACCTCTGCTCTCCCACTCCCTTCCCTGTGAGAGAGAAAGTCCCAGAGCCTACATACCACCAGACAGGAAGAGGAGGAGCTTCCAGGCCCTTTGGGGTCTGGGCTAATAGCAGAATCTTTTAAATTTATTTTTTATCCAAGCATGGTTGAATTACATTGTTAATTATTGCTATATAGCAAAGTGACTCAGTTATACACACATATATGTTCTTTTTCATATTCTTTTATATTATGGTTTAATCACAAGATATTAAATATAATTCCCTGTGCTACAGAGTAGAACCTTGTTGCTTATAATAGTGGTATTTTTCTCATCCAGTTCTTGTGATGTGGGGTAGCTTTCTTTATCTCCTAATTTTACAGACGAAGCAGCTCGGGCTGCCCCTTGGGAAGAGAGGATGCTTGCTGCCCTCGGCATGCCATCTTGTCTCACCCTTCACTTTGTGCCCCATCCTATGCCAGCTCTGGGCACACACTCAGGAATGCCTGGAACACCTTTCTGCTGCCTGAGCTGTAGGCTCAGCCACCCCAAGAGCAGCTTGATGTCACCTTATTGCCCTGCCCTGCTTGAACACAATGTGCTTCCTCTGCCCTCCCACCCAGCCAACCTCTTGCCCTGGCTATATTTAGGACTTTCCATAGTTTTTACCTCCAAACCATTCCACCCTTTCTCAGGGTCTAAAGAGAGACAAATCAAAGATCTTCAGACACCCACAGTGGAAGAAGGCTTTCTTCTAGGTACTTCTTGTATCCATCGTCTTTCCCACCCTACTCAGGTTTTGGGTGAAATGCCCAGGTTATTGTGCCTTCCCAGGTAGCTCAGTGGTAAAGAATTCTCTAGCCAATGCCAGAGATGCAGGAGACGCAGGTTTGATCCCTGGGTCGGGAAGATCCCCTGGAGGAGGAAATGGCAATCCACTCAGTATTCTTGCCTGGAGAACCCCATGGACAGAGGAGCCTGGTGGGCTACAGTCATAGGGTCCAAAAGAGTCAGACAGGACTGAGCGACTGAGCGCACACACTCAGGCAAATGCCCAGGTTATTAGAATATCAAGGCTGGAACCAGGCCTAGGAGGAAGCTTGCTAAAGTCTGCTGACCTCTAGTGGTGAATAGTTATTAAATAATAGTCATTCATCAGTGGTTCCCAATTTTTTTTACCCCAAACAACCTTTTTTCTATTTTTACCCTTCATGAAACCCATATTTCTAAGGTTTTACTTCCTTCAAAGTGAAACTTTATTAAGTAATAATTACTTCTTTTTAAGTAATCAAAGACCAATCTGACACTTCTGATCAGCCTGAAACAACCGGTTGCTATGCTAGAAGCAAAGAAACGAGATGCCTGATTTTAAATTAGGTCTCCCATTACAATGGAAAAGTTTAGAGATCATGTTGTCCAGACCCCTCATTTTTTTAGGCAAGTGAGCTTGCTCAGAGATAAGTTAATGATACAAGGTTATTCTTTGGACAATAGATGTATTGTTTTCCCTGTGAGAGCATTTGGAATTGGGGATCAGGGAAGAATTATGGGTGGATGGGAGGACCCTGCTGTGGGGACAGTAGAAGTCTGGACCATGCTGGTTTCCCACAACCCGGCGCCCAGGTCAGGTACCGGGGAACTGGGCTGTAGACCAGAGATGCTCTAGCCCCCAGACCCACAGGACTGTTCCCTTCTCCCTTCTCAGCTTGAGGACTGAACACTGCTCTCCTCCCCAAAGGGGTGGATTTCTCTAAAACCAAAGGAAGCGCCTTCCTTCATTCTAGATTTTGGCCTGTGTTCTCTCCCACCCACCTGCCTTCTGGATTCCCAATCTACCCTGGGTGTCATAGATTCGGCAGTACTTTACTAGGGAAGGAGGTTGGGAACCCTAACCTTCTGAAAGTGACATGCCTGGGTTCTATAAGCATGTGTGTGTGTGTGTGTGTGTGTGAAGAAAGTGACATGCCTGGGTTCTATAAGCTTGTGTGTGTGTGTGTGTGTGTGTGAAGAAAGTGACATGCCTGGGTTCTATAAGTGTGTGTGTGTGAGAGAGAGAGAAGGGGACTCCCTAGTCTCTTCTAACAGGCGCTGCTCCTTAGGTGACCCAGCGCTTCGGGATCCCAGGGCTGAAGAAAACCATGGACTGGTTTGGCTACTACGGAGGCCCCTGCCGCTCCCCCTTGCAGGAGCTGAGCCCCGCCCAGGAGGAGGCGCTGCGCCTGGACTTCACCAGCAACGGGTGGCTCTGAGCGCCGGGGTGGGACTGCCGGACCACGCCCACCTCAGCCTCCTGCCGGTGGTGGCGGCCTGAAGAAAGCGTCGGGGAGACGAGGGCTCAGGGTTCCAGGCGCCTCTTCTTACTTCAGTCCTCCAGGTAGACTTTTCCAGGCACTACCAGGCATGCTCATTTCCTGTTCTCCCAGCCCCATGATCTCTGATCTCTGGTTATTTGTATCCTGAAGTCTGGGTCTTTAGAGACCTTCAATGTAGGAAGGAACATGACTTATTTCTCTCTCTACTGTGCTTTTCTGTCCCCTGAGACCCGTGAACCAGGAGTCAGACGGGAAGGGTGTGTGTGGGGCGCGGGGAGTTGGGCACAGAATGGCCATGTTTTAATGGAAGGAAGACTGCTTAGGCTTGAGGGTACAAACCTGTGTCCAGCACAATGCAGCAGGAAGCTGGGGTAATTCTGAGAGCCCTAGTTCTGACTCCTTCCAGGAGAAGCGGTAGGTTGGAAAATCTGATCAGAAATCTGATCAGAAATCTGATCAGATCCCCCAAGCTACACTGTAGTCCTTTCCTAAATCTATTTTGATTCATCACATATTGTCTCTAGCCTTGATCCCAACCAGTGTACCAGTGAGACAGCCCAGTGACTTAACCAGAACTGGTAAATAATGACACCTGGTGGATAAATGTTACATCCTAGAAGCCTATGCTAGCCAACCCAGGTCTGAAACATTAAGAAAGGGGACTTGACCTGAGAAAAGACCATCTTCTTGCCTATACACACTCTGCTTTTATTATTAAGAACAGTTACTTTGTTATTGCAATAAAGTTTAATAAGTTAAATTGGCATGACTATGTACAGACTAAGACTCCACTGTTACACAGATCTTAGGTTTCCTGCTCAGATATCAAGACCTTTCTAGAGGCAATTTAGCTCCTAAGGTCTGCTTTTTCCCAGCTCTGAGAGAGGCTTTAAGTGTACTGAACAAACATAAGCACTCGATTATTGGTGCCCTACGGAAAAAGCTTGTTGAAGTTTTCCATGAGAGAGGTAAGAGGCAAAACATTTCAAGTGGGATATTTAGAAACATCTAGCATATTAATTTAAAAGGCTGCTTTTATGGAGAAGGAAATGGCAACCCACTCCAGGACCCTTGCCTGGACAATCCCATGGATGGAGAAGCCTGGTGGGCTGCAGTTCATGGGGTCGCAAAGAGTCAGACACGACTGAGCGACTTCACTTTCACTTTTCTCTNGATATTTAGAAACATCTAGCATATTAATTTAAAAGGCTGCTTTTATGGAGAAGGAAATGGCAACCCACTCCAGGACCCTTGCCTGGACAATCCCATGGATGGAGAAGCCTGGTGGGCTGCAGTTCATGGGGTCGCAAAGAGTCAGACACGACTGAGCGACTTCACTTTCACTTTTCTCTAAAATGTTTAACCTTATTCAGTGATAATCTGACTAGCAGCAGGAAACCTGAGATGAATTTTTTAAAAAAACTACTCTGGTTAAAAAGAAAGGTAAACAAATCCTCGTTTAGGGCAAGGACTAGAGGACAGAATATAAAAGGTATCAATCTTCAACAGAAACTGGGCATCTGGCTGACACTTAGAAGCTTGAGGCTTAGCATCTGGGCTCTTCTCACAGTTGACTTCTAGAGGATCTGGGCTGAGGAGAATCAGGTTCAGGAATGGGGCAAAAAGGTAGGGCTAGGGAGGCAGGCTTGGAGAAGGAATGGCAACCCACTCCAGTATTCTTGCCTGGAGAATCCCAGGGACAGCGGAGCCTGGGGGGCTGCCGTCTATGAGGTCACACAGAGTCGGACACGACTGAAGTGACTTAGCAGTGAGGCAGGCTGGTGTACTGGTGAAGAGGTCAGCCTTTGAGCTTAAACTGACTGGGCTTAAGTTCTTGGATCTGTAGATGCCTTAGTGTCAGCAAGATCCTGGAAAACTATGTAAACCTCATTGGTGATAGCAGGATAATAATGGTACCTTCCTCTCAGGACTTATAAGGTCGTGCATGTGAAAGGGTTAGCGTGGCAGGTGATTGTGCAAAGAGTTGTCTGAGATAACCAGCAGGTGGGACGATAACCTGTCTCAGGACTTGGGTACCCGGACGTTCAAGATGAGTACTGTGGGGAAAGTGTTTTGGAGCCAAAAAGTCCCAGATGCAAATCCTACCCAGCTCTGCCACTCACTAGTTAGGGCAACCTCAGCTTGTCTGCTGCTCCTGTTTGTTTGCGTTCTTTTAAAATTCTGCAGGTACCTACCTTGCAGGATTGGATGATATTTCATAGTAAAGTGCAACCTTCAGTTTCCAAGCCTCACCTATGACTAACTTTTAGAAACAGCAAATGGGCCAATATCCATACAGATGTAGAGCAAGAGAGTCAGGAGAACCAAGTATAGGTAGTTCTGGCAATTTGTTTATTCCTCATAAGCACTTGTTTCCACACTATAACGCAGAGAATAAATAGAGGCACACAACTATCACTTCCACCACAATCTGCTGTTGAGGAGACATTCAGTGCGAGGATAAGGGGCTGGGGATGGGGTGGGGCATTTGGGGATCCCAGGGTAACTGGAGGCCTCTGTGATGAATTGTGCAGGAGTCCAACCAATCCAGATCTGATCCCTAGGCCAAGGCTCATGGTGGAAGAGTTACAGTGATCCAAATGCTCTTTGAGTTCACTGCCTTCCCAAGATGGGTCAAATTCTACCTGAACCCCAAGGGGATGAGGTGGGTCTGACCTACTGGTCCACTAAGAAGGAGCTGTGCCAGCCCAAGCCATCCTTGAGGATTCAGTTCACTCCATGACAAGGCCTGATGTGACCCAGAGATGTCTGCCCTTGACTTGGAGTAAGTAATATTTACAAGCTATAAGATGACTGTTTACATTGGTTTCTTTCTGACTAAAAGGATCCTTTCCCATGTCTACAGAAGGAGAGAGGGGCACAGATTACCTGCTGGAACTCAGGGTAGGAAGACAGCTTGTAAGGTCAAGGAAGAGGAAGACAGCACTTCACTGAACCCTTTACAGGGGCAACAAGCAGACACAGGACCAGCTGGTCAGACAAAGTGGGAGGCCTGGGGCCGTGATGCCAACCAGGAATGCAGGGCAACATACAGAAAAGCTCTGGTCTTGACTTTCACGGGACCGCTATACCATCGAGGCCACCCTGACTGTTCTCCTCATTTCTCACACAGCACTGAGCACTTGGCCCTCATCTGGGGCTGGGATCACCTGCACCAGAAAGAGGCAGAAGGAAGAGATTCTGCGTCACTTGGCAGAAAATGAAGTAGTAAGGCAGTAGCTGGTCTGCCCCAGGTGGTCCACGGTGCTAGGGATAGAAGTACCAATGAGTAAGAGAGGGGAATGACATGCTGGGCGGCCACTGCTGCAGTGGCCCGAGCCTCAGACCTCCGGTGGCCAAAGCCCGGCCTTGCAGGTGACAGGCCCCTCCCGGGGCTTCTGCTCCGTGGTCATTTTCGTCTCCTCTCACGCTGGGTTCCTCTGTCCACCCTGAGCGGGTGGCCGGCGTTGCTGTCAGCCAGGCACAGCCCCCGTCAGGCAGTGAGGCTCCGGGCTGACTTGGAGGCGCTTTGGGCCCGCTGGACCACCGCGGAGCACTTCTCACGCCGCAAAAGCTTGTTGTTCTCGAACAGACCTTCATTGCGGGGTATTCCATGAGAACCATCAGGGAAAGTCAGCAGGCCTTTGAGGGGGACAGAGAAAATAAGGGTGTGACGGTGGCATTTGTGGCTCGGAGGCCAGCTTGCTATGTTGAAGCCGAGGGAGAGAAAATTTGCAGCTCTTGGGTGCTCAGCCCAGGGACCCAGCACTCTATGCTGGGTGTCCACAGAAGGAGTAAAGCTGCAAAGGTGTCCTGCCACCCATTTACACTCGCCTTAGTCACCTGTCCTGCTGGTTGGCAACTTACCCAAACCATCCACTCTGCCGTTTTTAAATTCTCCCTCAAAGGTCATGTTGTCATGTCGAATGAAGACTCCGACACCATTGAACTTGCCCTGGGCAAACTCCCCCTCATACCTGGGGAAACGCGAGATGTCAGCCTTCAGGATAACTGAGTCAGGCAGCTACCAACACCAAACATGTGGTTTAGTAACGCTAAGGAGCAAAGCTGATTCCACTCTTCCAGAGCTCTCCCTACCCCACTCACCCCATCTTACCTAGCAGACAGGAGTCAGAGAGCCCAAATGATATGAGGCTCTAATCTCAAGGAAACAACCAAAGAGCACAGTGGTGGGCTGAGAGGTCACTGACCTCATTGCCATCTCAAATTTTAGATGTATTTATAAAGTAACCAATAAAAGAACGAATGCTACTCCTTGCCAGTTTTCAGAGAGTCAGGGACAAGCTCAGATTTGACCAGGTGTTTCTCGCTATCATTTTTAGATCAGAGCTTCCCTTCCCTGGTCTAAGGTTGGGAAAAGAATGACCAGGTACCCACCTTGAGCCATCTGAGAAGGTCAGTACCCCGAAGCCATTAAAGAGTCCATTCTCAAAATGGCCCAGGTAGGTGCCACCATCTGCAAACATCAGTTGACCAAAACCATGTCTGCGGCCTGAGCAAAGAGAAGACGGGTGTCAGGTTGGGATGGGGCAGCTTCAGGGTCCTCTGTCACTGTCTAACATCCTTTGCCTTGCATCACCCCACCCACAAAGGAAAGAAGAGAAACAGTGACATTAGCAGGCAGAGAACCATTGCCCAGAGTAATAACTTGGCTCCAAGGACTGTTGCAGTGAAAAGGGAAAAAGAGCAGTGAGTTTTTCTTTCCCTTTCCTGAGATCAAAGAAGATAAAGAGAACAGTGAACAGGCCTGAACATTCCCAGTTTTTACTTTAACTTTTCCTAATCTGTAGTCTGTAACTGAAATTGCTTTTCTGCCGCCTAACTCTGCATGAGCTACATTTTGCTTGCATGTGGGCTAAGTCACCTCAGTCGTGTCCAACTCTTTGTGACCCTATGGACCATAGCCCGCCAGGCTCCTCTGTCTGTGGGATTCTCCAGGCAAAAATACTGGAGTGGGTTGCCATGCCCTCCTCCAGGGGATTGAACCCACGTCTCTCAGGTCTCCTGCACTGGCAGGCAGGTTCTTTATGAGCACCACCTGGGAAGCCCTTGACTCTGTGCTACTTACATCCTATATCTGGTGCTTACCTTATACCACTCTCTCTGCAAACCGCCTCTTGTAGTTTTTCTCTTTTTACATAGAAGAGAAAGGGCAGGGCCACAGGGCTGCCAGACTCAATTACTGGGATACTGAAGCCAGCCTATGACTGTTTTTGAAACAGTGCAAGAGGAAGAATACAAGATTCTTACACCTTCGCTCCTCATCACAGACCCCCTGACTGCAAGCCGTCATCTTCTGTAAGCCCACAGACTCACAGTTCTTGAGGCACGAGCCTACTGTGTTTCCCTCTCTGCCTGCTGAGAATTAAAGCCACCTTTCTATTTCCTCCAAACTCTGTCTCCACATTTTTTTTATTTGGATTGGGTGGGCAGAGAAAGCCAAGATTTTGGCCAGCAACAGCCATCAGATTTGGAGCAGATCTAAGTATGAAGGTAAGAGAGCACTTAAAAATCACCATAGCTAAAAAAAAAAAAAAGTTTTTTAAATAAAAATCACAATAGCTAATGTTTACAGGGCCTTCGCTATGTGCCAGGGACTCTTTCAAACACTTTGTATTTATCACCTAATTTGATCATTACAACAACCTTAGGAGGTAGGCACAATACTATTTCTTAAATACTATTATTTAATATAATAGTATTTAATACTTAATACTTAAATACTATTTTTATTTATAAATTTATTTATAAATACTTAAATACTATTTATTAAAAATAAATAACAATATTATTTCCACTTTTTTTTTTTTGCCTCAACATGCGGCATATGGGATCTTAGCTCCCTGACCAGGGATCAAACCTACATCCCCTGCAATGGAAGTGCAGAGTCTCTACTACTGGACTGCCAGGGAAAACCCCTATTGTTCCCATTAACAGACGCAGAAACCAAGGCAAGGGGAAGCTAAAAAAAAAGGTACTCAAGATCCCAGAGCAACTAAGAAGCAGATCTAGACAGCAAATGCAGTCAGCACCTTGACTCTTAACTACTTTGCCAGTCTAAGAAAAAATTAAAGTACCCTCTGAGACTATGAAGCTGCACGGCAAATGTAACAGCCTGACTGGCAAGACTGGTTTGAGCTTTGCTCCATCAGTAGGGCTGTGCTTATCCACTGGACTGACCAGAGAACAGAGTAAGGTACTGGAGAAGCAGCAATGCCTTTCAGGGTACCAGGGAGTTCTTTTGGTGGATAGAGAGGCCCAGCAGAGCCTCAGGAAGACTCTCCTCGAAAAGGTCACATTGAAGGCGAGAGCAGTTTGGGAAGCAGGAGAAAAGGCTGGGATGTATGGAGGTAAAGTCATATCTCATATGCACAATTTCTCCTCTCAAATCTCAAGAATTCATCAGCTGCAGGGATCTACCATGAAAAAAGTGAGGCGTCTGGAAACGGTGTGAACTGCTCTTCGTTGGCACAACTATAAAGAGTCTAGTCTCCTCAGGGCAGTTCCTGGCCTGCTAGGATTGGACCCATGAGACTGTTAAGTGGCCAGACTGTTTCCAAGCTGAACATTATTAACCTGCTTCCTGTACAGTCTCAGGCTCTGAGGGAATTCTGCCATGCCTATGAATAGATACTTTCAAGTGTAATGAGCTGTCACAGGAAACTCAAGGCCATGGATGTCATCTTCTCTTAAGTGTCTGCCCTAATTTCCCCCTTAACTTCTTAAGATTCCCTAGAATCAAGTCATTGCGATGAATTTATACTTTCTAATTTACAGGCACTAAAAATCATTTTGTTTTGCTGAGTACATTAGCAGTTATAAAAACAATTCCCAAATAATACCATGAAAGGAGAAAAAGAGTGCTTGGGGTGGGGGTGGGGCTGGTTCCCTGGTCATCCAGTGCTTAGGATCCAGCACTTTCACTGCTGAGGGCCCAGGTTCCATCCCTGGTCAGGGAACTAAGATTCTGCAAGCCATGAGGCACAGCAAAAAATAAAAAATAAACAAGTGCTAAAACACTTTAAATTTAGAAGTGGGAACATTTAACTTATTTTTGGAGGTTGGCACAGTAGTAGCATTTTCCAATTCCTTTATTTATAATCCTAAAATTGAATAAAGGAAAGGCAATATTTGGATTAAATCCTGGATATAGAAATGAAGTCTCATAAAGCTTGCTTATATGTCCTCCTGTATTTCTCCTTCAGCCAAATGAAGGGTTCATCACTGGATGTCCCCCATGGGTCCTCTCTTACCCTCCTTCCACTCGCCACGATACTCTTCTCCACTGGAGTAGGTGAAGGAACCTTTTGTCAGGGTCATGGTGACAGCTCACAAAAGGATGAAATCTGCAAGAAACAACAGAGGAGAAGCAGTGTCATAGGATGGCTGGAGGAAAGGCCTGGAGAGTGATTTTATAGATACCTTCTGGAGGCTACCAGCCTGGTAAGCATGAACTACCTTGAGTACATTTAACAAAAATCCCCAACCACCACCACCACCACCACCATCACCCCCTCTGGCCAAACAGTCTTATCCTCTTACTTGTCTCAAAAGTTTCAGCCAGTTCTAATTTTCTAAGACCTGGGATGGAAATTTAGGATTAATCTTTAAGCATTTGCTTGATCCCTACTATGTGCTTAGTCAATGCGTAAAATATAGTCTTGTCCCTTGATGAGTTTGTAGTCTAGTTGATAAAAGTAACAATTGAAACACTGAGTAATACAAAAGATAATATAATTAAATGGACAAACTGGATGGCAGAGATTACAAAGACAAGGGATGGGCAGAATTTAAAACAAGCAGTGAAGAATGCAAAGGGCAATTCCAGACTGAAAAACCACAGGGATGAAACCACCAAGAGCAACATAAACATGACATGTGCAGTGGGAAATAAGACGCCAGGTCTTGAAGGTTTATTTACAGAGTAATGGGAAGTAAATTCATGTATGTACACCCAGCCTAAATCTTAAAAGAATCCAAACCCTCCCATTTTGGAGGGAGAACCATTTGGAGAAAACAGAAGCCCAAAGCGGTTAAGAACTAGTTTAGTAGCAATGACGATGACGGTGCCCGTGCCTCCCCGACTGCCACTTGTTCTTTTCCCCCGTACCATGTCTCTGCTTTTAGGGTCAGGCCAGCTTAATGAGACCTTTGGAAGCTAGGCAGAAGGGTTGATGGCTGATAAGGTAGGGGAAAAGAAGAAACCTCTGGGGGTTACAACACAAACTATGAAAGGAGAGTCTAAGGAAAAATGAATGTGGCAGAAGGAAGCAGGATGGGTTGGAACAGCAAAAGCCTACAGCCAGAAAATCTACAAGAGATGTGATCGTTTAGTCAACTGTAAAAACGCACGTGACATATTCTCCCTCCATCCATGCCTTTGCAACGTGACACGGCAGATCCTCAAGTAAGAGGCAGGTGATTTATTTCTCTGCCCATTGGATCTGGGTGGGTTATCTGACTTGCAGACTGCAGATGCCTGGGTGAGCTCAGGCAGGACCGGAAGAGCTGCCCTCCTGAGCTCAGTCCTGAATTACACACCCACAGAGTCACAGACTAAAGAAATGGTTGTTGTTTTAGCCACTATAATTTGAGGATGGCATGTAATAACACACCTAGCAAAAGCTAACTAATATGCCCAGGTTTGAGCTCCTAAGGCCTGAACTAGGGAGATAATCGGGTAAAGTGAAAGTGAAATTCTCTCAGTAGTGTCTGACTCTTTGTGACCTTATAGACTATACAGTCCATGGAATTCTCCAGGCCAGAATACTGGAGTGGGTAGCTGTTCTCTTCTCCAGAAGTTCTTTCCAACCCAGGTATTAAACCCAGGTCTCCCACATTGCAGGAGGGTTCTTTACCAGTGGGGCCACAAGGAAAGCCCAGGGTAATGGGAGCAGGAATGATTATTAGATATGTCACAGGATAAATAAAAACAACCGATAACATTTGGAGACTGGCTAGGTATAGCTTCATATGAGTGGTAAGAGAATGTTTATCGTCAAGGATATTCTATAAGAAGGGGTTAAGATACTCAAAACATAATTAAACATCAACAGAGATAAATAGAATGATTTGGTATATTTTTTAACATACAATCCCTATTTCTCTTTCTTTCTCTTTCTCTTCTTCTTATGCCCTCTCCTCTGGCAACTTATCTTGCTTGTTCTTTGTAACTGTTTCTATTTTGTTATGTTCATTCACCTATTTTTGTTTTATAAATACCATGTATAAGTGAAATCACATGGCATTTGTCTTTATCTGACTTATTTCATTTTAGCATAATACCCTCTAGGCCCATCCACACTGTCATAAATGGCAAGATTTCATTCTTTATTATGGCTGAGTAGTATTCTACCATATATATACATACACATTAATATGTACATCTTCTTTACCCATTCATCTATTGATGGGCACTTAGATTGTATCCATATTTTGGCTATTGTAAACAATGTTGCAATAAATATAGGGATGCATATCTTTTCTAATTAGTGTTTTCCTTTTCTTCAGATAAATACCCAGGAGTGGTAGTACTGGATCTTACGGCAGCTCTGTTTTTAATTTTTTGAGGAACTACCATACTGTTTTTCCATAGTGGCTGTACCAATTTACACTCCCATCAATAGTACACAAGGTTTCCCTTTTCTCACATCCTTGCCAGCACCTATAATTTGTTGTCTTTTTGATAACAGTCATTCTATCAGGTGTGAAGTAATAGCTTTGGGTTTTTAAAAATATTTTTAAAATTTTTATTTATTTATTTATGGCAGTGCTGGGTCTTAATTGCTGTGCACAGGCTTTCTCTGGTTGCAGCTAGCTGGGGCTATCCCCTGGTTGCGGCGCACAGACTTCTCATTGCAGTGGCTTCTCTTGTTGCAGAGCACAGGCTCTAGAGTGTGTGGGCTTCAGTAGTTGTGGCCCATGGACTTAGATGCCCCTCAACATGTGGAATCCTCCTGGACCAGGGATCAAACCCATGTCCCCAGCACTGGCAGGCAGATTCTTAACCACTGGACCACCAGGCAAGTCTTCTCATTGTGGTTTTGATTTGCATTTCCCTGATGGTTAGTGATGTTGGCCACCTGTACATCTTCTTTGGAAAAATATCGATTCAGGTTCTCTGCTCATTTTTAATCAGGTTGTCTGCTTTTTTGATATTGAGTTTTATGAGTTCATTGTATATTTTGGATATTAACCCCTCATCAAATACATTGTTTGCAAATATTTTCTCCTGTTTAGTAGGTGGCCTTTTCATTTTGTTGATAGGGTTCCTTCACTGTGCAAAAGCTTTTTAGTTTAAGTCCCATTTGTTAATTTTTGCTTTTGTTTCTCTTGCCTGAGGAAACATATCCAAAAATTTTTGCTAAGACTGATGTCAAAGACCATGCTGCCTGTCTTTTCTTCTAGGAGTTTTGTGGTGTCACAACTTAAATTTAAGTCTTTACTCCATTTTGAGGGTTTGTTCATTTGTAAATGGTGTGACAGAGTAGTCCACTTTGATTCCTTTGCATGTAGCTGCCCAGTATTCCCAACACAATTTACTGAAGAGGCTATCTTTTCTCCATTGTATATTCTTGCCTCTTTTGTGGTAGACTAGTTGCCCATATAAGTGTGGGTTCATTTCTCTGCTCTCTATTCTGTATTTGTATGTCTGTTTTTGTGCCTGTACATACTATTTTGATCACTCTAGCTTTGTAGTACAGTTTGAAATCAGGAAGCATGATACTTTCAGCTTTGTTGTCTTTCTTAAGATTACTTTGGCTATTCAGAATCTTTTGTGTTTCCTTACAAATTCAAATAACATTTTGGGAAAAAAAAATCAACAATTTTGACTAATGAGGTAAGTACTGAGTAGAGGAAGAGTAAATTAAAGCCACTCATCTATTCTTTATTAGTGCCTTATGGGATATTCTAATTTTGGCCTATGTCATAATGATTTTGATACAGATATTAAAAGCTCATAAGTGATCTGATGTGAAGACAGCCTGGCCTGAACAGAGCAGAAGCCCTGTGCTCTCACCCAAATACACAGGAATTTTAATTTCTACCTCTATAATGAAGGCTAGCTTTGTGGAAATTCTTTAGGTAATGTTTAGAGGCTTCCCGGGTGGCTCAGACCATAAAGAATCTGCCTGCGATGCAGAAGACCTGGGTTCGATCCCTGGGTTGGGAAGATCCCCTGGAGGAGGGCATGGCAACCCACTCTAGTATTCNATGAAGGCTAGCTTTGTGGAAATTCTTTAGGTAATGTTTAGAGGCTTCCCGGGTGGCTCAGACCATAAAGAATCTGCCTGCGATGCAGAAGACCTGGGTTCGATCCCTGGGTTGGGAAGATCCCCTGGAGGAGGGCATGGCAACCCACTCTAGTATTCTTGCCTGGAGAATCCCATGGACAGAGGAGCCTGGTGGGCCATAGTCCATGGGGTAGGAAAGAGCTGGACATGACTGAGTGACTTTCACTTCACTGCAGAGTCATTCCCATAGATTCACCAGGGATTTTTCTCAATTTTCCAGTTACTCAGGAGCTCCATATCCAGGGTCCCTTAAATAGTAGAAGACATCCTGAGACAAGGATCATTTTCTTGTCTTAATGCCCCTCAATACCTCTAGGGTCTGTTTCTCAGTGAGGTGATGCTGGCATCTGGTATACCATCTCTGTTGCATCAACATTCCACAAGGTCAGCATCTAATTTCAGGCTCACAAGCTTCTTATAATCAACCCAGCACCAGAGTATGCCTGCGGTAGAGGTCAACATGACTCCATGGCAAATACAACATGAATGAGAGGAAGAGATGCAGTTTGCCATCAAAACTAAAGAGGAAAACTCTTTCCAGTACAGACAGACATGCTGACAGCTAGAGGCTACCATTGGCTCTTCCCAGAAATAATTACATGGAGAACTAAAAGTGTCAGCTATGGTATAAATGGTGTGGTACTATTTCATTCCTTCAAAACAAATCAGAATATAAATGGTTACATCTTCTACTAAATATTGAAACTAAACAACTGTTCTGAAACACAAAATCATTATTTCCACAGGAAGATGATGTTAAGGACATTCCCTTTAAATGTTCAGAAGCAGCTAATTTGTCTTCAAAGTTTTGGAAGGAGTTATTGCAGTGCACGTTGAGGAATCAGACTTATGACACAGGGGCTCAGTCTCTTGTATGTTTACTTTTTCTTGTATAAAATTTCCAAACATTGGCATCCCACCAGTAGAAGGAACCTGAAAGGGAATAATGCTTTTCTAAAATTTGAGGATTAGCTAGGGACCAAGTACTAGCCAGCCCCTCCAATTGTAAACCTAGCCACTCTTTCGGTATGCTGTTAGCTTTGGGGCAATATATCCTAAACATTTCAAAGAAGCCTAAGAAATGAAAGATTAGCTTTTCATTGCCAAATAGAATGGACTGTATTTTTCGAAGATATTTGCGACCATATTTCCTGTCTTACACGTTCTTTTACAATTTGACCTTGCCACTGTCCCATCAAAAACTTGTGTCTAACTCACCTATGAATCTGGCCAGGCTTGTGATTGCTTCAACCAATAGAAGGTGACGGAAGATGATGTGTTCTGAGGTTAGATCATAAAAGGTGACGCAGTTTCCATCTTGCTCACTGGTAAACTTGAGCTCTGAGACCTGAGACATCACATAAGTAGTTTGATTATCCTGAGGCTACCGTGCTCAGAGGCTGGGCCACATATAAAGTCACATGCACTAGTGTTTTCAGTTAGCCATCCTCATCTCTGAACCACCCTAGCCTAGGCACCAGGAGTGAGTAAAGGAGCTTTCAGAATAATTCCAGCTCCCAGCNTTCTGGAACTCTCTTGCTTTTTCCATGATCCAGCGGATGTTGGCAATTTGATCTCTGGTTCTTCTACCTTTTCTAAAACCAGTTTGAGCATCTGAAAGTTCACGATTCACGTATTGCTGAAGCCTGACTTGGAGAATTTTGAGCATTACTTTACTAGCATGTGAGATGAAATGTTAGGGAGATGTTAATCATTTTTTATTTAGGAACCAGACTGAAATCTAAGATATGAATGGTTTTCATTTTGTTGCTAGCTTGTTTGCTGAAGGGGCTAAGATTATCTTTGTTAGGTGCAACAGCAGGTGGAAGATTTTTGTTTTTCTTTCATGACACTGTTACAGCTGCACTGTAACACTGGAAATGTGTTGGGTGAGCAGAGAAGTGATCTGATGCTCTGACAGGTGGGAGTAATGTGATCTCTCAGTTCTACCTGGCAGGTAAAGTACTGTCACCTTAGTACATAGGCCATGGAGAATAGCAGACTATGGATATGTTTCTTGGTGATTTGTTAGGATCTCAGTCTCCCAAATTTCCTGGCCACTGTCCTTTCTTAGAGAGGAAGTCAAAATACATATCACCAAGCAAAACTTATTAGTGTAACCATTCTGTTCCCACTGAGGAAAATGTGGTTCAGAGCAGAGCATCACTTCCTAAATGCTGTGGTGGGGTATACTAGACCACAAACTAATTGTAGTTAGTTTTGTCATCTTTAGCCCTGTTCCAAATGTGTTTATTTATTTTATTTAGAAATACTTAGGTAGTATTTACTGTATGCCAGGTACTCTTAATGTGCTTTACAGGGCTTCCCCGATGGCTCAGTGGTAAAGAATCTGCCTGCAATGCAGAAGACTCGGGTTTGATCCCTGGGCTGGGAAGATCCCCTGGAGAAGGAAATCGCAACCCACTGCAGTATTCTTGCCTGCAATGTCCCATGGACAGAGGAGCTTGACAGGCTACCGTCCATGTGGTCACAAAGAGTCAGACACTACTGAGTGCCTGAGCACACATACACAGATAAAAATAATACATTAAAAAAAAATAAAGTGCTTTACAAATAATAATAATTCACTTCATACTCGTAACACCTTCTGAGGTAGGTGCTATCATTGTCCCCGCAGATGATGACACTGAGACACAGTGCAGCTAATTTGCCCAGAGTCTCAAAGCTATTAAATGGAAGGCAGGTTTCAGACCCAGGCAGACTGGCGCCAGAGTTCACGCTTCTACCTACCATGTCCTGCTACCTCAGAGTTAGTCATCTGAATCTCTGGTTTCTCTTTTTGGCTACCATATTGGTTAGGACTAAATTTGGCTGTGTGTGACAAATTTTTCAATAATAATAACATGAATAAAAGTACATTTGACTCTCGTGAAAGAAGTCTCCAGACTGCTTGGAGCTGGCATGGCATTTTCCTTTATCGGGGAGACAGTACGCATCCATTCATCCAGCTGGTCAGCCATCCCTAGCACGTGGCTTCCACTTCGTGGACCAAGATGGGTGCTCAGACTACAGACATCTTGTCTGCTTTTCAGCCAGTTGGAAGAAGGAGAGAAGGAGAAAGAGAATGTCCTCTTCCTGTAAGACATTTCCTAGAAGTTGGCACTAGACTGTTCTTACATTCCATTGTCCTGAACTGAGCTTCAGTGGTGACTGGGAACTGTAGTCTTTATTTTGTCCAGCTTAAAATCAGGGACCTGTGCCTAAGGAATAAGAGGGAACAGAGATTGGGGAAACCAGCAGTTTCTGCCACAGGTACTTCTGGAGCTGGACAATCTGAAAGGTTCTTGAAGATAACAGCCCTGATTTCATTTCCCAGTTGAGAGTGGTTTCTTCCTCAGAATGAGCAAGTACGGACCTGAAATAGTAAGATGGAAAATGCTTTATCAGAAGTCGTGGTAGAATGCTCAGGTTACCCTTCTCACCTACATGCTTGTGTTTCAGGTCTCAGGCTGCTCACGAAAGTATTTTTTGAGCATTTTCTGTTTTGAGTGGCTAGTAATACTAAGCATTCATATTGCCAAATCATAGAACAGCATATGACTGACTAGTTTATTAGGACAAATAAATGAGATACCACACATGAAAGCCCCTGGCCTAACTCCTGGTGCTTAGCAGGAGTTCAGAGTATTTTGCTGCTTTTTTAAGTTACATGCTGACTGGCCCCTGGATTAGGCTTTGTTGGATACATGGCATTGAATAAATAAAGCAAAAAGTAATGTAATTCTGAAAGGATCCATTCCTATTTAGGATAGTAATTCATTAGACAATTCTAAGTGGTATTTGCAAAACAGTTTCATGGATACTTTTCACATGTTCTAAGGAGCTTGGCCTTATATCAGTAATTTTCAGCCTTTTAAAAATACTTTTTCACCAAGAGTTTGTCTTGAAAATAGTACAGTATGATTTTATATTTTTCAAATATAAATGTATATTTAATATTGAATGTGTTTCTTCCAACCACCTGTGTCTTCCAGAAAATTTTGATGTCCTTACATTTGGTTGAGAACGATACTAATAACCAAATAATAAGGATCTCAGAGTAACTTTTTTTTTTTCAGAGTAACTTTAAAAAATTATTTTGTTTATTCCTTTGGCTGTGCTAGGTCTTTGCTGCTGCACAGGCTTTTCTCTAGTCGCGGTGAGTGGGGGCTGCTCTTCGCTGCAGTGCACAGGCTTCTCATCGTGACGGCTCCTCTTGGTGCAGAGCACGGGTTCTAGGGCTAGGGCTTCCGTAGTTGTAGCACGTGGGTTCCAGAGCACAGGCTTGGTGGTTGTAGTGCATAGGCTTAGTTGCTCTGAAGCAGGTGGAATCTTCCCAGACCAGGGATCAAATCCATTGTTTCCTGCATTGGCAGGCAGATTCTTTACCACTGAGCTACTAGGGAAGCCCCCCAGAGTAACTTTTTTATTACTAAAATGTTAAGATGCAGTCATGTTTATATATCATACATAGATGTAGTTTGGAGATTTTTAAGCATCATCAACACACCATCTGTTATAGGGAGCTGTCCCAAGCCGCAAGTTATAATCGATGAGGCAGGTTGGGTTGATAGCAGTGAACAGGAAAATAAATACAGGCTGAATCTCTTTTATTACATTCTGTTTGGATCCCATCTTCTTTCAGGGTCTCACATATTTGGAGTAGTCCATCCCTCTCTTTTGTAAGAGTTAACATGTAAATCAGGCTTCTCTACCTCAATAGTTAAGTCAAAAAGTGCTGTTTCCATCCAGCCTCTACAGAACATAGACTTACCTTTTTCACTCTCATTTCCTTATGAGTGTATAGCAACGATTTCAAGAGGTTGCATGATGTGTGATATTGAAACAGACTGAATATTAAAGATGTGAGAATACAGTTTTCTTCTACTGAGCTAAACGTTAGAGATTTGCAAAAATGTAAAACAATACCAGTCTTCTCACTCAAAATTGTTTTTTAAAATATAGTTATTTTTCAAAAAAAACATGTCACATGTGTTAACATGTAATTGGCCTGTTTTTATGATTAGGTGAATTAAATAAATAGTTTTGACATTTTAGTTTTAAGTTCTAATAACAGCAAATATAGATTTTACCCATGTAAACAAAAGCTTTGGGGGTCTTTAATAATTTTTAAAAGTTTAAAGGAATCCTGAAGCCAGAAACTTTGAGAACCGTCCACTTTGTATTTACCAAACTTAAAAAAAAATTTTATGTTATTTCTGCATATTTCACTGTATAATATGAGTGATGTGCTTGAGCTGTCTTAGATTTTAGTATAGCCTAGTACGCTGCTCCTTGGAGCTGCTGGGTAGATACTGAAAGCCCTTTGGGTTTCAGGTTTCAGTAATGGTTTGTGAGTCTGGCCCCAGCCAAGCCCCGTTGCCTCCTTGTGCACTGCTGTTTTATCCTGAACATGTATTACTGCTACTCGAGCTACCTGCACGTTAACCCCTTCGTTAAAAGGGATTTTTAGTAAGTGGGTGTTAAGGGAGGGTGTTTTTTTAAAATACTGACATCAAACTGAAGCTTTCTCCTACGTGTAAAAAGAAATTGAAAGTTTATTAAAGAAGAGAGAATATGGTGAAATGAATTAGGCAGTATTTTTTTTCTTTCTTAACCAAATAATGGTGGGTGGTTTTAGAGTTTGTTTTCTATGAATTAGGAGAATATTCTTGAGTCTTCAGTAACACAGTTGATTATGTGAATTTAACATTAGCTTTGAAAATTAGGCCAGACGCTGCTTTATGCGTCTCTCTAGGAAACCCACAGAGTGCCGATACATTGTATTTCGCCAACTAGGTGAACTGAAGCAACGCTTAGTCCTGAAAGGGACTTGTCCCCCTTCTGTCTGAATGTCCTTCTGTTCCTTCATCCTTCCCACCCCCACTGTCCCCCTATTTGTGCATGCCAGACATTATTATTTAATGAAACCCTTGTTACACTGAGAGAATCATGATGACTAACGCTTTTAGAGTTGATGAGATGCTTTCTGATTCTCCTTATGCTGGAAGGAAATTGAGAAGTTTGAGAGGTTGGTCTATAAATGATGCTTGGCTGCAATCTTGGCCTTCAAATTCTGCTCTTTTTTTGGCTGAGGGATCATGCGGCTTGAGGGATCTTAGGAACAGGAATCAAACCTGTGCTTCCTGCAGTGGAAGTTTGGAGTCCTAACCGCTGGACCATCAGGGAATTCCCAAGTTCTGCTTTCTTTAAGTGGAAGTATTTAAGCCTCAGTCCTGGTATTTTTCAGCCCTGCTAATAGTCTTGGTTTCCCTTTCACTGGGGACCAGCTTGCTGAACTCCACATTGTACTAAAGTGAACCAACTGGTGGGTTCTGGGATGGGCCTCAAGTTGTCCTGTGGTTTCACTGCCCAGGTTCCAGAGAGTTCCGGTGAAGTCAAAAGTCATTCTCTGCGAGCTGAGCCAGTTACTACTACTACTGCTGTGTGATTCAGAGCCCAGGGTTTCCAGGGTGTGGAGACAGAGAGGAAGACTGCCAAAACAGGCCTCTTCCTAGCCACTTTGGATAATAATGTAATTCTGAATGAACATATGCATTTGACTTTTTCCGGTGAATAAGTTTATCTTTAAGAATCAATTGATTTCTTTTGTACTTCTTTTCTCTTGCCTTCTTGCAAGGGTTCTTGAAGGGACTGGCCTCAAGATTGACCAGTTATTGTTTCAGACATATGCCTAGCCAGTTCCTAATATGGGTACTTACATAATGCAGGCAGATGGATGTATGGTTTTTGCTGTGACTGGCCATTCAGGAAATGACACCCACAGGAAAATGTCTTATGACCCAGACTAGCTTGAGTTGGCTGTGGGCTGAGGGGAGAGGGAGAGTCATATGATATCAAGATGAATCACTTGAATAGCATCTTTACTTTACTTTTCTTCCTTTGAAAGTACTAGTTTGGGGACTGGAGGGAATGAGATAAATATAAAACAACCTAAGGGGGTGACTGGCTTGGGGAAGAAAGCCTTCAGGAGGGAAGGCCTTAGTTTCTAGATTGCAGCAGCATCCCACATGTCTGAGGATCTCTGAGAATCAAGTTATTGTCTGCTAGAGAAGGTGGATCTTAATCTTTTTGGCCTCTCATGCCCTGGTCTCTTGCCTATGAGAATTACTTAAAAGAACCCATACTAACCAGGTAGCAGACTCTTTTTCCTGCTGTGATTTTCCTCTTCCATTGCTTACTTAATTTGTCATTCCTAAACTTATTATTTTAAGATGGGTGGGGGTAGTAAGGCTGATAGAGGAAGTCAGCCATTGATAAAAGAATTTTCTTAACCTCATTCCATAATACCTTACTGATTTCCTTTCAGTTGATACTTTCCTTAACTGATGCGGAGCAACAGTGAGTATTAATGTACCTTAGAAGTTGGGGTTTGATGGTGTTAAATTTGGTTGTGCCAGACTGGCATCTTCTCTGGCCATAGCCCTTTCTGGCAGCATTATTCTCAGCTGTGCACGTGCGGTGGTGTCTTCCCTTCAAGGGAAGTGTCTAACTGTGCATAGGGATTGTCTGCCTGTGCCCTCTCATTTCCTTCTAGAGTCTTGCTGACCTGGTCTGTGAGCCACTGGCATGAACTTGCCTTTAACACCCTGTTCCTTTTGTCTCTGTAGAAGATCATCGCTGTTTTCAAACCCAAGAATGAGGAGCCATACGGGCAACTCAACCCTAAGTGGACCAAGTGGCTGCAGAAGCTGTGCTGCCCCTGCTGCTTTGGCCGTGACTGCCTTGTCCTCAACCAGGGCTACCTCTCAGAGGCAGGCGCCAGTCTGGTGGACCAAAAACTGGAGCTCAACATCGTACCCCGCACGAAGGTCAGTGACCTGCCTTCTGATGCCTTTCTGCCTGGCCAGAGTTTTCCTGGGCCTAAGCCCATGTTAGTGGGACTGCTAGATCCAGTGAAGGGCTATATGTACCCTGAGTCTAGGTTCTCGGCCTTTTTTTTCTTTTTGGTGGGGAGTGGTAGGTGCAGGCTTATGGTTTGATCATCTGATGAAAGCTGTCCTGAGAAGGATACACATAAATTTTTTGCGTACAATTTCAGGAGGTTCCCTTCTGATACACATGTATGGGCTCCCTGGGGCTTTGGATTCCAGGTAACCCCAAGCTGGTTAGAAACCTACCTACTTTTGTAGCTCACTCTGAGATTTCTGAGCCATTCCAGGATTTAGACACAGTCAACAATGGACTAGCTGATTGTCAGCTAAGCACTAATGCAAGGTCTGGCAAGTAGGACTCTAGGTTTGGCTGAGGGTTAGTGTAAAGGTCTGGCCTGAACACCTACAGGAAACTGACAAGGAATTCTCTTCACCCATCTTTATGCTATGGAATTCTGATGCTTGTCTGAACATTACAAAATTGGGTTCCCAGATCTAGGCAAATCCACACTTAGAATGGGTTTGTACATACCTTAAATGTGTTACAGACTTAGCTGAAGTTCTAATGCAGGATCTGGACCATACCTCCCACTCCCTTTCAAAAACATGTTTAAATATAGAATTGATTGTAACAGTTTCAGAAAGTTTGTTGATACTGGGTTAAGAATCACTCTGCTACAGGATGTCTCATGAAACCTTCCAAAGGTTCCAAGGTGAAGAAATCTTCTGGTCAGCATATGAACATCTAAGGACAGGTCATCACCCATTTAGTATACGACTCCCTGAGATTTAGTAACAACTTAAGGTGGAACTCTGGTCTGATGCCCTGTGGCTGCAGGGCCATCTTTGTTTCTCTCTCTGGGTCTTAATCTTCTTTGAAAATTGAATAAAAGCTATAAGTTTTGTTCCCACAAAAAATATACATATTTGCAATTACTGTATATAATTTCAAGAGGATAGTTCATGGACCAGTTGAAATCTATCCTTTGACCCACAGGAACTAGGTTAAATACCCCTGTTTGAGGTTTTCTTTGCAGGTTTAGATAGCAGACTGTGGGTAAAGAGCCTAATCAGCAGACAGGAGCTTCCCTTCAAATCTGCTTTTTCCTGTTTTCCCAGGGTATGTTACAAGAAAATGTGATAGTTGTGGATGTTTAACTATGTTTGCTCCTTTGGCAAAAACCTTCAAATAAGCCAGCTAGTTTGTAGGGAAGTAGAAATCAGGGAAAACTTCTTGAAATTTCCTTCTCTCATTCTCGGCACCTAGCAAAATACTATACTTCTAGTAAGTGTTCCTTAAGTACCAGCTGAATCAGTGAATAAATATCAAACCATGAAAAAAGAACAGTAACAGAGATCCCCCAACCTCAGGCCAGTGGAGTGAATGTTTGATACATTTGGTCGTAGTTCCCGGCTCGGAGCTCCCATCTGACATCTAAGTCACTGCCTGGCCTTGTGTAGCGCACGCCTTCCCTGCGAACTTTCATTCTCTCTGTGTACATAGAGTGAAGCAGCACACTGAACCTCTTATATGATGTGAATGCTCCTAAGGTCTCCTGCCTAACCTGAAATCCTCCCACCAGGCCCCTCCTAGACTCCAGAAATCCTAAGTACTCCTTGCTCATCACTCTGTAATCTCCTTGCTTTGCTGGGTAAGTAGCAGACCACCCAGGCCCCATGCCTGTCTGTTTTGCCTGTGCTTCTCAGTGCAGTGCCTAAGAATCAGGGATCAAGTTCAAATTCTGGTGCTGCAGCTCTTTATTGAGTAATCCTCGGGCAGGTGAGTTAAGACACTCCTGCATTCTCTCCCTTTCAGTTTCCTCACTATAAAAATAGGGATATAAAGAGTTCCTCCTTGGACTTCCCCGGTGGCGCAGTAGATGGAAATCCACCTGCCAGTACAGGGGACATGGGTTTAATCCTTGGTCTGGGAAGACTCCACATACTGCGGAGCAATTAAGCCCGTGTGCCACAACTTCTGAGCCTGCGTTCTAGAGCCCAAAAGCTACCACTCCTGAACCTGTATGCCACAACTGCTGAAGCCCACGCACCCTAGAGCCTGTGTTTTGCAACAAGAGAAGCCACTGCGATAAGAAGCCCCAGCACTGCGAGGAAGAGTCGTCCTTACTCACTACANAATTAAGCCCGTGTGCCACAACTTCTGAGCCTGCGTTCTAGAGCCCAAAAGCTACCACTCCTGAACCTGTATGCCACAACTGCTGAAGCCCACGCACCCTAGAGCCTGTGTTTTGCAACAAGAGAAGCCACTGCGATAAGAAGCCCCAGCACTGCGAGGAAGAGTCGTCCTTACTCACTACAACTGGAGAAAGCCCAAGCGCAGCAGCGAAGACTCAGTGCAACCAAAATAATAAGTTTAAAAAAAAAAAAAGAGTTCCTGCTTAACGGGGTGGCCTTTAATATTACACAAGATAATCCACGTGGAATATGTAGCCCAGCACCTGGCACTGTGTAAACACTCCGTACATTTTAGCCTGTGGTATTTTTGTGACTATTCTAATCATTAATGCCACGCCCCACAATCCTGTTCTTCCCCATCTCTAGTCTTCCTCTTTCCCTATTAGAGAACCTTAATGAGGCCTGAGGATCTTTTGCATCAAAAAGTCAGCAACAGAAAATCTTGTCTTCCATGAGACTGAGATGAGACAGAACTTTGCAAGCTTAACATACATTTCTAAGCTTAACATAACAGCTGCTGGAGAATAGTAAGAGGAGATCTCTCTCTTTCCTGCCTCCCCACCCTTGTGACAGGATTCTATCTAGTTGATCACAGTATCTGTCACTATGGAAACGGGGCTTACAGTTGTGCTAGAGCTTCAAATAATAAGGCTCTATTTCTCACGTGATCACTATCTCCGCTCTCTGTTCCTACAAGGTTTCAGGTTATGAGAGTTTCATTAGTCATAGGGAAAGAGTGGTTCGTTACAAAAATTGATCACAAATAAATCTGATGAGGGAAAGTGTGGTATATGTCTTGAGAAGAGGGTTTTCATCATAGAAGCTGGCAAGGTAGTCTTAAGAAAGCCTTTTTTCCCATTTGTTCTTGTGCCGATGTTTCCAGATTTATAAGGTAGAAAGTGCTAACCAATAATACATCTGTTTTAGGTACCCTATTAAAACTGGATGGATGGATGGATGGATGGGAGGAAGGGAATTACTTTATGCTATCTCTAAGGTTCAAGGGCAAAATTAGCTACTTGTAATGAATTTTACAAGGCTTAGGAAAAGAAAGAATTTTCTTATAAATTTTATTTTTGGTATTTATATACTAAAACTCAGTGCTATCTAAAACACGCTTGTAACTCATTCGTTCATTCACTTAATAAAGAGACATATGCCAGGCACTGTTTTGTACTTGGGATGCTAATGTAAATAAGGTGTTTCTCATCCACTCCACATTTCATTAGTTTTAAAAAACAAGTTAGATATGGATAATTACGAGACGGTGTGGTTAAGTGTGATAATAGATGTCCAAATGGATTATGGATCATAGTGGTATCTCTGCAGTTTGACAATCAAGTGTAATATTGGTGGCCCATTAAAAAAATTTTTTAAAAGGTAATGCATGCATCTAGTGCAAAACTTAGAAGGCACAAGAGATTAAATAACCCCCCCACTCTCATGGCTCAGCAGTTAAGCATTTGCCTGCAGTGCAGGAGACGCAGGAGACTTGGGTTTGATCCCTGAGTCAGGAAGGTCCCATGGAGAAAGAAATGGCAACTCACTCCAGTAATCTTGCCTGGAAAATCCCGTAGACAGAAGAGCCTGGTGGGCTATAGTCCATGGGGTCACAAAGAGTTGGACACGACTGAGCACACCCACATACCTAAACAAAGAAGAGTAATCCAGCTTCTCTCCCACCCCTGTCTTCTAGCTGCTTGATTTCCTTTCTCAGAGGCAGATGTTTTATTAGTTTCTTGCTTAGTATTCCAGATATAGTCTATATAAATACATAGCAGTGCACTAAAAATTAAAACCAATTTTAATGCTTGTTTAATTTTAAATGTAAATTATTGCACACAGTATAAAATTCAACAGGAAATAAAAAGGTATGGAATAAAGTGAAATTTATTTTTATCTGGAGAGAAAATAGATCCTGGACCATCTTCTCCTAACCCAGGAGCTAGCTGTAGTGTAATTCATCAGCGTAGTTCATTCTAGATGCTATAACCCTTGAATTGCAGTGGTTAAAATGATAGGAGTTTATTTCTTGCTCACATCAAGATCCATGCTAGTTAGGCAGCTCTCCTAGATCCACATCACTTTATATAGCCACAAGAAATCTTAGATCCTTCTGTGATGTGGTTTTACCATCCCTGAGCCCTTCGTTTCTTCCAGCTGCACAGATTGGGAAATGTGAACTAAGGATCATGGGAAATTTTAGGGGCCAGGCCTGAAAGTAATGTGCATACATCACTTTGTCGACATTGCATTGGCCTGAACTAGTCACATACTGTCTGCTCCCAGTTAGAAGTGCTGAGAAGTGCATCTTTTCCATACGCAGAGAGGAACACTACTGGTGAGCATCTAGCTATTATTCTTTGCCATGGAGAAGGCAGTGGCACCCCACTCCAGTAGTCTTGCCTGGAGAATCCTATGGATGGAGGAGCCTGGTGGGCTGCAGTTCATGGGGTCACTAAGAGTCAGGCACGACTGAGTGACTTCCCTTTCACTTTTCACTTTCATGCATTGGAGAAGGAAATGGCAACCCACTCCAGTGTTCTTGCCTGGAGAATCCCAGGGACGGGGGAGCCTGGTGGGCTGCCGTCTATGGCGTCGCACAGAGTCAGACACGACTGAAGTGACTTAGCAGCAGCAGCAGCAGCAGCATACCGGTATAGTTCCTTAAACTTCATTCTAACCTTGGTATCTCTTCTATTTCCATTGTAGGTAGTGTACCTGGCCAGTGAGACCTTCAACTATAGTGCCATTGACCGAGTGAAGTCCAGGGGCAAGCGGCTTGCGTTGGAGAAAGTGCCAAAAGTTGGACAGCGGTTTAACCGCATTGGGCTACCACCAAAGGTATAGACTGCACCTAGGTGGCTCATCAAAGGTGGTGATTATAATGGCATAACCATCCAAGTGGTGAAATAAGGTGTCTGCAGGCCCACCTTTGGACACTTGAATAGCCTACCCTGAGGCACCAGTCTTATTCATTTCTGTCAAGGGCCTAAGGTTTGAGGAGTAATTCTCCAGAGAACAGAGACTGTAACTTCCTTACGTTACTCCTCTGGACCATTTAACTGTGCCTTTTGAATTTGGATGAGCAATTACTGTCACAACCCTTTTCTAATAAAAACTCTACAGGGCCTTAGTGGGTACCTGGCTTACTCCTGGGATCTTTGGACTTGGGATGTAGGGAAATACTTCTAGTCTTCCTTTTTGGTTGCAGGTTGGTTCATTCCAGCTCTTTGTTGAAAGCTACAAAGATGCAGACTATTGGCTACGGCGTTTTGAAGCAGAACCCCTTCCTGAGAACACTAACAGGCAACTGCTCCTGCAGTTTGAGCGGTTGGTGGTCCTGGACTACATCATCCGCAACACTGGTGAGCAGCTGTGGGTGGTCCCGTGCCCTGTGCCTGGCTGTGAGGAGCCACAGGGCAGACGTGGAGGCCTGCTTGCCGAGCTTGGTGTCAGAGTACTCTGTCAGGATGAGTTTTTAATAAGACAGAAGTGTTATACACATTGGAGAGGGTGCCGAAAATACTTTTTCTGGACCAGCTTTGTGTGTAATTATCAGATGCGGTGAGGACTTGTTTCATCTTCGCCTCTCTCCCATTCTCATACAGAAGATACTTTGGCTCTTCTAAAGCAGCACAAAGAGTCCTCTTATCCTTGATCGCTAGTCATTTGTGGCAGCCTGGCCTAGTACAGGACAGTTTTGTCTTTGAACACCACATCTAAGTGGACTCATATCTTCCCAGGTGGCACTAGTGGTAAAGAGCCTGCCTGCCAGTGCAGGAGGTGTAAGAGGCCCTAGTTAGATCCCTGAGTCAAGAAGATCCCCTGGAGGAAGGCATCGCAACCCACTCCAGTGCCCTTGCCTGGAGAACCCCACGGACAGAGAAGCCTGTCAGGCTATAGTCCATGGGGTCGCAAAGAGTCGAACACGACTGAAGCAACTTAGCATGCATGCATTCAAGTGGACTCATACAGTATTTTCATCCTGTGACTGGCTTAGTCACTTAGCATAATAGTCACCTCGGAGTTCTTTCGTATTGTTGGATGTGTCAGAATTTCTTTCCTTTTTAAGGTTGAATAATAGTCTATTGTGTGTATATGCCTCATTTCACTCATCCATTCATCTGTAGACAGACACTTGGGTTGCTTCCACGTTTTAGCTATTGTGAATAATTCTGCTGTGAACATGGGTGTACAGATATCTTTGAAACCCTGCTTTCAGTTCTTTTGAGTGTGTACCCAGAGGTAGAATTGCTATATCATATGGTAATTCTGTGTTTAGAATTTTTTGAGGAACCGCTACACTGTTTAAATGGCAACCCACTCTAGTACTCTTACCTGGAAAATCCCATGGACGGAGGAGCGTGGTAGGCTGCGGTCCATGGCGTCACAAAGAGTTGGACACGNTCTTTGAAACCCCGCTTTCAGTTCTTTGGAGTGTGTACCCAGAGGTAAAATTGCTATATTATATGGTAATTCTGTGTTTAGAATTTTTTGAGGAACCGCTACACTGTTTAAATGGCAACCCATTCTAGTACTCTTACCTGGAAAATCCCATGGACGGAGGAGCGTGGTAGGCTGCAGTCCATGGCGTCACAAAGAGTTGGACATGACTGAGCGACTTCACTTTCACTATACTGTTTTCCATAGTATGGAAAACATTTTACAGCTGCTTCGTTTTACATTCCCAAGAGCAGTGCACGAGAGTTCCTGTTTTTCCACATTTTCACCATCATTTGTTATTTTCTGGGTCTATATATAAGTATATATGTAGTAGCCATCCTAATGCTAATAGGTATGAGGTAGTATCTCATTGTAGTTTTGATTTGCATTTCTCCTCTGTCCATGGGATTCTCCAGGCAAGAATACTGGAGTGGGTTGCCATTTCCTTCTCCAGGGGATCTTCCCAACCCAGGGATCAAACCCCGGTCTCCCGCATTGCAGGCAGATGCTTTATCCTCTGAGCCACCAGGGAAGGGTAATGACTAGTGTGAGATCCAGCCAGTCCATCCTGAAGGAGATCAGTCCTGGGTGTTCATTGGAAGGACTGATGTTGAAGCTGAAACTCCAATACTTAGGCCACCTGATTTGAAGAGCTGACTCATTGGAAAAGACCCTGATGCTGGGAAGGATTGAGGGCAGAAGGAGAAGGGGGACGACAGAGGATGAGATGGTTGGATGGCATCACTGACTCGATGGGCATGGGTTTGGGCGGACTCCAGGAGTTGGTGACGGACAGGGAGGCCTGGCCTGCTGCCGTTCATGGGGTCGCAAAGAGTCGAACACGACTGAGCGAGTCAACTGAACTGAACTGAAAGACTAGTGATGTTGAACATCCTTCCATGTGCTTTTCCCATACCTGCTAAGTCGCTTCAGTTGTGTCCCACTCTCTGAGACTGTATGGACCAGAGCCTGCTGATGGTCATCTCATCCTTGTCAAACTTTGTTTGATTATATGTGCAAAGGTTTATTTCTGAACTCTGTAATCCAGTCCATTGGTCTGTCTCTGTGTCAATACTACACTGTTTGATTACTATAGTTTTGTAGTAAGTTTTGTAATAAGTTTGTAAGTTTGGAAGGAAATGTGATTCCTCCAGCTTTACTCTTTTTCTGGATTGTTTTGGCTCTTTGGCAGTCCCAACATCATTTGATTTTTATACAACTGCATTTAATCTCTAGATTAGTTCACCTTCAGTAGTGCTGCTGTCTTAACAGTGTTAAATCTTCCAATCTGTGAATATGGAGTATCTTACCATTTATTTATGTCTCTTTAATTTCTGTTAGCAATATTATATACTGTTCATTATACAAGTCTTTTACCTCCTTAGTAAACTAATTCCTAAGTGTTTTATTCTTTTTGATGATATAAATGGGTTTGTTTCTTAATTTCCATTTTTAATTGTTCATTGTTATTGAATAGAAATGCAGCTGATTTCTGTTGTTGACTTGGTATCCTGATCCTGACTTTTGCTGAGTTTATTTATTCTAATAGTTTTTTGTAGAATCTTTAGGGTTTTCTACATAAGAACATATCATCTATAGAGTTAATTTTACCTTTTCATTTCCAAATGTGGATGCTTTTTATTTCTTTTCTTGCATAATTGCTCTGTTCTTTCAGTACTATGTTGAATAGAAATGGTAATATTGGGCATTTTTCCTTTGTACTAGGTCTTAGAGGAAGAACTTTTAGTCTTTCACTATTGAATATGATGTTTGGTCTGGATTTTTCATATATAACTTTTATTATTTTGAGGTACTAGACTGGTGGTGACAAATTTTCTGTTTTGTTTGTCTGAAATTGTCTTTACTTCAGCTTCATTTTTGAAGGATATTTTTACTGTACATAGAATTTGAGATTGGCAATTATTTTCTTTTAGCAGTATTTAAAAACCATTTCATTAATCTTCTTGCTCCCATGGCTTCTGTGGAGAAGGAAGTTGTCCATATGGTAACTGTATTTTTCATTTCCTGAATTTCTGTTTGATTCTTTTCTGTAGATTATTTGATTATTTTCTGTTTTCTGCTGATACTCTTTTTTCTTAAATGTATTAAGGATTTTGGAGAAGGCAATGGCACCCCACTCCAGTACTCTTGCCTGAAAAATCCCATGGGTGGAGGAGCCTGGTAGGCTGCAGTCCATGGGGTCGCTAGGATTCGGACAGGACTGAGCGACTTCACTTTCACTTTTCAGTTGCATGCATTGGAAAAGGAAATGGCAACCCACTCCAGTGTTCTTGCCTGGAGAATCCCAGGGATGGGGGAGCCTGGTGGGCTGCCGTCCATGGGGTCGCACAGAGTCGGACACGACTGAAGCGACTTAGCGCAGCATTAAGGGTTTTATCTTAAACATTTCAGGGCTTCTATCTTTATTTGGGGCCCCTGTAGGTTTACTTGAATTTTCTGTTGTTTTCGTGTCATCTTGTCTCTGTGTAGACCTTGTTATTTTTAAGTGTCAGATATTGTATATCAAAAACTGTAGAATTATTTGGAGGTCAAGGATGTTGATATCAGTCCTGTCTGGAAGAAGATATTTGTCTCTAGCAAGCTGCTGGGGTCATCAGAAACCTAGGATCACATTAATTTTAGGTATTGAGAAGAAATTCTGCTTATTTCCAAGGTGTTAGCCCTTTAGGTTTCAAAGCAGAGCATGGATGATCTACCAGGGTTTCTTCCTCCTGGCCAGCCACCAGGCCTTAGTTTTGTCTACCTAGCTCCCTGGGGCTGTTAGCACACTGTTCTACTTCTCAGCCTCATAACTACCTCTTCCCAAATCAGCAGCAGGTGCTGTAAGAAAAAAGAAGCCACAAAGGGTGGACTCCCCTGTCTGGAGTCTTTTTCTCTCAGATCATGACAGTCAGTTTCTTAAGGGTCTTATAAAATCTCCAATGCCTTCAAGAAATTTTAAAACATTTTGTCCACTTTTTATAGTTGTTCTTAGTAGTGTGATTGGTTTCCATGTGTCAGAATGTCTAATTCACCACTACTGAATGTGAAAATCACACCAGTTTTGTCTACTAACTTCATATTTCTGTTCACAGATCGAGGCAATGACAACTGGCTGATCAAATACGATTGTCCAATGGATAGTTCTAACTCCCGAGTAAGTGGTTAAATCTGTATCTTTTTAAGGAGAGGGTGAGGTGAGGTATGTGCATAATATGGAAGCACATAATAGTATGATATTTAGGTTGCATAAGTTCAGAGGAATCAGGATAGCACACGTCTTTAAAATTGAGGTTAATATTTGGTAGTCGTTGTTCAGTTGCTAAGTCATGTCTGACTCTTTGCAACCCTGTGGACTGTAGCCAACCAGGCTTCCCTGCCCTTCACTGTCTCCTGGAGTTTGCTCAAACTCATGTCCATTGAGTCCATGATGCCATCCAACCATCTCATCCTCTGTCACCTCAATATGTTTTTTTAAGGAATAGCCTGCTGATTGATGTTAATAGAGAGAGAGTGAAGAAAAGTTCAAATAAATTTGGAATCTGTTATACTTTGTTCCTTCTTTGAAGATTCACATTGTATGGGAGCACAGTAAAGGTCTGAGAAACAATGCATCAGGGCACCTCTGTGATTTCATTTGGCCTGGAGATTTCTAAACCTTTGACCATGGAATACTTTTCTCCCTAGACTACGATTCCACAGCATATCAGTTTAGAAAAAGCTGCTGCCTACAACTGTCTTTACACTCTCATTGCTTTCCTATTCCGCCACACTTCCCCTGTGCATTTTAAAGAACTAGCAGGAAGGCTACCTGGAGAAGGAGAGCAAGATTGACTTTTATTCTTTTTAGTGTGTTTTTCCCCCTTCCAGTGCAAGTTTAAGATGTGCATTGTGGTGATTTGATGCGCATATATACTGCAGAATGCAGTACGGTCAGCGGTTCTCAAGTTATGCACAACAGAATCATCTGACGAGCTTATTAAAAACAGTATGGATTCTATAAGCCTTTCCTCCATTAGATCTTGGGTAACACTGAGGGTCTCACACCTCCAGTAAGGTGTCCCAGAGGATTCTGGTACAGGGATCCTGAGTCCACCTGCCCTGTTCTGTGGTGGCACCGGTGAACCTGAGCACAGAGCCAAGTACACAGTCCTGGGAGGGTCTGACACGCGCCGTCCCAGGCTGCCTCTTCCACTCTCTCTCCACTTAGCTCTTGTCCTTTTCCTCTTAAGGCCTCAGTGAAGCCGAGGAACAGATTCCGTTGTGCAAATGCAACCAGCTGTTATCATCCACAGTTCTAGTATCTTGCTGGAAAATGTCACCACCAGTGAAGTGGCCGTGGAGTCAAGGTCCACATGAAAGGACTTTGACTGACTTATAACTGATTTTTCTTCCTTTTTTTTAATGGGCTTCCTAGGTAGCTCAGCTGGTAAAGAATCCACCTGCAGTGCAGGAGACCCCTCTTCAATTCCTGGGTTGGGAAGTTCCCCTGGAGAAGGGATGGGCTACCCACTCAATTATTTTTGGTTTTCCCTGGTGGCTCAGACAGTAAAGAACCCACCTGCGATGTGGAAGACCTGGGTTCAATTCCTGGGTTGGGAAGATTCCCTGGAGGAGGGCATGGCAACCCATTCCAGTATTCTTGCCTAGAGGATCCCATGGACAGAAGAGGCTGGCGGACTACAGTCCATAGGGTCGCAAAGAGTCAGACACAACTTTTTGTCCTTTTTTAGTCTCTTAGGGTTCTCACTGCCTTTCCCTGTGAGGAATGGCTCATAGTTGTCTTTTGTTACTGTCATTTCCTGTGTTACCAAGGACTGTGACAACTTTTGAGGAAGTGTACTTTTTCTAAGAAGAGAAAGGGACCCTGAGAACCTTGAATTAGCCAAATCAAAGTGCCATAAATATAGTAAGTCCAGGTACCAGTTTGGAAACCAGTTCAGAGACTGAGTAAGGACCGGTGCCTGAGCAGGTTGAGATGGGAGCCTTTGCTGCTACGTTAAAGTGCTGGAGAAAGGTGGGACTCCCTAAGTATTCCGTCTTCCCTTGTTCTTCAGGACACAGACTGGGTGGTGGTGAAGGAGCCTGTTATCAAGGTGGCGGCCATAGACAATGGGCTGGCTTTCCCTTTGAAGCATCCTGACTCCTGGAGGGCATGTAAGTCTCAAGACCACTATGGTCTGGCTCTTTTCTTGCTCTTTCTCAGTGTTCTTATCTGTGCAATGAAGAGAATAATACCTCTATCACAAGATTGTTCTAAGGACTAATGCAGTAATGCAGCTCNGTGGCGGCCATAGACAATGGGCTGGCTTTCCCTTTGAAGCATCCTGACTCCTGGAGGGCATGTAAGTCTCAAGACCACTATGGTCTGGCTCTTTTCTTGCTCTTTCTCAGTGTTCTTATCTGTGCAATGAAGAGAATAATACCTCTATCACAAGATTGTTCTAAGGACTAATGCAGTGATGGAGCTCAGCACCTGAGCACAATGGCTGGCCCGCAGCAACTACTCCACAGTGTAAACTGTTAGTATCCTTTTTCCCGTACATTATTCCCATCAGAAGCACAGAGCTGAGTTTTCACATCTCTATGCTGCATTTTTCTTAGTCTTTCTGAAGACTTTCTTATTGTAATTTAAAGACAGAGATACAAGTAGGGGCTTACTATTCCCTTTGTGGTACTTGTCTGTCTTTTGAGAAGGAGCATCTCAGTGTTTCAGTGGCAAGTACTGATAACTGCTTCTAGATGGGCTTGCGCTTCGAAAAGTCATATAATGTCTGGGAAAGAGCACAGGCTCAGGGATTAGACAGACCCGGGTTTGAATCCCGGTTTCTTCACTTCACTGTTTAACCTTTAGGGTTAGCNGTTTCAGTGGCAAGTACTGATAACTGCTTCTAGATGGGCTTGCGCTTTGAAAAGTCATATAATGTCTGGGAAAGAGCACAGGTTCAGGGATTAGACAGACCCGGGTTTGAATCCCGGTTTCTTCACTTCACTGTTTAACCTTTAGGGTTAGCAACCCCTGTAACTTTAATTTTCTGTTGTATTTAAAATAAGAGGGATATCCAGCTTTCTCCATTCTCTGATAGGTGGAGGACATAGATGGACAGGGACTCTTTCAACACCAGCTTTGATTTTGACTTTTCCTCTTTTCAGATCCTTTTTATTGGGCCTGGTTACCCCAGGCAAAAGTCCCGTTCTCTCAGGAGATTAAAGATCTGATTCTTCCGAAGATATCAGACCCTAACTTCGTCAAGGACTTGGAGGAGGATCTGTATGAACTCTTCAAGGTTAGCCCTGGGAACCTTAGCCTTAAAACCATATGGAAGAAAGAATTCCAGCGGTTTGCCTAATTGGTCCTGATACAAGCCAAGAAAGAACGGGAACATCCTCTGGCTTGTGTTAGCCAGTGGAGAGCAAGGTTTCCTCCCTGTGGGCAGCAAGACCTAGTTTGGATTGGTGTGAAAACAGTTGGCAGCTGGGCTGAGTCGCACTGGCTCGTGTCCTGTGTGTCATGTGGCTGCAGTGTGTCTCCAGAGCTCTCGTTCTCAAGTGGAGCCCCAGAGCCTGGAGATCTTCAGAGTTAATCATGAAACTGAGGACAAGATGGTCACTTGTTCTCTATTTTGCCGTCTGTGAAACGGAGTCATCGGGGTTGGGGTGAACATCACTAAGCCTCCTGAGGGTTTTCTAGTTGGGGGAGGAAAATGGGTTCTTCTGAGGCATTCATGCAGGTTTTATCTGCTTCTGCCCTTGTTTTGCAGAAAGATCCTGGTTTCGATAGGGGCCAGTTCCATAAGCAGATTGCTGTCATGAGGGGGCAGGTAAGCCTGGGACATCCTCCTGGTGTCATCCCCAGGGTCTCTCTGAGAGGGTCATATGCTCATGTTGAGTGTGTGTGTGTGAAGGTCGTATCCACATCCATTTTAGTCTGTGCCATCCATGCTTGTGACTCTGTCTTAACGCCTGAGAGGAAAGGTAGCCGTCCCAGATCTCCCACCTCTTCCATGGTATCAGGCATTTGGTGAAGCACCTACTATGTGCTTGGCTCTGTGCCACTTGCTGGATAGTTCACTGGTGGATTTAGCTGGTGGTCTGGGTCCTCAGATTGCTCACGGCAGCGGTAACCCCTTGTGGTTAAGAGCTAGGCTCTGTAGTCAGACTGCTGCTTCACCACTCCCCAGCACCATGGCCTTGGGCAGGAGCTTCCGCTTCCTTTTTATAGAGGAGGACTTATTCAGAGAATCACATAAGATTATGTGTACCAAGTGTTTAGTAAAAACCATGCCTGGCACATGGTAAGCACTCAGATGCTGGTCATGGTTATAATTTTTGTTATCGTTACAAGCCACATTATTTCTTCTTTCTCCCCTTCATCTTCAAAGAGAACCAACGAAACCACCAAGGCATTGTTGATCTTCCATAGCAGGGCAAAGAACAGCTTGAAAATTGCCTGAAAGCTCGAGGACACTGACATTCTGCGTATCACTTTGAAGTCTTAAAGATAGCTGGAACAGCCTAGCAGTTAGGGCAACTGGTCAAAGTGCGTGATTTGAAGCCTGACTCTGCCATTTATTAGCTGTGAGGTCTCAGTCCAGTTACTTAATCTCTCCTCCGTTTAGTTTCTCCACCTGTAACATGGGATTAATAACAGCACCTATCTCATAAGGTTATTATGAGATCAGTGATTGAAAACAGCTGTAGTAGTGCTGGTGTATTGAAGAACTCAATATGAGTTAGCTATTTTACTAGGGTTTTGTATACAGCTTCTCACGTCTTTGAAGGACAGGAAGCTTGTCTCAGTCATAATTATCCAGTTACCCTCTTTCCTTCATTTAGCAAAAGGCTTCTGATGAGGGCAACTCTTGAGCTTATCGAATCCATTTTCTCTAGAAATGGGACAGACAGAGGATTTAATAGCTGTAGTTATTAGAGCTGCCTGAATACCATAATGTGGTCTTCCTGCCTTTCCCAAATAATGTAAAGGCCCAGTTAGGCTGGCAGAACTGTTAGAAATCTGAAAAGCCACGTGGTGTGCTCCGGCATTGCAGAGCTCAGAAGTCTGAAAAGCCACGTGGCGTGCTCCGGCATTGCAGAGCTCAGAAGTCTGAAAAGCCACGTGGCGTGCTCCGGCATTGCAGGGCTCAGCATAAAGGAGCCAGCTTCTCTCGTTTCTGTAGATTGCGCCTCTGTCCCTGTTGCATTGTCTTCTCTATCCCCTTCCCAGTCTCTTGCAGACATAGCAACATTCCTCTCATCCTGTTTAGTTAAGACGTTATCTAGAGTGGCAAAAGGCAGAGGGGGCGGGGCTGGAGAGAGAGCCATTTTAGATTTCTTTCCATCATGTGCTCCTAATGTTCTTTGAGAGCAGGTGGCATTTTACAACCTAGAGTGCCTACCTCTGAAGCTGTCAGGATGAGTCATGGATGAGTGTCCAGCTCCTCCTCCTAGCACATGGTGAAAGGAATGCACCACCTTCTGTCTCCTTGAGCCGCAGTCATGGAGTGGACTGTACAGTGGCCTGGAGCCTAAGCGGAAGAATGGGGAACCTTGGAGAGATGGATTCGGGTGATAGCGTTGTTACTCACCATAAAGGCTTCTAACCAGATGTTAGATAAAGAATGCAGGGTCTGAGGGAAAGCTTTAGATAACGTCTTCAAAGATAGTATTTCTTTTTTTGCATTATGTACCTGCAATAAATTTTTCTTCAAGTTTTAAATTAGGAACATTTCAAACCTCAGTAAAATGGAAAGAGAAGAGTCATTACATTTAATTAGCCACGTTTGCTTTATCTCATATCTCTAAATGTTATCTATCTGAATATTATCTATACATCTGTATAATTTTATCTCTTTTATAATTTGTCTCTCTCCCTAGATAGATTTTGTTTGCATTTGGTCAAATCTTTTGGAAGTAAGTTGTAGACAGTTTGACGTTTTACCCCAAAGACTTAAATGTACTTGAAAGGTGGCTTCTAACCCGAAGACCCAGCCAGAGAGGTAGTAAAATCCTGTGTCGTAAGCTGGATGGTCTCCTGCATGGTCCACTCTGGTTCCGTTTGAACCTCCTCTTAGTTCTCTGCCCTGATCTTGTACTCAAGTCTCTTTGAAGCAGTGTAGGGTGCTGACAAATACCAAGACAATGAAGTTAAAAAGGAACTCATTACCGGTAGGATCCACTTGTGACCTCTGCTCCGGGTGAACCTCTGCCTCTTTGAGGGTAGCCTTGTAGGCCAAGGATCGCTATGGCTCAAGCCCTGTGTGTCTGTGTGACTGGGGGCAGCCGCCCAGCCACCCCTCTCGCCTGTCTCTGGCCTGGCTGTGCAAATCTGCAGCACCCAGTGGTTCAAAGGCTGTGGTAGGACCACTTGAGCTTTTGTTCTTTCCTACCAGAGAAGATACACGGCGGTGACTGTGACGGGAAAGAAATGTGTTCCTCTGCTCACATGTCTGAAATGTCTGTAAAATACAAACATTTGTGGGGAGCCAAACATACTGTGGTATCCTGGAGCAGAAAAAGAACAGAACTGGAAAGGCTAGTGAAATCCGAGTCAAGTCTGGAGTGTAGTTGATACTAATGTTCCAGTGTTGATTTCTTTGTGTTAGTAAAGGTACCATGGTTATAGAAGATGATCAAATTAGAACTTGGGTAAATGGTACATGTCTTTGTAACTTTTCTGTAGGTATAAAATTATTCTAAAGTAAAAATTTTTTTAAAACAAAGATGTCAGCATGAAAGGTAGAGTTCATGGCTTTTATTTTTTAAATACACAGTCTTTGTAGGACAATCAGAAAATAAGGATAGACTAAAATCACTCTATCTCTAGGTCACCTTTCTTGACCCAAAAATAATCACTGCCAGCCTTTAAGACCTGTTTTCCTCTGTAGATCAGAAAATAGGATTTTAGAAAATAAAGGTGGGGGTCACACTAATACTGGTTCCTTATCTCCTTTCTTTTCTGTCCAAGACATTGTGATCAGTTTTCCATGCCCGCAGAATGTTTTTTAATCGCTTGTTTCTAATCCCTTAGATTATTAACTGATCCTGTACTCTCGGGCATTTATATAATTTTCAGTTATAAACAAAACTGCGCTGAATAGATTGAAACTTAAGTGCTCTGTGCATGTCAATGATTGTTCCCTTAATCCTTAAAAGTGAAGTTGCTGAGTCAGAGGGCTTGTCCACTTTTAAGCCTTTATGGTCCACTTGCCTTACTGAAAAACTGTCCCATGAGTTGAACACTCCCCAACTCTGAGTCGATATCTTCTTCTGTATCTTTACTAACTAGACAGGCGAAAGAGGAGGTATTTGTTTTCCTTTGTATTTTTTGAAAAGGTAGAGAGGTTTCCATTTTCTGCGTATCGCCCTCTTACATTCTTATTTTAGTAAATAGCCTGTCGGCACAGTTTTCCACTGGTGTATGGTCTATATTTGTATTGATTCATAGGAGCACTCTGCCTGCGGGTCTCCCTTCGGAGGCAGACCAGGATGCCTAGGCACTGCTCTCACTGATCTCATTTCCCTCCTGCAGATCCTAAATCTGACCCAGGCCCTGAAAGACAACAAGTGTCCCCTGCACCTCGTCCAGATGCCACCGGTGATTGTTGAGACGGCCCGTTCCCACCAGCGATCTTCTAGCGAGTCCTACACACAGAGCTTTCAGAGTCGGAAGCCCTTCTTTTCCTGGTGGTAGCCCCAGAGGCAGACAAAGGCATATTGTCTGAGACTTGGGCTGGGAGGAAGCCTGGGGAGCGGGTTGCAAGAAAGCCAGAGAACCCGGTGGAGATCAGCGCTCTTAAGAGCCCTCCCTCTCTGCTCACCACTCCCTCCGAGCTTTCCCAGGCCCCAGGAGAAGCATGAGCAGAGGGACAGAGGTGCTGTGGGCCCTCCTGAGTGCTGGGGAGGGCTGGCACTCCATGCAAGCCGTCCAGATGGGGGAAAGGAGCATCTCCGGGGGGCAGGCTGGGAAAGTCCCTCCCTCCTGGACACCCTGCCCTGTTGCTATTCCTTGTTATATTCTGCATCAGAAAAAATACAAATACAAATTTCAGTACTAGTAGCAAAACCCAGGTAGAATCTCAGACCCTCTCATGGCAAAACCTCTGATCCAGACCTAAATGTGCATGGACCCAAACATCCAGATGTCTCACAGTTCCTTACTGTGCGGACCAAGGCAGCTGGGTGACTCGCAGTGCCGGGACAGACAGAAGCCACACTTCCCTTTTGTGTCCTGCCAAGTCTTCTTTCCGTCTTCCTCCCACCAGTGCAATAGGTTGACTCCAGACACGATTTTCACAGCCGGGGGACATGTGCTCTGGAACTCCCAGCAGTTTTACAGTGATTGTCTAGATCACCTCTGCTCCCTTCCCCGCTGGGGACCCAGCCCCTCTAGGCCAGGACTGTAGGTTGCTTTTCACTCAGGCAAAGACAGGAGGGAGGCAGTTTCCTCCCCAGCATGGGAACGTGATCCATACCACTAAGCATATGCTGGAAGCTGTGATGTTCTGAGGGTGGGCTTACCCCTGTCTTGCTCCCCTAGTCCTTGGCCCTGGCCAGAGACGACAGACTTTCCCAGTCTGCTGATTTGTTCCTGTTGTTTTTGATTTTTTTTCTCAACACTTTTGACTTGATAGGTTGGGTTCTGGGTTCTGGAGTGGCTCTCCGTGAGGGTTCTAGGATGGGTCTAGTTCATGAGAGGACAGGATATTAAGTCCTTGGGTTTCTTTGTGTGGTACCTGCTGCTGGGTGGAGGCAGTGAGACTTGTATTCTGCCTCCTAATTAGCAGCTTCCCTTTGCTCCCTGACTTCTTGTTCCAGGCCAGTTTTTCTATGGCTTCTCGAGAAGGGTGGGGCCCTAAGGAGAGGGGTGCTCCCACTCTCCCCAGTGCCTGCCCAGCCCAGTGTGCATCTCCTTGCTTCCATGTCTCTTTCCCCTCAGCTCTCCCCATTACCAGCTGTCCGAGCCCTTTCTACACCAAAGCAAAGAATGGACTCAGTGGGGAGTACAGAGGGTGCCACCCATGGCTCTGGGGCAGCCCTGGACGGTTCAAGTTTCTGGCACCCTGCGATTGGTCAATCAGCCTTGGAAAGAAACTATCTTGAGGGTTTGAAAACCAACCAAAGAAAAGGAGTGGGGACTGTTGCCGTGTGCCCTCTGCTTGCCTAGCTCCCGCTGTTGCAGGAAGCAGAGCAGAGGTGTGCAGCCCTGTTGTCAGCTGGGCCAGGCTGGTCCCCTTCCCGTACAGCCCCCAGGAGCCAGCTTACCCTGGGCTTCCACCCTGCCAACAGAAGAGTCTCTGGAGCTGGGTGTACATGCCCTGTGGACAGAGGCGCTGCTCCCCGCCGGCCCCAGCCCTGACAATCCCATTGAGCTGACCTGGACTTTGGCCTTGGGGACCACGTTTGTGAGAACTTGGGAGCAGCAGGGCTTCCAGAGGCCGGAGGGGACCAGGGTATATTTAGCTCTCCACAGACATCTGTTTATAAACCTGTTGTTGAATTGCCCCACCTGGGGTGGAGAGGGCCTGAGCGGTCTAAAGAGCTGGTTGCTTCCTCCACTGAGCAGATCTGCACGTTGCCCTTAGCCAGACCAGCCCTGGGATGCAAAGGAAATTGGGTCCAATGTAAGAGGGAGCTGGACCCAGTCCTGGCAGGTGAAAGTATGGGGCATCCTTTCCTGGCCCACATCTGTTCTCCTTGAAGCCTGTACTCAGGTTGCCTTGAATGTGGACTTTGGGAGAGCCCGGGCCCTGATGGAGCTGCCCTGCCCAGCCCTCTGCCAGCTACCGGCCCATCTCCCAGTGTCAGGGAGTGGAGGCTGAGCTGTGAGAGTGCCGCCGCCTCTGTATTGTTCTTCTAATGCACTGTAGAAATTGTATATGTAATGTATTTAAATCAATGCAAATGTATGAATAACAAGTCCAATTCCAACCTTTCTTGTCTAGCTTTCTTTGGTGGAAATAAGACCAGGTAGGATGCCTTTTTAAGGACAGAGAACCCTGTGTTGCCATGGAGTTGCTGAGATATGGCTCTTGAATCTGTTTTCCTCTAGTAGAGGAAGGTACAGGTTCTCATTTCCCAAAATACTGTTTTAACCCATTTGACACCAACACCTGACCTGAACCTACGTTCACTGATGCAAAGCTGTTTATAATCATCATGTATCTTTCTCCCCGTGAATAGTTCTTGCAGAAATATTGGTGTTTTGTTTTGAGATGTTCCTCTGATAGGGATTTTACAGTTTTTGCAATGTCTGCTTTCTAAAGGCTGAAATAATTCTAAATTCCAAAATCATCTTTCCCCAAGGGGTTGGGTTGAGGAATGTGGACTGGCTTTTCTTCTTGGCCACAAGAGGGCAGCCCTGCTCTGTGTGTGCATTCCTGTCCACCTGGAGCGGTTTGAACCCTGGCTCCTCTAAGTGAGGATAATCAAGCAGATAGGAAGGGCGAGAGGGAAGCTAAGTGCTAATGGCTTCTTTTGAGCCAAAGCCAGAACAGCAGTCAGAAATCCTCACCTCAGGGGTTTTCAGGAAACTTCAGTAATGGAAAAGGCATGATTGGTGCAGCTGTTGAGCCGCCTCAGAATGGTTTGCCCACAGGGGTGAAGAGGGCAGCTGAGGAGCCAGTACCCACTGCGTTGACTGCACTCATCCCACCCAGGGCCCGCTGCCCACTACGCAGCTCTGACTGTAATAGGAGCTGGTGAGGGGCCAAAGACCCTTCTCTTCTTGGACCAGGAGGCCAGCTCTATTTTCTCCTTCCTGGGAACTGGCCCCTCCTTGCAGTGAGCCTGAGCCTCACCCCCAGCTCCAGAGTGTCCATTTCCAGATCTTCCCCTTGCGTGACAGACTCACATAGCTCTCGATGCACATGGTTTTATTTTGCCACTTGAACTATGTTTTTCCTGTGCTGGCCTGAAGGGGCAGGGGTGGGGGACAAGCTGCTGGACCATGGGCCACAGTTGTAGCAGGAGTAGTGGCATGCTGCGTCAGAGTGCCTGTCACTTGACTCCCAGGAAGACTACCCTGCAGCCCAGGCATAGTGTTAAACTGAGAAGGGCTGAGGCAGAAACAGGCACTGCCTTTCTCCAGTCTGGTGAGGAAGGGGTCCCCTGTGACAGCTCAGTGGAAGCCTCCCGGCCTGTTCTGGCCCACGCAGGCCAGTGGCAGCAGTGAGGCTGTTGTGAGGCTGTCTCTTCTTTGCCTTCCCCAGCCCTTTGGCAAAAGTCTCTATGAATCCTGGGGAGGATACAGCCGGCCCCGGCCCCTTCCCCGGCTCAGTGTCTGATCTGATGGAGGTAGCTTGTGGGTCCTGGCTTCCTCCAGTTCCGGCGGATCCGGGCGCTGGCCCTCCTAGAGTTCACATACTGCTCACTGGAAGCCGTCTCCGTGGCGCTGCTCTCTGGCTCGGCTGGCGGAGCACAGGGCTCTGCAGTTCTGCAGGAAACAGACACGTTAAGCCAACACCAACAGGACAGACAGCANGGCTTCCTCCAGTTCCGGCGGATCCGGGCGCTGGCCCTCCTAGAGTTCACATACTGCTCACTGGAAGCCGTCTCCGTGGCGCTGCTCTCTGGCTCGGCCGGCGGAGCACAGGGCTCTGCAGTTCTGCAGGAAACAGACACGTTAAGCCAACACCAACAGGACAGACAGCAGGGACTGAAGAGATTTTGGTCATGATGAACTATTAAAGCACACCGTTCAGAGCCGAGTGAGACCAGCGCTCTGGTCTCATCTCTGCCCCCAGAGAGCTACATGACGAGGCAGAGCTTTCAGGCTGCTTTTCTGTAAGGGGAGTTGGACTAGATCAGGGGTGTGACCCTCTGTTTCTCCACCCTCCTCATCCTGTCCTGATACAAGACCAGAGGGCAAGTAGCCTTCCTAAGATGATTGCAGCAGGGATTACTGATCAACTGAAATTCATAGGAACAACAAAGCTGATCTGCTGCCCCGGCCCTGATGACCTCTGAAGGCCTGTTCAGATCTCGTGTTCTGACTGTGGGCCCAGAGCGTAACCCAGAGTGACTGCTTAGGCCACCTATGTGGTTCAGCTCAGTCTCTTGGGGGCTTGTGTTCCTGAGTGGGCAGCGACCTAAGCAAAGAGGTGAAGGACTGGGGGAAATTTCAAGTGAAATTTCTCAAGTTTTTAAGCTTTGATGCCTCTACGGTACTCTCTTATGCTATTTTCTCAGCAGTCTCACAGCTCAGATTATCACCCAGCTTACTTTCGAATGTTACCTGTTCAACAACAGGTAAATAGGATTTTGTTTTTCCCTTCCAAACCATAGTCCCTCCCTCCCTCCTGGTTCAGAACCACTCTGAAATGAGGTGGCACTGAGTGGACCCAGGCACCCCTTCCCATGGGAGTTCACAGGGTCCTAGGTGACCCCAGCAGTAACAGTCTGTTAGGTGCCAACCACACGGTAGGCACTGCATAGACCTGGCAACAACCGCAATGGCAGGGTACTTCACAGGGAGGCCAGCCTAGCGGCTCTAGGCCGCACAGCCTGGAAATGGAGGAGTGGGCCTGTCAGGCTCCATGGCGCACCTGAGCCTGCTGCAGTGGTGTGCCGAGGGGCCCAGGGGCTTCTGCCGAGGGGGCCTCTTCCTGCGCAGCCTCTTCAAGGCCTCGGCCACACGATGGTCCCCTGCACACTCCCAGACGATCTGTGCTCGTTCCTTGGCCAGCTGGTCCCCGCTGCGCTGGAACAGGCCCTGGATCTGCAGCAGCTCAGCGTCCTGGAAGATGTTGGCCGAGGCCTGCTTGCGGCCCCGGACCTCCGGGGGGGCCCGCCAGGGCGGTGGCTCGCTGACCACAGATGCAGGGGTGCCCATCCTGGGTGCTGAGGAAAGAGCAGGGAGGGGCGTCAGCAGCTCAGTGGGCCCTTCCCAAGCCTGGGGTCTTGACCAACGCAAGGGCTTCTGGTGTTTCTGTTCTCCATAGCTGATATAGAATAAGTCTTGTTAAAATCACTGATTTCCCAGGGCACCTTGGGGAGATAATAACGATAGTCAGACTTTACAGTGTTTATATGCCTGACCCATGCATTAAGGGTCACAGAAGGTAAGGACTGTGTATCTCCACTTTAGAGATGAAGGCGCACACCTCAGGTGTTAAATGACTTTCTCATGGATACAAAGCCATGTGTAAGTGCAGAGCCAGAAGCAGAGGCCAAGTCTCCCTGGCTCCAGTGTCCACGCAGACCCCAGGCCCGAGTGACAACACCCGTAGCAGCAGCCGAAATGTCTTAAGCACTCAGGTTGCAGGTACCCCTATAACAGCTGGACTCACATAACATCGTTGAATCGTGAACGAGCACAACTGTCCTAGGTGGGAGATACTTTTTAACCTCCTCATGTCACAGCTGAGGAAACTGAAGAAGAATACTCTGATGCTGAGACCCAAGCTCTGGGGCACAGAGGCAAGAGAGGGGCTGTGGCCTTGGGCTCCACAGGCAGGAGTCCGGCTTCGGGCCACCTCTACCACTTACTGGCTAGGTGATCCCCCTTGCTTCCACTGCTTCCTGTGTAAACTTAATCAGCCATACAAGTACCTACTTCTTGGAGTCGCTGTGAGGACCGAGTGAAGACACAGAGAGCATTAAGACCATGCAAGATGCCCCACCAGTCTGCTCTTCCATCTGTAACACTGAGAAGAGCATTCTGTCTTCTATTTTCAAGTTCCTGGTGGGGATGGGGGATGAGCCAAGTCCATATAATTTAGTTAAACAGCATGAAATAGACCAAGAAGATCTAACCACAGTCCGAAAAACCACAGAGAGAAAGGCAGGGGCAGAAGAAGGGGCTACGGGATTGAAATATCCTCTCAGTGCAGAGGCTGAAATCTATGATCAATAAAAGTTAGGCTTGGGCCAGTGCCACACCCCATTCCATATGCCAAGTGAAAACAATTATCTCAGTTCTCCGTAGTTTTCAGTAAATGGTAAAGGGATAAGAGGCTTACCCACTTTATCCTTGTCTTCACTACAGCCTGAAATGGCTATGGGATTGGAAAATAGACTGGAGACCAGGAAGACCAGACTTCGCATTATACAGACCTGGCTTTGAGTCCTAGCTCTGCCGGGCTTCCCAGTTAGCTCAGATGGTAAAGAATCTGCCCTCAGTGCGGGAGACCAGGGTTCAATCCCTCGGTGAGGAAGATCCCCTGGAGAAGGTAATGGCAACCCACTCCAGGATTCTTGCCTGGAGAATTCCATGGACAGAGGAGCCTGGCGGGCTACAGTCCATGGATTGCAAAGAGTAGGACACGACTGAGCAACTAACACACCCAAGCTCTTCTTGGCTGTGACCTTAGGCAAGTTATTCAATCTCTCTGGGCCTGTTTGCTTAACTAGAAAATGGGGCTAAGAACACTTCTCAGGATTACTGTAAGGATTAAATGGGTCTAGTGTGTATCAGGTCCCCAGTGGGCACTAAATAAATACAAATGCTTCTCTTCCTGGCCTTCTGGACTTTTTCACTTACGTCAGGGGTGGAATGTGGACCCTCCTTTTCCGCTGCACAGTCTGGCTTGAGCCAGCTGAAGGCCTTGCCTGAGCTCCCTTCTCCCTGCACAGTCCTGAGCCTAATGAGGAAGGCTTGGCTGCTAAGCCAGACCCCATTACACAGCCAATTACAGAGAGATCTGTCAACCAGCAGCCAGCTTAAAAAAGAAATCAAATTTGAAATAAATTTAAATAAAAAATGTACACTCAACTGTAAAAAGTACAAAAGATCAGAATCATAGAAATAAGAGCATGACCAGCTTCCTATCCTCAACCTACCCACCTGCAGACGTAACCCTTACTCTCACCTGCCTTTGATGCTCTTGAGAATTTGAGCCATCTCTCCCTCCCATTCAGACTTCTCAGATATGACTGCTCCCCACCCGCCCTTGCCCTGGCCTGCCCTCCTCCTCACCTCAGTAGCCACCCTCCTTCTAATAATTCCTACACTCACCCTCTCTCTTTTGAAAAGATTTAGTAGCTAAAATAAACCTGCAGAAGACGTTCAGATAAATTAATTTCAAAAAAACTGTGCTTTTTATCTGGAAAATGGGGATTTTAAAATCTGCCTCTCTGTAGGCACAATTATGGGAATCCAGTTAAGACCTAATATGTGTGGTAATTAAACCTCTAGAGCTGGATCATATAAATATACTGTGACCAGAAAACAACAGTCACCAAGTCACACTTTCAGGCTGATAAAGAGAAGTAAAAGCTAACTGCTATGGGGTGTTTGTCTTGCCAGGTGGCGCTAGTGGTAAAGAAACCACCTGCCAGTGCAGGAGACGTGAGACACAGGTTCCATCCTTAGGTCAGGCAGATCCCCTGGAGGAGGGCATGGAAACCCACGCTAGTGTTTGGGAGAATTCTATGGACAGAGGAGTCTGGTGGGCTACAGGTCCAAAGGGTGGCAAAGAGTCGGACATGACTGAAGTGCCTAAGCATGCACGCTGGGCGTGTTTATTCTGAATCGGCAATGTGCATGGTATTTCACCCTCAAAACCATTGTTAGGAATCAGGCACTGTTAACCTCATTGCCATTCATAGGGGACTAAAGAAGACCTGAAACACATAGCCCTGAGCCCAAGCTCACCCTAGCCTCAGGTGAGCCCCAGTCTAAGTGACTGCCGCCCGAGCTTTCGAATCACCAAGTTGCCCTCACAGCCTGTCAGCTCAAAGCATATTTCTTCCCATTTTATCTGTGAAGACTGTTTCACTATTCTTTTCTAGTTCATGTAGGGGGAAACTCACCAGTAGAAAGGGAAGAAGGATGAATGTCCCACACTCCAGGCAAGAATCGGGGCGTGGAATTTGTTTTAATCTCCACTAGCGCCAAAGCTGTCTGTCTACAGGGTGACAGGCTGCCCCCAGCCTTGAAGCCATGGCACTCTGAAGGGGAAGAGCCCCAGCCTCCACAGAAGAATCCTGGAACTGCAACGCAGCCCAGTGTACAGAGCTCTGGCTTGAGTCAGAGGACTAGCTTTGAGCTCGAGTGCTGCCACTCACTGGCTAAGAGACCTCAGGCGCTTCACATGGCCTCTGGGGGCCTGTCTTCCTCTTACAGTTGAAAGGAAGGGTTTATTATTATAGTCTCCGGGGCGTGTGCTGGTGTTGAGAGTCAATGATTCCATGACAAGGCTAGGTCCACACGGAAGTGGAGATGAATTAGCTTGTCTGCTAGGGCCCAGGAGTAACATGTGTGGACACGTCTGTATAGTTAGGTGCCAGGGAACTCCCCTTTTCTGCCCTCCTTAGTCTTCCTTGGAGGCCAGACACTGTTGTGCTGCTGTGGGGTCAGGATCTGGTAGAAGAAAGAACTCACTGCTCAAAAGCATTCTAGTGACCTAGGCTGCCTGTGGCCTAGAGTAGGCTCCTAGGCTAATCTGCACAGTGGGAGAAGAGCTGATAGTCCTGCTCTGGGACTCAGGCTGTCTCACCCGCCCTTCAAAGAGATGGATCATAGGATCAAATAGCAGCAGTTGCCTTAGGGAGGAAATGGCTCAGAGCCTGACTTTCCAGATGGTCCAGCCACCCACCTCTACCAGGGCTACAGGGCCCTGCCTCCAGCAGTCAGTTACAGAGTTACAAACAAACCAGCAAGGAACCATGTGGGCAAGTCTGAGCCCCCAACCCTCAACCATATCCTCGTGAACCTCGGGGAGGCCTTGACAACTCCAGATTTTGAGGTCCCTCACTCCTGGCTTGGCCTCCCACCCTGGAATTCAGACAGCAGAGTGAGGCTGGGAATAAAAATCAGTGATTCCAAGTAGGATTAAATGGTAAACTTTGAGAAAGATGAATCAGAAGATTCAGGAGAAAATTTACTATCAGGAGAAAATTCCCTGTCTCATTCAATGTGTTACTGTCCCACTGATTTCCTGTACAAAGCCTGAATCCAGGGAAGTCAGTGTGTACTTGAACAATGGCACTTGTTTAAACTGGGAAATGAAACCATGGGGCTATTAAAAGATTATAAATGGATCTTTCATTTCAGAGCTGACATAAAAGATAGGCATGGATCTGTGAGCTAATGAGTAAAGACTAATTGCAAAATCCTTCAGTTTGATCCAAGCTAGCTTAAAAACGAACTCCCAAAGTAAATATCAAATGTTGAAGTTCAACTTGTTTTGAAACAGGTAATAAAGGAACTGTTAAGCTCTGACAAATATATTTTAAAAGTGACTCACCATGCACTGAATTTGCAGTATACAAATATGGTGTCCAACTGAGCATTTTTTGTAATGTATGAAGCTCAGTTCAGACAGCTTTTCACACTGTGGTATGGGGGAGGTGCAGGGAACTATGACAGGCACAACACACTTGTGTGACCTGGGCGGCAACTGAGCCCTCACTCAGCTCACCCCCTTCAGATAGCACTGGTGATGATGATAATCTGTAACCAGAGGCCAAGGGCCTCTTAGAAAAAGAAAAAAAAAAAAACAACAACCTGGAGGCTCTGGCCCAAGGCCCATATCAACATTTCTGGCCTTGGCCTGTTTCCCTGCCCACTGGACAGCAGCCAAAATCAGTGGCTCCTACAAGCAGGAGGCTCAGTCCAAATGGCTATGTGGGTCCTGCCTCCCACAGGGCCTAGCTCAGCCAGTAGAGAACTAGACATAGGTTGGTTTACAATTCTGTGTCTCAGAAGGTAGAGGAAGGAAATGGACCCTTTTCCCAGGTCAATTCTCAGATATGACTTGAAAATAAACTCAGGCTAGGTCTAGGAATAACTCTTTCATAGAGTCCGAGAACCCTGAATTCTGGTTCTGCCACTGATAACTGAATACATTGGCAGACCTTGGTTTTCCCCTGCCTCAATTTGCTCATCATCAAAATGGTGAGAATAGATAACCCTTAGGGGATAGGAAGATGAATTCTTTAGTATGCCAAGGATCTATCCCAGCCCATTACATCACGAATGAATGACGGAAGGGAGTTGTTATTGCTGTTGTTCCGTCGCTAAGTCGTGTCCAGCTCTTTTGTGACCCCATGGACTGTAGCCCCCCAGGCTTGTCTGTCCATGGGATTTCCCAGGCAAGAATAGTGGAGTGGGCTGCCATTTCCTTCTCCAGGGGATCTCCCTAACCCAGGGACCGGACCTGTATCTCCTGCATCGGCAGGCAGATTCTTTTACCAGTGACCTGCCAGGGAAGCTGATGGGAGGGAGACAGGCTATTTAGCCACCAGGGGCTATAGAATCTCTGCCGTTTTCATTCCCACTGCTGTCATGAAACTCTCTCAGACAGGGCCTTCACCCTTGGGAGACGAGAGTAAAGGGAGACAGGTTCATCTGTGGACTTTTAAATCATAACTGCAGCAGAGGCTCCCTGTCAAGCTTGCTCCCTGTCAAACGCAGAACAGCACTTCCTGAGAAGTAATATCTTTAACCCTCACAACACCTCTATGAGGAGGCACTATCCTTGTTACACCCATTTTACAGATGGGAAATCTGAGCTCCGAAAGGTTTGGCAACTTCCCAAAGTCATACAGATGGGTAGGTGATGAGACTGGGATGGGAACCCTAGTCTGATCTCAGCGCCCACACTCTCAACCACTGCTATTTTTGTTCCTGCCAGATGGCTGAGGAAGTCTTCATGGGGAGGAAGGACCCAGGAGGCTTTGAAATCTGCTCTCTGCTTCTGCAGGGTTTGGAAGGTGCAGGGATCAAAGGCAGGTCTCCGAAGACTCTGTGTCTGTGCCCTCAGCACTCCATGGTCCCGTGGGGAGTTAGAGCGATTACTCACCACGCAGGAGCGCAGAGCCAGTAGACCTCAAATCGGGATGGGGTCAGCTAAGATGCGCCCACTCCAACCCCTTTCAACGCTTTCGAAAGGGCGGGCGCAGCTCGGGGCTTCCTGCCGCGATGGTGCTCACAAGGACCAGACGGCGTTCATCAACAGGACGAGACCTTGGGAGGGGGTATCCTGGCCGAAGTCACACGACGACACCACCAGAACGGGTCTGCCCCTGAGTCTTAGACGTGGCCGCTTCGCATGACGGGCCCTAACTAGACCTGGGAGTTCGGGTCTCAGCCACACCTCTACTCTGACAGCCCTCCCACACGCCTCCACCGCAGCAAAAGCTTGGCTGCCGACCTACGTACCTGGCCTCCCGAGGCGAGCCACCTCGGTCGCAGCCGCGGCTCCCCGGAGAAAGCGCTCCCCAGCCCCGGAACAGCCAATCCTCAGCCGAGCCTAGGTGAGAGCTCCCGGCGAGCCTTCCAAAATCGAACGCGGAGACACAGTGAGCCAATCGGCGGCCGTAAAGAGGCGAGGGGCGTGCCTCGGCTCCACCCCCTTCTCTCCACTGGCCTGGAAATCGGAGTGCGAAGAGGCCCCAGGTCCAATTAGCGGCGGAGCAGCAGCGAGGGGCGTGCTCTCCCAGCCCTTTCCCTCCGCCCACTGCCACCCTCGCACGGCGCCCGGAGGTGCCCCTTTCATTGACGTCAGTCCTGCAGGAGAGCGCGGTTTCGCTGGCTCCGGAGTGGGGGCGGGGCCGCATTCCTGCCCCGGGGTGCGGCGACGGCTGGCCCTGCTGGGTACACGTGACGGATGCCCCCCTGCTCTGGACCCGAGGCCTGTGCGCGTGGCGCCGCGTTCCTTGCTGCTGCGTGTGGCCCTCTGCAAACAGACTTGCAGCTCCTTGAACTCTACACTTGTCTTCTGGCTCCAGCTTTGAGAGAGGGGAAGGGACATTCAGTGCGGTAGTCAGACCTTTGGTTTCAAAGCCAGAATGTCGTGGGTTCTAATCTTGAAATCGGGGAATTTACAGCTTAGCAAAATATTGAAAAACTAAAAACATTTAATTGTGAATTACAGTTGTGATAAACATTAGGAAGGAACCTAAGCTCCCTTGGGGAGGTCCTAGAAGGCAGAGTAATATTTTTCTGTGCAGGAGACGTTGAGATTGAACAGATGAAGAGGCGTGGATCTGGGAAAAGAGGAGGGCACATGCTAAGCCTAAGGCCAGGAGGTAACTTGATTGAGGAAGTCTTGAATTGAGACCTGGAGTAAGGTCAGCAAGAGAGAGAGAGAGGTGGGGAATAGCACTGTGTGTGTTTAATAGACACTTTATAGCACTTACAATGTGCCAGTAATGCCAGTCAGACTTTACAAATATTAACTCATTTCATCCTCATGACAAATTTGTGTTTATAGAAATTCACTTTGACTACAGCTTGAAACTTAGGTTGGAAGGGCAGGAGTGGATGTAGGGTGTCCAGTGGGCCCTTGATCAGTACTTGTTTGCTTCATTGGAAGACAAGTTATTTGTGCGCTGGTTTAAAAATGGCACAAAGGGAGCCTGGGAGTAGGCAGCTGGGTCTCCTTGACTTCTTTTTCACTTCAGAGCTGACCTTTGTAGTCATTTGAGTCCTCTTCTGTAAGAGTTGCAAGGAGGGGAGAATAAGAGCCAGCACATGGGACTGTGGGTCCCCTTTGGCTACATGGAGGGTATATTTGGGAGCTGTTCTTCCTCATCCCGTGGTCTCCAATTCCTGTGTCCTGCACAAAAACATTGGCTATTGCTTTGTTGTAGTTTAAAGGCTTTTAACAGTGGTTTCTCTGTTGTTCCTGAAGCCCTGTGGAAATACTGAAAAGAACAAAGAAGTCAGCAATGTTCATCTTCAATACGAAGTATTGCAAAACCTTTCAGTCAACTGCTTGGCTAAGGAGGGTACTATGCAGACATTTAAACCAAGAAGCTGGACTTCTGAACCAGGAGCTCCTTCTACCCCATTCTCAGCAACAGGAAGGCCAAACTTTTGGCATATTGGTGCTTGGAGAGCTTAGGAACTCTGATGCCATGAGCTCTGATGAGTGTACCAGGATAGGAATTAGGAGCTTGTAGTTTCTGGGTCAGATGTGACTAAGGCTGGGTGGAGAATATCTGGTGTCTCCAAACATCTTTGCAGGCATGTGACCATTGTGTGCTTACCATACAATGGAACAGTTTCCATTATTGCAGCTTTATGATTCAGTATTTCTGATGAGAAGATGAGGCACTTCCATAATCATGTGAGCATGCAAGAGTGGGGCATCTGGGATCCACAGAATGCCTCTGGTATCCACTCCCCAACAGGGCTCTGTTTAAAGAAGGAAAGAAGGACTACTACTCTGGGGAATGAAGTCCTGGGTAATTCAGACCAACACCTTGTTTTATCAGGGATCAGATTAAAGTGAGACAGTCTTAACTGGGTAGAATCTCCTTGGGAGAAATATTTGAGGGGCACCAAGAAACGCCATAATTGAGATAGATATTTTAATGCAGTATCTTTTAAAATTAATGCAAAATATCTATGATGAATAAAATATTGACATTTGATGGCAACCCACACCAATTCTCCATTTTGCCTGGAGAATCCCATGGACAGAGGAGCCTGGTGATCTACAGTCCATGCGGTCACAAAGAGTCGGACACGACGGAAGCCACCTTGCACAGCACAACCTAAAGACAAGTTATTGCTTGTTTTATGACCCTGCCTCATTTTTCATCGAGAACAGTCATTTCCAATCAGCCCACGGTTCCCAGGCAGGTCACCACTGTGTCCCCTGCCAATTGGATTTATGAATGTTGACGATAGTGTAGGAATAGATTGGCAACACAGAGATTTATATATGTTTGAGTTTTTTAAATCATAGAGCTTTAATCCACTTTTTTCATTTGGTTCAAATAGGAAAGATGTTCTGACAATTACATTTTTCCTCTAGTCCTGAGCTCCAGTATGGCTCAGCAAGGTGCTCATTTTTAGGGGAGTAGAGACTAGGAAAGGGATTCCAGCTGCTCAGCCTTAGGCAAATGACTTAACCTCTCTGCTTCTCTATTTTCTCATCTATAAAACGGGAATCATTATACTGATACCCACCTCTGAGCATTGCTGTGAGGAGGAGGTAAGTGCCATAGGCACAGTCCTTAATATAAACCTTGCCGCAGATACTAAAGCAGCATTCAGCGTCTACCCTCTCTATCCTGCAGGAACTGTTCCAGCAGCTGTAACAGTCACAAATGGTCCCCCAGTGGGGTTGAGGGTTATTCCCATGGGTTTGCTGTTGCTGAATGTTCTGTTCTGGGGAGAACAAAGAGAATTTCCACACTCAGCTGACAAGCAACAGTGACTCTTGAGTCAACTCCATTTTTCTTGATAAACAACCTGGACATTTTAAACTTTTTTTTAAAAATGCCCTTCTGCTTAGGGCATTATATGAAGCAACTTGTTACAACTTTCTTCTCTGAACTAACAGTCTGAAGAGACTGAAAATAACAAAGTCCTATAGGCAAATAGTGCATTATAGAAACATGTTTTTAAAAATACACCACTCATGGTAATCTAACATTCAAGGTCAGTATTGTATTAGTCTGCTTGGGAGGCAAAAACAAAACACCACAGTGTCTGGGTGACTTAACAACAGAAGTTTCTCACAGTTCTGGAGGCTGAGAAGTCCAGGATCAAGGTTCTGACTGACTCCGTTTCTGGTGAGATCGTTTTTCCTGACTTGCGGATGGTGCCTGCTCACTGCGTCCTCACATGGTCGTGAGAAAGAGAAAGATGGCTGTCTGATGTTTCTTCTTATAAAGACACTAATCTTACCAGATCAGACTTCACTCTTATGGATGCTCCCAGTTAACCTTAATGAATTCATTACTCTAAACAAACTCACAGGTTAGAGCTTCAGCATATGAATTTGGGACACAATTCAGTCCATCAGTTCAGTTCAGTTGTTCAGTTGTGTCCAGCTCTTTGTGACCCCATGGACTGCAGCACAGCAGGCCTCCCTGTCCATTACCAGCATCCAGCTGCTGCTGCTGCTAAGTCACTTCAGTCGTGTCTGATTCTGTGCGACCCCATAGACGGCAGCCCACCAGGCTCCCCCATCTCTGGGATTCTGCGGGCAAGAACACTGGAGTGGGTTGCCATTTCCTTCTCCAATGCATGAAAGTGAAAAGTGAAAGGGAAGTCGCTCAGTCATGTCCGACCCTCAGCCACCCCACGGACTACAGCCTTCCAGGCTCCTCTGTCCATGGGATTTTCCAGGCAAGAGTACTGGAGCGGGGTGCCATTGCCTTCTCCAACCAGCATCCAGAGCTCACTCAAACTCATGTCATCCGGGACTTCCTTGGTGGTTCAGTGGCTGAGACTTCACAGTCCCATGTAGAGGGCCTAGGTTCAATCCCTGATCAGGGAACTAGATCCTGCATGCCACACCTAAAGATCAAAGATCCTATGTGCCACAATTAAGACCCAGAACAGCCACATAAAGGAATAATAATGAATGAATAAAAATATAGATAAGTAGACACAGAATATCGTATAATTGTGTTTATATGTGTACACGTATGCATGTGTATACGTGTAGACATATACAACCATGAACACACACAAACATACACATTTCCCATCTGTCTGCTGAAAGGGCCTAGAAGCAATGACACTCGAAGAGGAGTGAGCACACTTAGCACCAGTTATTGACTTCTCAATATCATTCTCCACAAAGAGTTCCTTGGATAAAGGATTAATTCTACCTCTGGAATTGAGAAAGTTCAAGAGGACCCTTGACCATCTTGTGCAAGAAAATAAGGACGTACTCACAGAATGATGGGGGTGTGTCAAAAGGACTAGGAGTCAGATTGTAAGGGCTCCCATTAGCCAAATGTGGAACATCAAAATAAAATAGGACAGTAACAGATTATAACCCAATGAGCAAAATAAGGATATATGTTTATAGTAACATAACTATTAAGTAAACAGAGGAGAGGAGAAAGCTTATAGTAGGGTGCCAGCTGACAAATGTAGAGGGAGCCGTGCAGTTGGGAAATCACTAATGCTTTCTAAAACAGCCATGTGGCCAATTACAAAAACAAGGACCATAGTAGTTTTGCATATTTTCCCTCTTGTATACATGGTATCTTTACATTTTTTCTTCCTCTTTATGTTTTCATTTTATAAGTAAGTTGTTGGAAGTTAATGTTACAATTTAGTCCTTATGTAACACTATATTTTCCGAACTTGTACAAAATCTGAGAAGTATTTAGTTGAGACTGTATCTCCTGGTTTTGGAGAGAGATATTTGCTCACTTGTAAGAAAGATAGCTGTAATTCGTTAGGTGGACATATGGAACTGTTTTATCATTTTATGGAAGTCCAGATGTAGACAGAAGGTTGCAAATGGAAGTTGAGTCCCTAAATACATACGGAACTGCCTATGTATTACGCCAGTTACCTCTGCGATAAGTGAGTCCATTGCTGCTGCTGCTGCTAAGTCGCTTCAGTCGTGTCCGATTCTGTGCGACCCCAGAGACGGCAGCCCACCAGGCTCCCCCATCCCTGGGATTCTCCAGGCAAGAACACTGGAGTGGGTTGCCATTTCCTTCTCCAATGCGTGAAAGCGAAAAGTGAAAGTGAAGTCGCTCAGTCGTGTCCAATTTAGCGACCCCATGGACTGCAGCCTACCAGGCTCCTCCATCCATGGGATTTTCCAGGCAAGAGTACTGGAGTTGGGTGAGTCCATTAGATCTTTTTTTCCAGCTGCTGTAGTGCTCAGCTTCGCCGGTAGAGGGAGCCGGCAAGACACTCCAGGTGGAAGGGCTTCTCTCCTTGGTTATGGAGCGCTCTTCACAACCGGCTCCTTCAGGTTGAGGCTTCTCCAGTGCCGCACAGGTGGAGCACAGGTGGACTCTTCAGGGCCAGGTCCTGCTCAGGGGCTCCTGCAGCGTGGGGGGCTTCTTCATCACTCGTATCCCACAGCACATGGCAGCCAGCAGTGCACAGTGGCTAGCAGCTTCCCTTGGCTAGAGGCTGTGTAGTAAGTTGTGAGGCGCAGCAGCTCCTTGTGAAGAACTTCCCCCAGTGCCACAGATGGCAGATCTCCAGCAGGTTCTACCAGGAGGGGTTGGTGTGCATATTAAAGAGGTACTCACAGACAAGATGCCTGCTCTCTCTAGAAATTAGCTAACTCTGGGTGGTGTGTGTGAAGTGGGCAATCCCTCCCTAGGTTTGCAAGGTCCTACATGTCAAAACATCACAGAAACAAAACAGCAAATAACAAAACACGATAGATACACAGGAATTCAGAGTCCAGTGAGAGTGGCTTGTCTGTACTCCACCATGTCAGGACTTCATCTGGAAGTATTGAAGGCAGAGGTTGACCAGACAGCTGAGGGTTGGAAGTCTTCCTTCTTTCCTGATGGCTCCAGGCTACCTGAGTTTTGGTGAGCAAGGAATAAACTGCCTTGTTTTTGTTGACATAACTTGGTGGTGGTTTGGCGGTTTAGTCTCTCAGTCATGTCTGACTCTTGCGACCCCATGGACTGTAGCCCACCAGGCTCCTCTGTCCATGGAATTTCCCAGGCAAGAATAGTGGAGTGGGTTGCCATTTCCTTCNTGCCTTGTTTTTGTTGACATAACTTGGTGGTGGTTTGGCGGTTTAGTCTCTCAGTCATGTCTGACTCTTGCGACCCCATGGACTGTAGCCCACCAGGCTCCTCTGTCCATGGAATTTCCCAGGCAAGAATAGTGGAGTGGGTTGCCATTTCCTTCTCCAGGGGATCTTCCTGACCCAGGAATTGAACCCGGATCTCCTACATTGCAGGCAGATTCTTTGTTGACTAAGCTACAAGAGATTTGACATAAATTAGAAGATCCTGATGCTGGAAAAGATTGAAGGTAGGAGGAGAAGGGGATGGCAGAGGATGAAGTGGTTGGATGGCATCACCAACTCAATGGATATGAGTTTGAGTAACTCCAGGAGTCAGTGATGGACAGGAAGCCTGGCAGTCCATGCTGCAGTCCATGGGGTCACAGAGTCGGACACGACTGAGCAACTGAACTGAACTGAAGACGTCACAATGTCATTTTTGCCATTCCCTCGTGCGTGCTAAGTTACCTCAGTCATGTTTGACTCCCTGTGACCCCATGGACTGTAGTCTACCAGCCTCCTCTGTCCATGGAGATTCTCCAGGCAAGAATACTGGAGTGGGTTGCCATTCTCTCCTCCAGGGGATCTTCCCAAACCCACGTCTCTTGCATCTCCCACAACCTTGAGAGACAGGTCAAGGTTATCTCCACTTGACAACTGAGAAAATGACAGATAAAGCTAGGAACCAAATTTAGATTTCCAGGCCACTAGAAATGCTACAGCTGAATCTACCTTAACTGTGAACTTTCCCCAGTCTTACAAAAGACTCTTTATAAGACATGACCCACTCAAACCACACAGCCAAAAAAAAAAAAAAAAGCAAATCTGGTCTCTCCTCCACTACTGTTTGGGTCTCCAACCTCCCATTACCACTGGGGCCTCTTAAGGTTATGGTGAATCATGGAGATTTCCCCTGATGCTGGTTCTTTCAAAGCTGTATGACATTCAATAACTCACATAACCTTCCTGGACCTCCATTTCCTCATTTTCAAGCAGAAGTGGCTTAACAGCCCCTGCCTCACAGGGTTGTTGGAAGTATTGAGACAAGTGGTGCGTGGCTGCCAGACAGTGCTCTGCAGCTGTTGATTCCTGTTGGGCCATTTCCAATTTTATCCAAGACTAAACAGTGGTGGGATTGACTTGGACCATTCTGGCTCAGGGGTCCATCCTCACAGATGAGGCCTCTCCTTTTCCCCAGAGACAGGGTTCCCTGGGGTCTGCAAACTGCATCACAGATCCCAGCAGAAGGGGGCAGCCCCTCAAGGGTGTGGTCTCAGGGCCACCCACCTTGGCAGCCCACAGTCACTTAGCCCTGGGGAAGCAGCCTTTTGAGCCAGTGTCCTGGGTGACTTCACACAAAGACGGGCCTCAGGGGGTACATCTGGTTCCAGGTCTGGTCCTGGCCAGCCTCCCCTGGGGAGGAGGGCTGAGCTTTGCCAGAGTCAAATGCCTTCATTGCTAGCCCAGGCCTAGTCCGTGTCCCCTTGCTTCTGCTCAAAGATACCTCACATCTCCTGCAAAGACCTAGGCACTTCTTGAAAGCTAGATCAACAAGTTCAAGAACCTCCAGAGTCCCACCTAGCTCCATTCAAAGGAGACCCCCCCCACCCATCACCCCCGTAGCCCTTGCTCCTGCAGGCTGGTGGGAGCCATGTGGAGAACAAGCCTAGAGACCCACAGGTGAGAATGTGGGTTCTGGCCTGGCTCACAGAGCTCCAGTAGAGCTCCTTGTCCTGCAGCTGTAGGGGACTTCCTGTTTAGGAACCATCCCAGTGGTGTGAGAGGCTGGATTGTGAATCAGGAGACCTAAGCCCTAAATTTGGTACTCATTTCATCAACCAACTGTGTGACCTAAGGCAAGTCACTCACTCTCTCTGAGTCTCAATTACCCCCTCCAAAAAAAAAAATGAGAAGCCTGGAGCAAATATTCTTTAAGATCTCTTCCAGCTCAGGCATGCTCTTGTAGCATAATGCCAGTACACAGGACGTGTTCAGGAAGTGTTTATCTAGTAATTTAACGCAATTTAAGGCAGGGTTCTCTAGGTCTCTGCACCCATGTACTTTCTTACTATGCTTTTTGCCTCTGCTGTTAGCTGATTTGGGTCAAGTGCCAGCTTTGGGCTTGGGACACAATAGGTGTGAGTTGAGTCTATATATGCGGTATGTTTACAGTAGCCCAGAGACTGAAGACAAAACAGAATCTGACTGTGAGCAGTGAGAGCTAGTCCTAGGATGTCAGGGTGGGCTATGTGGTCCTTCCTGTTACAGGTCGCCTCCTTGCATCGGGGCTCAGAGCAACTGCTAAGTTTCACTACTTGTTCCCTAAACAATCTAGCCTTACTTTGGCTCACGGTGCTCCTTCTGCCTGGAACACCTGTCAGGACTTATATACCCAATTTAAAGCTAATAAGCTGATCTGCTGTTGTTTCATATATACCGGCAGAAGACAGGATTCCTGGGTCGGAGACAAAGGATTGACCACTCTTGGCACAGCAAGCAACATTAGCACTGCTGTTGCACATCTTTCTCTGGTTTTCAAGTTTCACGGGGGCACCACGGAGGGGCCCAGGGGGATGTTACAGATGCAGCAGGTTTGTGTCATAGCTGAGGAGCACTGAGCTGGGAAGACACACCACTGTCCCCTCCTACCTCACCACTTTTATCATAAGCAATAAGCAAGTCTGCTCTGTGTCTGGGAGAAGATGTTCCTTCATCCCTCGAAATTCCTGACTGCAAACACAACACAGAAATGGTGGGGGAAAAAAAAGAAAAAGAAATAGTGGGGAAAGGGAGGTCATGGCCTTGCATTCTCAGCACACATGCCTGGTGATAACATTCAAAGAGGCTCAGGACCTGCCTGATGGGGAATTGCCTCATCCAAGACACCTACCCTCCACCTCTGCTTGTCAAAATCCCATCCATCCTCAAATGACACTTTGCTTTTGAATCTTTCTCCAGCCCTCCCATCACCAACACTTTCCCTTTTGTATTTTCCTTATAATTCTTGTCTATGCCTCTTTTTTGTGTCCACAACTGTCCCTCTCCTACCAACAGAGTGCAAACACTTGGAGGGCAGGCATTGGTCCTCTTCATTGCTGTATTCCACACCCAGCTTGCTTGCATCCATCGGGTGCTTAGACTGTATTTGTTGAGTTGGAGGTATCTAGATCTTTGGGCATGGCTATGCTTCTGCAAAGTCTGATGGGCTGCCTTTTGGAATATTTTCTACATTCCAGAGGCTAAAAATACCCCCTCAAAGCTGTCAAGGATGTTTCCTTGTAAGGAGTAGGATTTGCCTTGTGAAGCCCAAAGTTTATGTCCACCAGGTGGCGCCCCATCCCCAACTCTCCAGATGCCTTTTTTTAGAGGGAAGGGATTCTCTTGTCTGCCTCTAAATGTTTGTTGGCTTAGGTCCCCCACTTCCAGAGATAGTTTGTGTGGCGTAATTCCCTGTCATTGGCCCAGCACAAAGATTCAGCGTTCAGCTGCGCATTCTAGTCCCAGCCCCACTCAAGACTGGCACCCTGAAGACACTGAAGGATGTCTCTCCAAGGGTTGCTCAGGGATGTTGAGGGAAAAGACCTGAAATTGGGACTAGGAGACCTAGGTTTGAGTTCCCACACTGAGTAGCTGTGTTTCTTTGGGCAAGTCCTGTAATCTTTCTGGGTCCCTGTGAGAGTAGCTGAGAACTAAATATGAGAAACCATATAAAAACATACTGAATGTGGACCTGGGGTCAGCCACACCTGGGCTGCTGTTTAAACTGTCACTCATTAGTTCTGTGACCACGGTCCTCTTCCTTATCTCTCTAAGCTTTGGTTGCCCCATCAGTGAATCAGAGTTAATACCAGTTATTTTACTTATAAAATAGGTTTATTTGGCTGCATTGGGTCTTCGATGTGGCACGTGGGGTCTTCGATCTTTGTTGCAGCAGGTAGGAGGTGTGGCTGAGGCATGCTAACTCTCAGTTGTGAGATGAAGGATCTAATTCTCTGACTGGGACTTGAACCTGGGTCCCCTGCATTGGGTGCTAGGAGTTTTAGCCCCTGGACCACCAGGGAAGTCCCAATGCCAGTTATTTAAAGAGTTGGTATAAGGATTAGGTAGCACAATAAATATGAAGTGCTCACAATAATGCTTAGCGTATAGTAAGCATTCAGTTCATGACAATCACATAGATATTATGTATCCCTAACCCCTCAAAGTGCCGAGCATTACCAAGTGCTAACACTCATCTGCTGAATAAAAGGGTTTCACAGATGAGGAAACTGAGGCACAAAGAGGTTAAATCACACACACCACGTCCCAGCACCAGGGAGTGGTGAGGCAGTGAGAAGTAGCCAGTCTGCCTCTCAGGCTTGGACTCTGAGGGTCTATGCCATGCTATCTTACAAAAATGTGAGTGCTATACACCACCATTTTTTAATTTAAAATTTACATTCGGAGTTTTCTCAGGTAACTGTAGGTGGGGCTGAGTTGGCAGTGGGAGGCATTAGCTCCCTTGAAAACCATGTAGTTTTTCTCCCTCAAGGGGAGCCAGGGACCAGCAATCTCATCCCATGACTGAGATGAGGGACAAGCTCTGCAGGGTAGGATAAGCTGGAGGTCTTATCCAGGCACACTTCCCAGGACAGCAGGTGTCTTCTCACTTCCACTGCCGTGTCTGCAGTCACCCAGTCATCCACTCCATAGATATTTACTGAATCTCCTATGTGCCAGGCACAGGCAAAGACGTAGCTGACTTAGAACTATGCAGAGGGACCCTCCAATGAGGTGCCTAGAAGAGCCAACAAACCAAAGGAGGAACATTTAAACTGGGCATTGAAGGTTAAGTAGGAGTTTGCCAGCCAAACGCAGTCTGGGATTGAAGGGCTGCTGCTTAGTCGCTCATCCATGGCCCACTCTTTGCAACTCCATGGACTGCAGCCCGCCAGGCTCCTCTGTCCATGGGATTCTCCAGGCAAGCATACTGGAGTGGGTCCTCCAGGGGATCTTCCCAACCCAGGTCTCCTGCACTGCAGGTGGATTCTTTACTGTCTAAGCCACCAGGGAAGCCCAAGAATACTGGAGTGGGTAGCCTGTCCCTTCTCCAGGGGATTTTCCTGACCCAGGAATTGAACTGGGGTCTCCTGCATTGCACATGGACTCTACCAGCTGAACTACCAGGGACGCCCAGGATTGAAGAGCCTGTTTGGGAACCTTAAGAGGTTTGGTGGGGTTAGCATACTGGATGTGAGCATGGGTGAGAAAAGGAAGAGGGAAACCAGGAAACTGGGAGTCCGTTGGGCCTAGATTGTGAAACATGCCCATAGAAAAGATAGAACTCTATATCCTGTGGTCAGCAGGAAGCAGTGTATATACACAACCAGGTCTGTATTTTAGAAAGATGCCACAGTGTGTGAAGGTTAGTTCAAAAGAGGAGGTAGGAAACACCAGCAGTAATTACCAGCTTCATAGTCTTAACCCCTCTAGACTTTCTTTTTCTCCTCAGCAAGATGAGAAAAATAATTGTATGTATCTTATGTGCATGAATGCTAAGTTGCTTCAGTCGTGTGACTCTTTGTGACCCTATGGACTGTAACCCACCAGGCTCCTCAGTCCCTGGGATTCTCCAGGCAAGCATACTGGAGTGGGTTGCCATGCCCTCTTCCAAGGGATCTTCCTGACCTAGGGATGGAACCCATTTCTCTTATGTCTCCTGAATTGGAAGGTGAGTTCTTTACCACTAGTGCCACCTGGGAAACCCCTGTATGTATCTTGGGGGCTGTCAAATGAGACTTCATAAATGAGAATTCCTGCAAAGCACCGTAATAGCAATAATGTAAAGCATTGTTGGGCTTTGCTATCTCTTAGAGCTAGGTTTGGTCGTGCTGGGAAGTCTACTTTTAATACACTTGATGGCAAAGAAGGCTGGAAAAGAGACTGGACTAACTTGCTTTGTGCAGTGGGAAGCAAAGTGGAGGCCTGGAGTGGGTGATGGTCCCTTTCAATCACAGAAGGACTCGGATGGCTGAGTTCAAGTCTGAGCCCAGCTTTAGAAAGAATAAGTTTGAGGTGAGCACTGGCAGGGTATGATACTCCGATGTCCAGGTGAGAATTGGTGGCAGCTTAAGCCCAGCACTGCCCTACTCCCTCGCCAAGGAAGGGCCGGGAGGCCCCAGCAGGCTGCAGGACAGGAGAGAGGAGAAAGAAAAGGGCCCAGCCTAAGGTTGGGGGTGGGGGCGGTGTGTGTGTGTTGTGGGGGACGCTCCAGCTCCAGAAGACAGCTCTCTGCTCCAAGGCTGGACCAGAGCCAGGGAGGCAGAGAGGCAGGGCGGGCAGATGCGGTATAAACTTTCCCCAGTCGGACGGAAAGGAAGACATGCGTCCTGCTGGGGCTGCGGGNCCTTGGTCGTCAGGGTTCAAAGAGGTCAGGCCCTACCGCCCACTAGCTTTCCTGGCCTCACCTTCCCAGCCTTCCTCTCAACCGGCTTCCGTTCCATCCACCTCCCTGTGTCTTTTTGCGTTAGGGGTCCCACGTCACCGTCAAGGAATGTTAGGCGAGCCGCACCCTTTTTTGCAGATGGAGACTAAGATCATGCCCTTGGGAACAGCCAGAAAAAAATTAGAACCCCATCTTCCCATCCTAAGTCAAGCGTTGTCTAGCAGTGTTTACTTAAAAGCTTTGGATGTTCCCAGGAATCCCGGCTCTGGAGCTAGTTAATGGACGGTTTCAAGGCCAAGGGGGTTTGTCAAAGGTGCTTTCTTCCTTTTTTTGAAGATTCACAATGCTCATTAGCATATCAAAGGCTCTGAGAAGTCCTGCACTGAAAGGGGCCCCTGAGTAACGGAATTTACAGTGTTAAGTGCCTCTGGACTGGGATCAGTTTTTCCCACCTATGTTCCAAGTAGTCCTGACTCTCCTTTATCAGCAAGGGCCCCAGCCCGTTGGCTGTGGTCTGTTGCAAGAGGTGAGAAACTCCCTCTCTTTCCCAGGGCATTTCTATAGCAGAGAGAACCCTCAACTCCTTGTGTGAAAGATAAGATAGCCACCCCTGTGAGGCCAACGGTAGCCTGGGGGACAGTGGATTTGAACATTCCTTTACGAAGGGAAACGCTACCCACTCCAGTATTCTGGCCTGGAGAATTCCATAGTCCGTGGGGTCACAAAGAGTTGGACACTACTGAGTGACTTTCACTCTAAGTTTTTTGGGGGAAATGAAGCCAAGGTTATCCAGATGGTTTCCCAGTTTCCTAGTCAAAAGAAATATCACCCATAAGAGATGCTGGCATTGACCACGAGCAACTGACAGCAGTGGGTCACACCAAACAGAGACGCTCTGGATCTGGGATGAACAGCTGGCCAGCTGTAAGGTAAGATGAGATGCTTCTTGGCTTTCTGGAGAGATCATAGACCTTTGAATAAAAAAGCTCAGAGACCCTTCCTTTTCTAAAAGCTAAAGGGTTTTTATTCAGAGAGCAAGCTGAAGGGGTGTCAGTAATAACCACAATGTCCAGAGCTGCGACAATTCAACTTTTTTGCTAAGTCCTCAGAAGTCTGCTCTTTGGAAAAGTTTTGACCCTCTCTGGATTAGAAACTAGAATAGAGGAGATCAGAATATGTTTTTGTGAGCATGTTTGTAAAGCTTAGGTGGAGACGTCTTAGGTTTTTCTGTCATAGTGATGAGGATCTAAGTGGGGATGTGGAGGGCTTTTTTAAGTTTTACAGAGTCACCGCTTTGCATCTATCCAGCCCTACTGTGTGCCTGGCACTACTCAAAGGACTCAGTGTATTCATTTCATTCTCTCAAAAACCCTCTTGAGCTGCGTTTTATTCTTATTTCCATATTCTGTATGAGGAATATGAGTCTCAGAGAGGTTAAGTAACTTACCTAGAGTCTCCCAGCCGGTGAGTGGTGAAGCTCAGATTTGAAACCTGGCAGCCTGACCTTTTCAGAACCAGGCTATATTGTGTTACAATAGGGTGTCAGTACATGTTAGATACCATTAACATGGTTATCTTGATTTTTGATTTACTTATTTTTAAAATTTTTGACCAAGCTAAGTGGCTTTCAGGGTCTTTGTTCCCTGAACAGGGGTTGAACCTGTGCTGTGCCCTTGGCAGTGAAAGTGCTGAGTCCTAGCCATGGACTGCCAGGGAATTCCCCATGGTTATCTTGAGAAAAAAAGTTTTTGTAATTGTGGTAAAGTATTTCTAACACGAAACTGATTGTTGAAACCATCTTTGAAACGAACAGTTCAATGGCGTTAAATACATTCACTTTGTTGTACGACCATCAGCACCATCCATCTCCAGAACTTTTTCATCTTCCAAAACTAAAACGCTATACCTGTTACAATTGTGATTGTTCATGTTATTGTTGCTGTTGTTTTCTGTCCTCTGGGAAATCCTGAGCCCTGCAGAGTCTCAGTTAGGCTTAGTCCTGCTGCCAGGCCTGCCCCCGCTCCCCCCCCCCCTCACCAATGGTGCCAGCCAGGGCCTGGAGGTGGGGTCTGCTGGAGTGCTGGGGGTGTCTGGAAGCCCAGCGACTTTGATTCTTCTGTTGCAAGTTCCCATGTTGCTGAGGCCATGGAGACTCCCAGAGCCGGTCATGCCGATGTCTCCTAGGGCTCACTTCCCTGGGCCAGCAGGTTTCGTGTGTCTTCACTGGTCATGGAGGGAGGAGGGAAGAGGGAACAGTCTTGGCTCAGCAGCTCCCTTGCCTGGAGTATGACGTATTCAGTGGAAGAGCCAAGATGGTGAAGGTTCATTTTGCCTTGACATAGAGAAATCTCCCTTCTGCTTGTGTCTGTGACTTGGGCATAAGCTTCCAGACACCTGGAACTGAGCCATGCACCCCTGCACCCTAAACAATGGCTTTTAAGCTCCAGCACATGCCTTTTCTCTGTTTTAGATCGTCACAGAGGCTGCGTCTACAGCTCAGATCCAGCCCGCTGAGGACCTCTTCTTAGCCCCAAGCCCTTGGTGCTCTGTCTGTGACCAGGTGGCCTTACTCAGGGGCAGACGTCTCCCTGGCCTTCATGGTACCTTATCCAGCCGCATGTGCCTGAAACATTCCAGAGCTCACTGGCTCTGCTAGCTGTGCCTTCCTGCTTGGCCTCCCACTGCTTCTCTAGATGTGGGAAGGACCTGAAGACGGCTCCACACCATCTTCTGCTCCCTTCCAGGACCTGGGCCGTGAGCAAGGCCATCTGAAGTTGGCCTGGAACTTTGAGTTCTGGAGGAAGCCTCCTTGGTTGGCCTCCCTCTCTGGACTCCAGGATTCTATCCAACCTGAGATTGCTGTGGGCTGCCCCCAGCCCAAAAGTCTGGGACCACTTGCAGGCCCAGGAGAGGATTTCTCTGGTGTTCTGCGAAGGCCAAAAGAGAGGGCGGGTGAGGAAAGGTAGGGCGAGGGAACCGAAGTGCCTCATTCAGTAGTTTAGCGGTGATGACGGATACGCTTTTCTGAATAAACTTTGGTTTGTCTGATCTGAGTGTATGTGTCTTCTCTCCTGCCCACTCTGTGCCACGCCCCCCAGCCTCCCTCCATCAGCACATTTTGCCACACTTGTCTGCCTCCTTTCTGCTTTCCTGGCTTCCCCTTCTTTCTGGGAGGGAAAGAAAAATGAGGTCATAGCTTTCCAGTTAAGGCAGGACACAGGAATCAGAGTAATAGCACTGTCTATGTCTGTCCCTGATTGAGGCTGGAGGGAATTCCGGAAGCTCCCGCCCTGGCTCTCGATGGGCCTTCTGTTTGGGAAGCTCTACTGCCTGATGGACAGGAACGGAATGACTATGGTGAAAGAGCCAGAGGACCCTGTTCCGGTGCAAACCCATCATTTTACAGAAGGGGGAAATGAACTCCAGGTGGAGTGGCCACTTGCCTAACATCACAGAGCTGACCGGGGCCACAGTGCGGCCTCCTAGAGCCCAGGCTCTGGGTGTTTCCTGCAGGCGCCTCTGCCTGGTCTGGTGTTGCCTCCTGGACACACCCAATCTGGCCCCCTGTCTCTGCCTTCCAGCCACAGCCTGCAGACTGAGGTGCCCTGAAAAGGGCTGGAGGGTAGTTAACAGACTTCCTTGTTGGCGCCTTCCTCCTGTGACCTGGGCTTGAAGTCTGTAGCCTGGACATAGAGTTCTATTGGCAGAACCACCTAGAACAGCTCCAGGCAGAGACTGGATACTGTGTGTGCTCCACATCCACTCTCTTCCGAAGCACCCACCTCAGTATACAGCACAGTCTGACTCTGATTTTCTCTCTCTTTCCCCTTCCTTTCTATGGTTTGGATTTCCAGGTGGAGGAAAATGCTACTGGTTGCCCAGGAGCTTCCTTTTCTCCCCTCTTCCCTCTATGTCATTTCATGAATATCATGAAAATAAAAAGCAGCCTTTATGCAACGACAGGTAAGCCCCTGCTCTACTTTAGCTTGGTGGAGCATTTGCAATTGAAAATGTGCTTTTACTTGCATGACCTTATTTGATCTTGTCACCAGTCTAGAGGTTGGCACTGCCTGTTCAGTAGAAGCAATAGAGTCCCAGAGAGAAGGGCCTTATCTATGGCCATGCTGCTGCTGCTGCTAAGTTGCTTCAGTCGTGTCCGACTGTGCAGCCCACCAGGCTCCTCCGTCCATGGGATTTTCCAGGCAAGAATACTGGAGTGGGTTGCCATCGCCTTCTCCAAGCTATGGCCACACAGCTGGAAATGGCAAGACTGGGCCTGGAAGGTAGATGTTGTTTCACTACCCTCTGCAGGCAGCCACTTGCTAAGCCCCATGGGCCTCTGGCAGGCTCTGAGGTTGAGGGGGAGTCTGGTTTTCGATTATGGAGACCAGGTGTGCGAATGGCCTAATCTGATATTTCCTGTTTAATGCCAGGGGCACTTTTAAATAAGACACTGCCCCTAGGGGACTTAATTGAGACTATTTGGGTCTGGAGAATCTGAGGGATTTGTTCATTTCTATTATTTTTCCTGTTTTTCTAGGGGTAGGGAGTGGGATGGCCAGTGGTGAGGAAGAATTAAGAATTTCTAAAAAAAAAAAAAAAAAAAAGAATTTCTTTCCAGACATAAACGGAAAGAGCAGGGATATGAGAGAAAAGTCTTGTTAGCCGTATTTGTACTTTTATTGTTTTTGTTTGTTACAATTGCTGCTGCTGCTGCTAAGTCACTTCAGTCATGTCTGACTCTGTGTGACCCCATAGATGGCAGCCCACCAGGCTCCTCTGTCCCTGGGATTCTCCAGGCAAGAACAGTGGAGTGGGTTGCCATTTCCTTCTCCAATGCATGCACGCATGCTAAGTCGCTTCAGTCGTGTCCGATTCTGTGTGACCCTATGGACAGCAGCCCACCACGCTTGTCCATCCATATTTGTAGAATAAAATAGCAATATATACCTATTAATTTTTTAAAATATACAAAGTAAATGAAGTCATTTGATCATCCTAATCTCGTATCTGAGAGATAAGCTATTGTTCACTATTAAGCCTTCTTCCTTAATTTTTACAACTAATTAAACATATGGATGCTTACTCACAGACGCATACACATACATTTATTTTATTTTATTTTTTTAATTTTTAATTTTTTTCCATCTCAGGTCATACACATACATTTAGACTCTCCCACAGCTTGCTTTAAAAATTAAACAATAATAAAGTTCTAACCCTTTCTACGTGTTCTATAAATATAATAATATAGCTCTGTGCATGTGCTAAGTCACTTCAGTCATGTCTGACTCTTTGTGACCCCATGGACTTTATCCCGCCAGGCTCCTCTGTCCATGGGATTGTCCAGGCAAGAATACAGGAGTGGGTTGCCCTGCCTTCATTCAGGGGATCTTCCCGACCCAGGGATTGAGCCCGCGTCTCTTACAACTCCATTGGCAGGTGGGTTCTTTACCACTAGTGCTGCTTGAGAAGCCCAAACCCTTTTTAAATCTCTATATAAATAGTCAGAAACTGCAAGAATTTTGGGGACTTTCAGGATCCTTTGTAACATTCTAATATTGGCTATTGCTTCTCAGCCTTTTGTCTAAGATCAAGTGTAGTATCTAATATTGGCTAACTCTGTTACTGCCTAGGCTGCTTTCCATGGGTATTATAGTAAAAACGGGTCCTTTTGTGTTTTTCAAACTGATGAAAAATAGAAACTTGGGAGGGACGTGACTTGCCCAGCTCTGTGTTCTTTGTGCTCAGAGTGCCGAGAGTAGCAAGGATGGGAGGGAGCAGAGGGGTGACCACATTCCACTTCACGGCCAGACTTGGGGAGAGGAGCACCAAGGATTAGGGTGGGTAGGGGCAGCTGCAGAGAGGCAGCAGGGCCTGGCCCTCTCTGGACCCTACATGGCAAAGGGGAGGTAAGCTGGGGAGGTGGCCAGAACCTCAGGGGAGCACTCTGGGAACAGGCCACAGGACGGTGTGGGCCTCCACACCAACCTCATCTGCCTGAGGAAGTTCCAATAAGCCCTTTTGCCCTCCCTGTTCCATGACCCCAATTCTTTTTGAACTGGGGGGCTATTTGGGATCCTGTAGGCACCAAGGCTGTGATGTTCCTTCCCCAGAACTGCGGTGAGGGCCAGCTCCCAGAGGCAGCCCCTCTGCCCCTCGATGCCAGCGTGGTGGGGCAGAGCGGAGGGATGGGTGTGCAGGCTGTTCTTGCTGCCATCTCCAGGAGTCCAGAAGAGGGCTCTCTGATGTCCCAGGTAAAGCACTTCTGAGAAGGATGAGAAGGGGGAAGAAATTTACCCAGTGCTCGCAATGAGCCGAGAACACGCTGGAGAAGCGATAGGCTACCCACTCTAGTATTCTTGGGCAGCCCTTGTGGCTCAGCTGGTAAAGAATCTGCATGCAGTGTGGGAGACCTGGGTTCAATCCCTGGGTTGGGAAGATCCCCTGGAGAAGGAAAAGGCTGCCCACTCCAGTATTCTGACCTGGAGAGTTCCACGGAATAGTCCATGGGGGTCACAAAGAGTCAGACAGGACTGAGTGCCTTTCACTTTCACTTCTCAAGAACATGTTGGATGCCTCATGTAACATCCTTACCATTCTCACCGGCCTGTGTGGTATTAAAAGCTCCCATTTAGCAGACATGGAGACAAGCTCAGAAGGGTAAACTGATTTCCCCAGGGCACTTGACTAAGTAACAGAAACAAGATGCAAACTCAGATCTAAGCTACCACGCTCTGCTGTTTCAGAGGATTTCCCAGCAGACTGTTTCTCCTGGCCATCCAAAGACTTCACCCAGAGCGGCAATGGCTTTTGTAATAGTTCTGTCTTAAGCTAAGGCAGGAAGGAAAGCTATATTATTACAGACCTGAATTATCTCAGCTTCTCTCTTCCTGCTTTAAAATAAAGTTGAATGATGGCCTTCAGGTTTGATCAGCTCACTGGGCTGAGGTCACTCTCCTAAGGCCCTGGAGACAGTCCCTCTGTCTGCCAGACAGATGTCAGAAACATTTATAAAACTGCTCCTCCACTCAGCCCTTCTCCCTCTCAAAACTTTGTGCCATAGGTTTGATCATCTGACCCGACCCTGAACTTTTGGATACAGAACTCCATCTTTTACAATCTTGTCCTGTATTCTGGGTTGGAATTCACAATCTCACCAGCCATAGATTGAATCCTCTGTTTTTTCTTGTGAGCAGATTTAAGTTTTCTTGAAAAGATGGCACTGAAGTGTTAAAAAATTATTGCTACTTTCCTGAAGTTCAATACTGCCTTCTTTCCTATGGAATCTGAGATCCTTCTTGCTCTCCTTTTAATTCCTTTTGGCAGTCTCCTGGCTGAGCCCCCATGCTGCAAGCAGTTCTGACTCCTCAGCCTGAAAGGACTCACTGTTTTCATCTTGTTTCCTGTGGTTCCAGTCCAATTGGAGAGACAAACTGACCATGAGTTTTCAGGTGTCAGTGGGACATTCACAAACTCTTCTCGTTACATGTCTGCAGGATCTTTGATGATTGCATTCAAGTCAAAATTAGCCCAGGAACATGGGGTGTTTCCAGCAACAGTTACTTGCTTGACTTCACTAGCTGTTGTGTATCTGGGCATTTCACGACATTTCTTCACATCCTGGTAAACTCTGTTGTATTTTTCAGCTTGTTTCTATCTCCTCCCAGCCAACCCTAGGAACTAGTGAACTTTCTGAGTTTTTTTTTCCTTTTAAGTTAAACTGATGAACTCCATCAATGATCTTAAGGTAGTGGGCCAGAAGACAGAGGTGATGGGGTCTTTTTTTGTAGTGACTGTGATAGTGATAATAAAAATGATGATATTGTTACTGATAATGGCATTAATAGTAATAAAGATGACACACATCCCAATCTCTTGTATTCACAGTTTGCAAAGATGTTTTTACATTGTTTATATCTCATTTTCATAAGAAAAGATAGCATAGATAATAACCACATTTTGTAGATAAGGCTCAGAGAGGTAAAGTGGTTGCCTATATGTATATATATACATATGGCTTCCCAGGTGATGCTTAGCGGTAAAGAACCCACCTGCCAGCATGGGAGACATAAGAGATGCGAGTTTGATCCTTGGGTGAGAAAGAGCCCCTGGAGAAGGGCATGGCAACCCACTCCAGTATTCCTGCCTGGAGAATTCCATGGACAGAGGAGCCTGGCAGGCTACAATCCATGTAGTCACAAAAGAGTGGGACATGACTGAAGTGACTTCACACATGTATATATATATATACACATATGCACACAGATTTATTAGGGTATACTTGTACCTTAAACTGTACATGGTTCAAATGGACATTTTGGTGAGTTTTGACATGTGTATTCTTGTGAAGCCTTCACAATTAAGGCTATGAACATATCCATAGTGCCCTAAAGCTTTTTTGTGTCCCCTTGTAATATCTTTTTCCCTTTCCCATCTCCCCACCCCACGCACTTACTCATCTGTGTCCTGTGATGGTAGATTGGTTTATATAAATGGAATGTACAATATGTGCTTTTTCTTTTCCGGTGGAGGGGGCAGTCCGACCTCTTATACTCCATCATTTTGAGATTCATTCATGTTACTGTTGTAATAATAATTCATTTATTTTTAGCTGCCACTGAGTATTATTCCACTGTATGCTGCTGCTGCTGCTAAGTCGCTTCAGTCGTGTCCGACTCTGTGTGACCCCATAGATGACAGCCCACCAGGCTCCCCAGTCCCTGGGACTCTCCAGGCAAGAACTCTGGAGTGGGTTGCCATTTCCTTCTCCAGTGCATGAAAGTGAAACGGGAAAGTGAAGTCGCTCAGTTGTGTCCAACTCCTAGTGACCCAATGGACTGCAGCCCACCAGGCTCCTCCGTCCATGGGATTTTCCAGGCAAGAGTGCTGGAGTGGGGTGCCATTGCCTTCTCCTTGCATTGTATGGATATACTATAATTTGCTTATCCATTCACCTGTTAATGGATATTTCCGTTGTTTCAAGTTTTTGGTTATTGCAGATAAAGCTACTGTGAACATTCATGCACAAATATTTGTGTGGACATATGCCCTCATTGTCTTTGGTAGATGCCTAGAAGTGGAATGGCTCAGCTATGTGGCNCATTGTATGGATATACTATAATTTGCTTATCCATTCACCTGTTAATGGATATTTCCGTTGTTTCAAGTTTTTGGTTATTGCAGATAAAGCTACTGTGAACATTCATGCACAAATATTTGTGTGGACATATGCCCTCATTGTCTTTGGTAGATGCCTAGAAGTGGAATGGCTCAGCTATGTGGCAGGTGTATTTTTGTTGTTGTTATTTCTATTGGCCTTGTTCCAGGTGTAATTTGTCTATTTGTGTGTACGTGCTCTTGCCTGACATTTGTGTCAGGGATGGTCATTCTAGACTCGGAATAAATCGGAAAGTTTTCTGTCTTGTTTATATAATTTTATATAATAGTTTATATAATTTTACTGATGGGTTTAATAAAATTGTCTACAAATTAACTTGAACCTGTTGCCTCTTAGAAAGCTTTGGGGGTTTTTTTGTTGTTTAATTTTGACTGAGCTGCATGGCTTGCAGGATCTCAGTTCCCCAACTGGGGATTGAAAGCCTGGAATTCTAATCACTAGGAAACCAGAGAAATCCCTTTGAGGAAGTTCTTGGTTAATTTTCTCGATATCTTAATGGTAGCTGGTCTTTGGAGGTTTTTTCGTGGGTTATCTATTGCTCTTCCATTGGTGGCATTTTAATTTATATCTCTCCCACTAATTCTCTCATCTAATTCTCCAATTTACTGATTAAATGAGAACTTTTTGAGGGAAGAACTCTAGGCTATTCTTCTCTATATTCCCATGAAAGGCACATAATAAGTGGTCATTTGGTGGAATTCGTGAATATTGGTTTTAAGTTGCTGTAACAACTTAAACATTTCACACCTCAACATTTCAGTGTCTAAACTATAGTAAAAGCCTATATAATTCTATTTCTTCCCCACCTAGCTGTCCATTGTGGATATTCCAGGCCAGTGGGAGGTTTCCACCATGCTATGATTCACGATCTAAGGCTCCTCCCACTTTGTGGCCCAGCCATCCCTTCTGCATTGAGCTGGCATTTGGGAGATTTCTGAATTTACTAGAAGTGGCATTTATCACTACACTCTTCCTCTGGGGAGTCACATGACCTAATCTATATGTAAGGGGGTTGGAAATGTAGTTCCTCGTGGGACATCAGCTGCTCAGCTCCAGCTCTGTGCCCTGGAAGAGGGAAAGGAACTTTTGGGTGGACAGTCCACAGGTTTTATTGCGGAGGGTTTCACTGCCTTGCTCTGTGAGACTTTTTTTGTGCCCATGTTTGATGAATGGTTGTTTTCATGGCTGCCAAGAGCTGTTGAGTAAGAGTGTAACAGTAGACATTCATTTCCTTGCTGTGTTTGTCCGACAACTCACTGTGTCACAGCTGGAAAACTCATTACTCATGAGGACTTGTTTCCCAGGTACAAGAACATAAAGATATATTTATTGAACACTTTTCAGAGTAATGGCAGTGAGCTATTAATCAAAAAATATATCCAAATAATAAGTTTAAATACTAGAGAGAATCCAAATAGTAAAGAAAATCTAAAAATACATACCAGTCAAATATTTATTTCCTTTATTTGTTTATTTAAAAAATTGAAACAGTTCCTTTAAGATAAAATTTCACAAAGAAATTGTCCATATTAGAGTGTACAATTCAGTGATTTGCATATACTCACTAAGTTGTGCAACTGTTACCACTATCCAGTTGCAAAACATTTCCATCACCATCACCCCGAAAAGAAACACTGTACCAGTTCCTTCCTCCACCAATTCCTTCCACCCAGTTCCTTCTTCCGTGAGTCACTGGCAACCTCAAATCAATCTACTTCCTGTCTCCATGGATTCTCCTATTCTAGATATTTCATATAAATGGAATCAGAGAGTATGTGATCTTCTGTGTGCACGTAGCAGAATGTTTCCAAGGTTCATCAATGTTGTAGCACATATCAATATTTTGTTACTTTCTATGATAAATATAAATAAGAGTTCACTGAATGGGTATGTCACACTTTATCATTCTTTCATCTAATTAAAAAAAATTGTGGTGAAATACATATACCATCTTAATCACTTTTAAATGTACATTCACTGGTTTTAAATACATTCATACTATTGGGCAACCATCTCTAGAACTCTTCTTATCATTCAAAACTGAAAGTCCATGCTCATTAAATAATAGATCCTTATTCCTCCTTCCTCCAGCCTCTGGAAACCACTATTCAATACCTTCTGTCTCTGTAAGTTTGACTGCTCCAGGTACCTCGTGTAAGTGTAATCATATGGTATTTGTCTTTTTGTGACTGGCTTATTTCACTCAGCATTAATATCTTCAAGGTCTATTCATTGTAGCATGTGTCAGAATTTCCTAACTTTTTAAAGAAAAATAGTCCATTGTATACATATATACTGCATTTTGTTTATCTATTTATCCCTTAATGGACACTTGGGTTGCTTCCACATTTTAGCTTTTGTGATTAAAACTGTTATGAACATGGGTGTACACATACTTCTTTGAGACCCTGCTTCCTCCTCTCCTGTGTATATACACAAAGTGGCATTGTTGGATCATACGGTGATTCTATGCTTAATTTTTTATGAGCTGCCATAAATTGTTTTCTATACAGTCTGCACCATTTACGTTCCCGCCAACAGCACACAAGGGTTCTGCTTTCTCCACATCCTCGTGAACACTTGTTGTTTTCTGTTTTACTCACTTATTTTAAAACAAGCATTTGTTGAGTACCTATTATGCCAAGGCTCTGCTCTGTACTTGGCAGAAAGTGGGACTGGCAAGATGTTAAGTCACAGTCTCCCTTGCTCTCCAGGATCTCAGGGCACAATGAGGGAGATAGTCATGTTCAAGAGAAATATTGAAATGCAAGCTGAAGAACTCCCTACAGGCTGTCCTGTGGTTAGGACTCTGCCTTTCCACTGCAGGGGCTTGGGTTTGATCCCTGGTTGGGGAAAGAAGTTCCCACAAGCCATGTGGCCAAAAAAAAAAAAAAAAAAAAAGAAGGAAAGAAAAAAGAAATATAAGATGATAGGGCTCTATAGAGAAAGAGTCTGAAACAGTCTGTGCAAACACAGAGAAGGATGTGAGAAATGATACGGGCAAGTATCTACAAAAAAACCTGATATTCAAGCTGGATGTTAAAAGGTGAGCCTGAGGAGTTGAGGTGGAAGGGAGTGTAATTGAAGCCAACAGGGCAGCACATAGTAGCCAGCCTCCAAGATGGCAGCGAGGACGGCCTCAGTTATTCTCCCTTCAGGGTGGTTATGCTTTCACATACTCCTCCCATCAGGCACTGGACATAGACTAGTTCTGACCCACAAAGCCAGTGGGATGCTGTGAAAGTGACAGTGTGTGACTTCTGAGGATGTGGCAAAGGAGACCTAGTGGCTTCCCGCTCTGGGGGAAGTCAGCGGTTACGTCGTGAGGATGCGCAAGACGCCTTCTGTAGAGTCCCAGGTGAAGAGGAGCGGAACCCCCCTGCCAGCCTGTCAGCACCACGTGTGAAGGTAAATCCTGCAGTGCCATCAGATAGCAGCAGCCCTGGCCAGCATCTGACTACAACCTCACAAAGCCCCTCAGCCAAAACCACTCACCAACATGTTGGTAATTTCCAGAGCAAAACCACCCCAAAGCCAAATAATATATATTTATTATTTTTTAAGCCACTATGTTTTGAAATAATCCGTGACACAACGAGAGATAACGAATGCAGCTAAAGCATGAGAAGATCTGGTATATGTAGAAATGGTTGCATGAGAGACCACCGCCAGAAACCCGGTAGAAAGGATTCAGAAACGTCTGTGTAAGAGTGGGTGAGAGCGCCACCTGGTGGAGAAAGTTGTGCCTAGCCATTCCCTTCTCTTAGCTTCTATTTTCCTAGCTATTAATAGTTCTACCTAACTGGAATGGGTGAATTTAACTCAGATGACCTTTATATCTACCACTGTGGGCAGGAATCCCTCAGAAGAAATGGAGTAGCCATCATGGTCAACAGAAGAGTNTTGGTGATGGACAGGGAGGCCTGGCGTGCTGCGATTCATGGGGTCGCAAAGAGTCGGATACGACTGAGGGACTGAGCTGAACTGAACATTTCTCCAAGGCCATTGGCGTGTATGTGCTTAGTCGCTCAGCTGTGTCCCACTCTTTGTGATCCCATGGACTGCAGCCCGCCAGGCTCCTCTATCCATAAGTATTCTCCAGGCAAGAATACTGGAGTGGGTTGCCATGCCCTCCTCCAGGGCATCTTCCCAACCCAGGGGTTGAATCCAGGTCTCCTGCATTGCAGGTGGATTCTTTATCATCTGAGCCACCAGGTAAGCCCAAGAATATTGGAGTGGGTAGCCTATCCCTTCTCCAGGGGATCTTCCCTACCTAGGAATCAAACTGGGGCTTCCTGCATTGCAGGCGAATTCTTTACCAGCTGAGCTATCAGGGAAGCCCAAGAGCCACAGTGAAGTTCAATTATGTGGGTCACATACACCTTTGCTTATAGATGCAAAGACTAACCTTTGAAAAATGGCATGTTAAGTATTAATTTGGCTTCCCAGGTGGTGTTAGTGGTAAAGAACCCACCTGCCAATGTAGGAGATGTAAGAGACAATCCCTGGGTTCAATCCTTGGGTCAGGAAGATTCCCTGGAGGAGGACATGGCAACCCACTCCAGTATGGTTGCCTGGGAAATCCCATGGACAGAAGAGCCTGGCAGGCTATGGTCCATGGAGTTGCAAAGAGACGGACATGACTGAGGCAACTTAGCACACACACACAAGGTATTAGTTAACCTCTTTTTCTATTGTATTTTCTCCTTTAGCCTCTTCCACCTTTCAGCTATCCAGGGGAAAACACCAATGGCACCAGGATTTGAGGCAAAAAGTGAAGACTCAGAATGCTGGTGAAGGCAAAGAAGGAACCTGGAGAACTTGACTATGAAAAATGAGAATCAGGCTCCCAAAGGAGAATCCAGTTGACCAGGAGAAGTCTTTGATCACTGATGTTGGCTGTGGCTGTTTTCCCTTTTTGATCTCTAGAGCCTTTTTTAATCCTCCAATGTTTTCCTCAAATAATATCTGGGAGTTCTGGAATGATACCCCTCAATTTCATAAATGCCAAGAGAGAAAACCAATAAAACTACTAGCTACAGTCAGCTTCAGGCCAGTGGTCCAGACAGATCCAAGGAGGAGGGATTGTAAAGAAACTGAAATCTATCTTTGGAGTAAATTACTGATGGTGGAATTTCAGGTAAAGTTACTGTATAAACAATATTCTTTTCTCTGCTTTTCCTAGCCTCATTCTAAAGAAGGACAAGCAGAGTCCCGCAGAAAAGCTGGCCCAGCCACAAAGCCTGGCCCATTCCTCTAAGAAGCAGGAGCAGAGAGATTTCTAAATACAGCTTAGTGGTCAGTGGGGTATTTGGATCTGTCTATCTTCTGGCTGTTTAGAGGGGGAAGTGATTACTTCCAATTGGGGCAATCAGTGAAGGAGTGCAGCATCTGACTCCTGCTTAGATGAATGGGCTTCTCTGATGGCTCAGATGGTAAAGAATCCACCCGCCAATGCAGGGGATGAAGGTTCCGTCCGTTGGTCTGGAAGATTTCCCTGGAGAAGTGAATGGCCACCCACTCCAGTATTCTTGCCTGGTGGATTCCATGGACAAAGGAGCCTGGCGGGCTACCACGCACAGGATGAGGAACAGCCGGACACTGAGTGATGAACACTTTCACTTTTCACTTAGATGAATGGGTTGAATTTGGACCCAAGCACAAGTGGGAGAAAGGCATTCCTCCCTGAGCTCACAGCACAAGCAATGTAAGATCAGAGTGCAAGGGGTACTTGAAGGTAACAGTGCAGGAGTTCAGTCTGATGAAGTGAAGAGACCTGCGAAGGGAGTAGCAGGGGATGGGACCAGTGAATACAGACTAAGGAGGTGATGGTATAGTTGGGGGGTGGGCAGGATCAGATGACCTGTGAGGTTAAAATTTCAGTTCACAGTTGCATACTAGCTGAGAGACACTGAAGTTCCTTGACAAATCTCAGATTCCTCATCTATGAAATGGCAATAACCCTAATAATTGGAAGAGAACTAGATAAGATTGGGCCTTCCCTGATGCCTCAGTAGTAAAGAATCTGCCTGTAATGCAGGAGTGCAGAAGGAAATGGCAACCTACTCCAGAATTCTTGCCTAGAGAATTCTGTGGACCAAGAAGCCTGCTGGGCTGCTGTCCATAGGGTCTCACAGTGACTTAGCATGCATGCATGCATTGGAGAAGGAAATGGCAACCCACTCCAATATTCTTGCCTGGAGAATCCCAGGGACAGAGGAGCCTGGTGGGCTGCTGTCTATGGGGTCTCACAGAGTCGGACACGACTGAAGCGACTTAGCAGCAGCAGCAGCAGCAATGCAGGAGATGCGGGTTCAGTCCCTGGGTTGGGAAAATCCCCTGCAGAAGGAAACAGCAAGGGACTCCAGTATTCTTGCCTGGAGAATCCCATAAACAGAGGAGCCTAGCGTGCTAAAGACCATAGGGTCGCATAGAGTCCGATACGACTGAAGTGACTTAGCAAGCACGCACATAAAGAGCTTAGTCCAGTACCCGGCGCCTGGTTAGTCCTCCGTAAATAAAGGCTAGTGTTATTATTAATGCAAAGGCAGCTTTAAGGGCGATTAACTGGGCAACACAGTGAGAAGTGGGTTGAACTGGGAAGGGCTTGCCCAGGACCTTGTACACTGTAGCTACTCAGGAAACACTGAACAGAATTGCATTCTCTGCTAGGCATAAATTCTTCAGATTATCTTCACCCCAACTGTTCCCTGTCAGAATCTAAAGCGACGCGGGGGCCACGACGGGCAGAATCCCCTCTCTCAAGCTCCCAGGGTTTAGCGAACCGCGGTTAAGCCAGGACCCCGGGCGGGGAAGAAAATGTACGCAAGCGCAGTGCGGCTGCCGGAGCTCACCTGNTTCTGTCGTTTTTGAGATTGCATCCAAGTACTGCATTTCGGACTCTTCTGTTGACCATGATGGCTACTCCATTTCTTCTGAGGGATTCCTGCCCACAGTAGTAGATACAATGGTCATCTGAGTTAAATTCACCCATTCCAGTCCATTTTAGTTCGCTGATTCCTAGAATCACCCTATACCCAGTTCATATTCAGATTTCCTCAGTTGCCCCAAAATGTCATCTACCATTGTTTTGGCCCAGTCAAGCTCCAATCCAGGGCCATGCATTCTGTGTGGTTATTATATCCCTTAGGTCTTTCTCCTTGAAATGGTCTTCTTCATGACACTGATGTGCTAGAGGCTTGGCTGAGTGTGCTGGAGAATTTCCTACCTAGATTTGTCTGGTTGATGTTTCTTCCTGGTGCAGACTGGAGGTTAAATTTAAAAGTTTGATTAGAGTCAAGTTAAAAAAAGAAAGTTTTTTTTTTGCAAAGGCCATGTGTTCTTAATATTGCATGGTAATAGGAGTCACGTAAAACCAGCTTGTCCTAAAGAGCAGTCGTTCTTCATCTAGAGCCAGAGCGTGGCATCGTAGGGGTCATTGACTCTCCTGAACCTGCCTGTAAAGTTGTGCAGGCACATGTGTGTATTTCTAGGGAGAAGTTCATCAGATTCTAATAAAGACCTTCAACCGGCTCAGATGCCTGAGAGAGACAGGTTGGAGACAGGGTGAGTAGAGTTGGGTTAATTTCTCGAGGTGTTACAGAGTATTCATTCTTAACCTCAGTCTGGAAATAATTGGAGCTTTATTTTTAACTCTGTCCAAGGCCCCCAATTTTTCTTGTTTGCCCCAGAACTCCTTTAATTTATGACATTATCCCTAGAGATGAGCTGTCAGGGTTCCAGAGCAACGTTCTCTGCTTTTAGATGACTGTGCTGTCAACATGAGGGCTAGGGAGATGGTGTCAGAAGGGCCTGGCTTTTAAATTCCATCATGACCAGCTAGCTGAGATGAACTGTGGTCTTCCTCAGCGGAGTGTGCGGGCTTCAGGGGGCTGTGCTGTCTCGTGGTTTCTCCTGTGTGTATGTGTGTGCACCTGTGCACACAAGCATGTGTATGTGTATACCTGCATATGTATGTATGTGTGTTTTGCCTTTTTCTGGCAAGGTACAAAAGTTAAATATATCCTTAAAAAAAAATGTGTATATATATATATCCTGCCCTTTTCCGGCCAGGTCTGTTAGCACTTCTTGGCACTAATGTGTCAGGTTTTTTCCATTTTATGAAATTAGAAATCTGAGAATGTGGTGGGATTGAAAAAGTTGGATGGGGGAGGAGCACTGGGCCTAAGAAGCCCCCAAGAGCTTGTGGTCTCTGAGCCACTAGGAGATGAAGCACTGGTCTGTGAAAGTGGCTGTCAGGTTCGTTTGTGTGTTTGGTGGTTCTTTCTCAGTAAAGAGGATTTGACTTTGAAGAAGGACCTAATCTTGAGCTTCTTCGAGGTCTGAAGCCTGGAGCCACAGTTGATTTTTAAGACTTCTCTCTTCTGGGATCGGCTACTCCAGTAAGTGGGTCTCCATGAACAGAGTGTAATAAAGACATCAGATCGAATGGAAGAAGCGGGGCACTCCCTCGCGGTCCGGTGGTTAAGACTCGGCACTGCTGCTGCAGAGGCCTGGGTCAGTCCCTGGGGGTGGAGTGGTCAAGATCCCACACGCTGCTCGGTGTGGCCAAAGGAAAACAAACATCTATTTTGTTTTTTAATTAAAAAAAAAAAAAAAGACTTTAAATGAAAGTGACTTCAGTGGCTGTGTAATGTTTTTATTTCTGAGATGGGATTGGCCTTAGACCTGACTTTTAATTTGCTTTTGCTCTGGTAGAGCCAGTAGATGGGCCTGAGGTCTAATTAGGGTGGTGTAAGTTAGAGTGTTTGCAATTTTAAGACAAAGGCAGAGAGAGGTTATTTCACCATCTGCAACTTAGCTATTTGGAGCCCAAGAAAATAAAGTCTGTCACTGTTTCATTGTTTCCCCATCTATTTGCCATGAAGTGATGGGACCAGATGCCCTGATCTTAGTTTTTTGACTATTGAGTTTTAAGCCAGCTTTTTCACTCTCTTCTTTCACTTTCATCAAGAGGCTCTTTAGTTCTTCTCCGCTTTTTGCCGTACGGGTGCCATCATCTGTGTATTTGAGGTTATTGATATTTCTCCAGCAATCTTGATTCCAGCTTGTGCTTCATCCAGCCTGGCATTTTGCATGATGTTAACTTTTGCACATAAGTTAAATAACAGGGTGACAATATACAGCCTTGTGTTGCAGGTGGGAGACGCCATTGTGTTCCTTGCTGACCTGCCTGGGCCTCAACATCTTGTTCCTCACCTTGAACGAGGGTAAGAACTGCTTCCAGGGCTTTCTGTGAATGAAGGTGGAGAGGAATTCNATGTTAACTTTTGCACATAAGTTAAATAACAGGGTGACAATATACAGCCTTGTGTTGCAGGTGGGAGACGCCATTGTGTTCCTTGCTGACCTGCCTGGGCCTCAACATCTTGTTCCTCACCTTGAACGAGGGTAAGAACTGCTTCCAGGGCTTTCTGTGAATGAAGGTGGAGAGGAATTCTGAGAATCGGCCCTGTATGAGGGAGCCGTCTCTCCCACTGTGGGGTCAGCCTCCCTCTGTGTCTGCTCAATGTAAGGACACAGGCTCCTGAGAGACCCACCTGGGGCTAGAATCCTGACTGGGCCACTGGTGTGACATCAGAAGTTCTTTAACCTGTCTCTTAAGGCCTAACCATACTCATCTCTGAATGGGGCTTCCCTGTGGCTCAAATAGTAAAGAATCTGCCTGCAACGCAGGAGGCCTGGGTTCAGTCCCTGGGTTGGGAAGATCCTCTGGAGAAGGAAATGGCAGCCCACTCCAGTATTATTCTTGCCTGGTGAATTTCATGAACAGAGGAACTGGGCAGGCTACAGTCCATGGGCTCACAAAGAGTTGGACATGACTGAGTGACTAAATTTCATTTTCTCTGAAGGGGGATAATAGAAGTGCTTTCCTCAGAGGGTAGCTGTGAAGTATGAGATAATCTATGTGTAACACTTAACACAGTTAAAATAAGCAGCCAGTACCTTATAGCTATTACTATGGTTTCCTCTGACCTTTTCCCAGTTTGCTTTCCGGGGTCAGCTGAGGACACGACCTGGGGTGAAGGTACTAGGAAGGTGAACTGATGAGGCATTTTTGCCTGTTGACTTTCTCTGGCTCAACAAGTGAGCCTGGTGGGGTCTGCCAGGCAGTCAACAGCACTGAGGGGTTTGTAGCGTGCAGCCTTTGAGGTCAGTGTGTGGACAGGTAGGTAGCTGGAGGGGTCCTGGGTAGTGATGTCTCCTGGGGACCTTTTATGAAAAGGCATACTGTGACCCAGCCCTTTTGGTTAGAACTGGCAGATGGCTGCAGAAAAAGCCAAGCCTGTCAAGGGAAATGAATAAAGGGCCTGGGATAGAATGTTCTGAGGAGCTGGGTCCTATCTTCATGTCTTTATTCTATTGAATTCCCATTTCTCAAGTGTCTCCTTTGCTTCCTGTGGTTTCAGTGATTTGAAAAATAAACCCATTTCACATAAGACCTCATCTTCTGTGTCTTAGTGGGACACTTTTCCGCCTCACTGAAACTCAGATATCCTTCCCAAGCTGTTAGATTTTTCTGAATATACTTCCACAGTAAATTAGTTCAGGTGACAGATACTTCACTACTTTGTACCCAGTGCTCTGTTAGCTTGCTTCCGTGTTAACATGGAAGAAGTTCCTTCCTTGGATTTTATTTTAGCCTCACCATTTCTCGATCCAAAGTGTTCAGTGGTGTCCTAAATGCCAGTGGAAGGCTTCCAGTCAGCCCCTGTGACCCAAAGGTCAGAATGTCAGACATCGGGAGCTCCCCATGGCCAGACCCCGGGCACGAGCTACCTGCGGGGTGCTGTGTACTAGTAGAGGGGTTTTTAATATTTTTGAAAGGGTCTGGGGCTATGGCAGTGACCAGATGGGGAAAGTCCTAACCCTCGGGGCCTACCTTCATGGAGAGGCCAACAGCCATGCCTGTAGTCTGCCTTGTGGTGGTAAGTTCTATGAGGAAAACCGAAGCTGGGTTAAGAGGCTGGAGGGTGAGTAGGGAGATGCTGTTTCATACCAGGTGGTCTGGGGCGGGCTCTTTTGGGCAGAGGCCTGGAGGAGCTGAGGGAGCGACGTCTGGGTGGGTGGCGGCTCCTGGCACTGCTGTCCGCTTATGCAGTGTTGTTGTCCCCACAGGGGCCTGGTACTCAGTGGGCGCCCTGATGATTTCAGTGCCCGCCCTACTGGGCTACCTTCAGGAGATTTGCCGGGCACGGCTGCCCGAGTCTGAGCTGGTGAGGAGGCGGTACCACAGCGTGAGGCAGGAGGACCTGCAGAGAGTTCGCCTGTCTCGCCCCGAGGCCGTGGCGGAGGTGAAGAGCTTGTGAGTATGGAAGGGGCCGGGGCGTAAGGGATGGTGATGGGACCAGCTGCCACCACACTGGGTACTTGCTGGCACCAGACATTGTTTAAGGCAAAATGTGGATGTTATTCCCTTTGGTCTTTGTCAGAGTTCTGGGCGATGGCTACTACGATTGACCTCCATTGATGAAGGAGGAAAAAGGCAAGTGACCAAGGTGGGATGAGAAGCCAGACCTAGTTGATTCCACAGTTTAGGGTCTTGGCTGAGCACATGCTCACATGAGCCACTGCCTGGGTTCAAATTCCAGCTCCTCCAGTGTGACTCTGGGCAAGTTACTCAGGTTTGTCATCTGTTAAATGAGATAAGTATAGGCCTACCTCCTAGGTGGCTGTGAAGACTAATTGGGCGTCTGGTACCCAGCAAGTGTTCCGTTAAGTATCAGTCATCGTCACTACACTGTGGAGGAGCGTCCTAAACGTGGCAGAGCTGGAGCTCCTGAGGAAGCACCTTCAGGCTGTTGGCAAACAACTGCAGCAGCTTCAGGGGCTCCCGAGACACACAGCAGGGGTTCTCATCTCTTCCTGGGCAGCAGAGACATCTGTGGAGCTCAAAAAAATTAAAAAATAAACAAGTGGAGGGCTGGGCAGTTTTTCCAAAAAACCTTTTTCCTTAGAAATGATTTTAAACTTACGGAAGAGTTCTAGGAATGGTGCAAAGAACTCTCATCTGCCCTTCACCCAAATAGAACAGTTGTTAACGTTTTGCCACGTTGGCTTCATCTATCCCCCTACACTAAGACATAATTTTTTTCTTCCTGAACCATTTGAAAGTAAATTACAGACATCTTGTCTATTTACCCCAAACACTTCAGTGTATATTTTCTAAGAACAAGGACATTCTCTTCTATATCCACAGTCCTGTAATCAGATTTTGGGAATTTAACATTGATAACATTAGCATTAGTGCCATTATCTAATAATTGCTCATGATCAAGTTTTGCCAGTTGTACTAATAAGGTCTTTTGTATGAATTTCTCCTGATCTGGGCTCCAGTCCAGACTCTTTTGTGACATTTAGATTTTAGTCTCCTGTGACCTGGAATAGTTCCTTAGTCTTTCTCGTGACCTTGACATTTTAAAATAGAACAGGTTTATTATTTTGTAGAACTTCCCTTCTCTTTTGGTAATTTGGTTCTTCATGACTGGATTCAGGTTTTGCATCTTTGATAGAAACGCGACGTTGTCATTGTATCATATCAAGAGGTACATGACATCACTGTCTGTTGTAGGAGATAGTAACTTTGATTACCTTGGTGAAAGTTTCTCCACTGTAAAGTCACTATTTATTTTACCCTCTGGTAAGTCGCTTCAGTCGTGTCCGACTCTGTGCGACCCCATAGACAGCAGCCCACCAGGCTCCCCCGTCCCTGGGATTCTCCAGGCAAGAACACTGGAGTGGGTTGCCATTTCCTTCTCCAGTGCATGAACGTGAAAAGTGAAAGTGAAGTCGCTCAGTCGTGTCTGACTCTAGCGACCCCATGGACTGCAGCCTACCAGGCTCCTCCATCCATGGGATTTTCCAGGCAAGAGGACTGGAGTGGGGTGCCATTGCCTTCTCCAATTTTACCCTCTAGAGTTAGTAATCTGAGTGGGGGTACTTTGAGACTTCGTTAAGTATCTTGTTCCTCATCAAACATTCACCCACTGCGTTGAAATCCACTGTTGGGTCTTGCTTTCATCAGTTTATTACTGTGATGGTTGCATAGGTGATTTCCTAAGTGTCATTATTACCTGACATTCTGTAAGAAAGGGCTTTTCCTTATTATTATCTATATGAACGCAGGATTTTAAAACTTTATTCAATGGGTTATAATCCACTATTATGATTATTAATTTTGATCTTATTTTGTCCTCAGTTTGGGCTTTCCTGATAGCTCAATTGGTAAAGAATCCACCTGCAATGCAGGAAACCCTGGTTCGATTCTTGGGTCAGGAAGATCTGTTGGAGAAGGGATAGGCTACCTACTCCAGTATTCTTGGGCTTCCCTTGTGGCTCACCTAGTAAAGAATCAGCCTGCAATGAGGGAGACCTGGGTTCGATCCCTGGGTTGGGAAGATACCCTGGAAAAGGGAAAGGCTACCCATTCCAGTATTCTAGCCAGGAGAATTCCATGGACTGTATAGTCTATGGGGTTGAAAAGAGTCAGACATGATAGCAACTTTCACTTTTTTTATTTTATGATACAGTGGTGGTGGTGGTTTAGTTGCTAAGTCATGTACGACTCTTGCGACCCTATGAACTATAGCCTGCCAGGCTCCTCTGTCCCTGGGATTCTCCAGGTAAGAATTCTGGAGTGGGTTGCCATTTCCTTCTACAGGGGATCTTCCCAACCCAGGGATCGAACCTGGGTTTCCTGTGTTGCAGGCAGATTCTTTACCAACTGAGCTATGAGGGAAGTCCTATGATACAGTAGAATGTTCAAATTTATCTTCCACATTCCCTGCCTTGCTCTAGAATCAGCCATTTTTCCAAAGAGCTCTTCAAAAACCAAGATCTGGGTGCTCATTGCACAAGCACGTTCTCTTTGCTTTTGATGGGGGTGGGGGGATCCATTTTAAAAAACTCTCCAGGCCAGTCTTCCTGAAACCCTGGGTGGAGACACATTGCTGTACAGCCTGCCATCCATCTTCACAGCTCCAGTGCATCTGGGAGGTGGTATCCTGCTCCTCAGGTACTCTGCTGCTCATGGTATAGAGGAAAACTGCATCCTTGAAAAAGTTAAGTAACCGGCCCAACACCAACAGCTAGGAAGAGACCAAAGCAGGAACCTCAGCAAGTTTCCCAAGAAGGGGCCTGAGATGTATGAAGCTTGCCTGAACTCCCTGACCCCTGCAAGGGGTGTGAAGGGACTGGCCGAACCTAGGTGGCTGTGCCTGCGAAGCCCTGGGCTCTGCTGCCCTGGGGCTCTGTTAGGCCGCACGAGCGGGTGAGGCAGGGTCCACAGCTTGCGTGAGCCCCCTGTGTTGTGTCTGCAGCTTGATCCAGCTGGAGGCCCTCCTGAGCCGCCTGTGCCACGCCTGCGAAGCCGCCTACCGTGTGCTGCACTGGGAGAACCCCGCGGTGTCCTCACAGTGAGTGCCCCTCTGTTCCCACCGCCCCTGCCCCGAGGACCCCGGCAAAGACCACGGCCTTAAGAGGCGCCCTGTTGCCCTAGCTCAGGGGAGAAGAGCCCTCTAGGCGCTTGGGTGCAGATCAGCACCTAGGCTTGTGGGCTTTAACACCCTGCTTTGGTTTAACACCTTCTTTGCACAGTATGCTCAAAGTGTTTTAATAACTGAAAAATAACTCGCCATGTAATCTCCCACCCTGGTATAGCAGCTGATCTCATGTTTGGATTGCCTGCTAGAGTTTGTCATAGGCACGTGCTGTCTATAGCTGAGTGTAGGTGAGACTCCTTTTTTTTTTCCCCCACTTATTGGTACTATATAATTGGTTTTCCATATTGCTACATAGCTTTTGGAATTACTTGTAATACCACACCAATATAGACAGTGATTATACTGTAATTTATGAAATTATATATTATACATCCTGTTGTGTATTTAGTCGGTTTCTACTTTTAATTACTAACCCTGTAGTGCACACTTTATAGGTTTAACTTTAGTCTTTTGAAACTTTTTTTCTTAAAATAAATTCTAGGATGGAACTGTTGGATCAAGTGAAATGAATGTTTCTGAGGCTCTTCGTGTGTGATACTCACGACGACTAGTGCTTGTTTAGCCTCTCCTGGTGCCAGACACTGTGCTCAGTGCTCTCCATGGTACTGGCTCCAAATCTGTCTTATTCCAGACTTCAGAGTCTACATCCTGAAGAGTGACGTGTGTTAAACCCACGTAGGTGGCCCTGTCCTCAGCCACCACTGCGGCCTCTACGTGTCACTTGTGGTCTGTTGGTGGCTGTTAATCCTTTCTCCTCACTTTATGTTCCCCTTGTTTGATTAGCAGAGCTTGTCCGCATATTAACTGTTCCCAGAGCTACTTCTTGCCCAGACTCCCCTGTGGGTATGCCCTACACCAGTTCCCTTCTGATCTTACGAATTTCTGATCCTGTGGTTCCTCTCTGTCGCTCCAGGTTCTATGGGGCTCTTCTGGGCACGGTTTGCATGCTGTACCTGCTGCCTCTGTGCTGGGTCCTTGCCCTTTTAAACAGCACACTCTTTCTGGGGAATGTGGAGTTCTTCCGAGGTAAGGCCAGGCGAACCGGGCAGAGATGGGGTCTGGGCTGATTATGTGTTTGCTGTGCCTGCCACCAGGGGGCAGCACCACACCAGGGTCCTGCCTTGGAGAGGGAGGTGGGATCCAGGGGAGGCTGCTACTAGGGGTCCCTTTCACTTCCCCAGGCAGATGAATCGCTGCCCACGTGATATGGTGGCTTTTGGGAGACGAGGGAGGGATGTTTTTCCAGTGCTGCCACCCGCCTCCAGGGTGCAGTCCCCCAGGAATCACTGCCTCGTCTCTGTGTGATCCCAGAGTACCTGTCTGCCGTCTGGTTTCTGAAGCAGTAAGGCAGTCTGGAGAGGCCTTGAGTCGCAGATGCCTGGGCCTATACATATGTTTGGGTGATTGCTATGCTTGTTCTCTTCCCTGTGGTTGGAAATTAATTATAGAAGCCATGATTTATCGGGCACTTACTGCATTTAATCTCTCTAACAATCTCCTGGGGTAGCTCTTGGTACATCTGTCTTGTTTATGAGGCTTAGGTTAGGTAACGTGTTCAGACTTAGGAGGGTGACTGTTTCCTGCAGCAGAGAGTGGGTGCTGGAGGAGGCAGCTGGGTGCAGTGGTGGGTATCCCCAGAGCACCACTCATTCCATCCTGTTTCTGCCTCCTGCCCCATTCTCCTCACCCTGGGCAGTGGTGTCTGAGTATAGGGCATCTCTGCAGCAGCGGATGAACCCCAAGCAGGAAGAGAGTGCCTTTGAGAGCCCACCACCGTCAGATGCTGGGGGGAAGGGTGCTCTGGTCGACTGCACTCCCGCACCCACGCCCACAGAGGTGAGCACCCCTAACCGCCCGGGCAGAGTCTGGTGTGGGCAGATTGCCTGGCCTCCCTGTTACCAGTCTGTTCATACTGTATAGCTCCTGGGCTGGCCTTCTCCTTCCAGGCCCACCGCCTCTGGAGTGCTTAATAGTAATAACTGTGGTAACAAGGGCTGTGCTGTGCTCTATTGATCGTTTACTCTGCTGTTCAAGTGCTTTATAGACCCATGAGGTGCAGGATATTTCTGAGAATGAGGTTACTCTCCTTGTAGAAGAGAAGGCTGAGGCACAGAGTGGTTGTCTGCAGTTGGCGGGGTCGGGAGTCCGAGCCTGCCCTGTGGTTCCAGAGCTCCAGCTCTCAACACCATGTTCTGCAGCCACTGTCAGTCCTTTCGTGGCCTTGGTCCCTCTCTCTGTCCTGCTCAGTTGGAGACCGCTCTCTTTCCCCTGACTTCCTTCTTGCTGGCAGTTGTGCCATTTCCTCTGAGGCATGAACCGCTGTTTTGAGAAACCTGGGTGCTGGCTCTGGGGAGGTGGCCTCTCCCCTGGGGGCAGGGCTGTCATTGTTCTGACTGTTGAAGGATCTCTCTTCCCAGGACCTCACGCCAGGCAGTGTGGAGGAGGCGGAGGAGGCCGAGCCTGACGAGGAGTTTAAAGATGCGATTGAGGTGGGTGGCCTTCTCCGGCACCCCCAGCTGACCAGGTCAGAAGTTGGGTGGTCCTGGAGCTGTGTGGCCTCTCACATTCCAAATCTGGGTTTTTAGAGTTCTCTTATATCCAAGTGAGAGGGTAAAATGTGCCCTGCGCTCAGACTCACTGGTTGAAAGGATGCCACCGAACCTCTGCCCGTCCTCTTGCTGACCTTGGCATCTGTCCTGGGTGCCCAGGGCGGGGGTGGCTCTGGAGGCCTCTGGGAAACGGCCTGCTAGGGGAGGTGGGTCGTTTACTGCCTTGACTGGAGGCTGTGGGCCTGGCGCCTTTGATGTGGGCCAGGCAGCATTGGAGGAGGGCATTGCCCGTCTCTGCCTGCTCTTCTGAAGGATGAGGGCCGTCAGATGTCCTTTGAGGGGTGAGAATGGGAGGCTGGAGAAGGCAGTTGCACGGCCAAGTGCTGGGTTGGAGAAAGTTCAACAGTCTGCCTGGTTTTAGGACAATGGTTCACACTGGCAGTTTGCAGAAGTGTTTTATTTGGCACGCAAAGCTTTAATTTTTTAGCCGATATTTAAAAATTGGAGAGACTATAGTGAAAACTCTGGATTTTTCAGTTTTTCTAAAAACTCAGCAGCTCTGGGAGCCCTGAGTCTGCAGTGGTCAGTGTAGCTGAGGAGAGACTGTCTCCTTCAGAGAAGTCACACAGTCCCCACCAGTTCCTGTCATCCCCGGTCACTGAGTCCTGGTGGCATTTGCCATTTATTGTCATGTTTGCTCTATGGCTTTTTTTTAAATAGTAGGAACTCACTTCTTTTTATGACTCTTGTAAAGTGGGGGATACAGGAAATGGAGGTCTTGGGAGTTTGCTCCAGGCCTATGGTTTTCACCCAGCAGGCTCTGCTGTTACTGTAGCCTCATCTGCATGGACGTTTCCATTTTTTACCGCTGAGATTTCTCCAAAACCTGAATGTGTGACTTTGGACTCTTAAGTTATGACTCTTGAGTAGGCAGCTTCTCCCCGGCTGATTGATGCTGGGATCCTTAACGGGGTCTCTGTTAACATCGCCCTTCAGTACGTGCTCAGAGTCAGGGTAGTAGCATTCCTGTGCTTCCTCTCGCTTGGGGAGCCCTCCCGGCAGCTTCCTTCTTGCTATCTTCTCTCTGTTTTCTTTTCTTCTCCCCCGCACCTTGGGAGGCAGGAGACCCACTTGGTGGTGCTGGTAAGTAGGAACCTTGGTGAGGTGGGCAGGGGCTGAGGGGGTCGAGGATGGGTGGCTGAGCCGAGGCCGCCACGCCTCGCGGGGTTCGCCACGCACGCAGGTCCCAGAGCCCTGTCACGAGGGGACAGGACTGGAAGGAGCTGTTCCCGCAGGAGGATGACGAGGGGGCCCCGTGCCCGGCAGAGGACGAGCTGGTCCTGCAGGACAACGGCTTCCTGAGCAAGAATGAGGTGCTGCGCAGCAAGGTGTCGCGGCTCACCGAGCGGCTCCGCAAGCGGTACCCGACCAACAACTTTGGTATGGCTGGGGAGGGTGGGCTGGAGATGTCCTGGCCACGGGGCAGAGGTGCTTTGTGCTGAGGAGTAGAGCTGCGTCCATGGCTCCCTAGGGAGGCAGCACAGGCGCTGCGGGGCTGCGAGGGAGGGAGCATGGGTTCTTTCTCGAGTCTCTGTCCTCATTACTTCTTGTGGGAAGATGAGTTCAGTTCTGGAAGCACTCCTCTGGGACCGCGGGGCAGTGTGGTCCTGAGGCAGGTAGAGCCATGGCAGGCTGTGGAACGTGCTGGCTGAGTGAGGAGTCTGAGTGTCTAGGTAAACCCCCGTGCTGCCAGGTGACCTTAAGCAAATTATTTAACTTCCCCATGCCTCAGTTTTCCTTCCGTGAAAGGGGACTGACGCTGAAGCTCCAATACTTTGGCCACCTGATGCAAAGAGCCGACTTATTAGAAAAGACCCTGATGCTGGAAAAAGTTGAAGGCAAAAGAAGAGGGTGGCAGAGAATGAGATGATTGGATGGCATCACCGACTCAATGGACATGAATGTTAGCAAACTCTGGGAAGTGGTGAAGGACGGGGAAGTGTGGCGTGCTGTAGTCCATGGGGTTGCAAAGAGTTGGACGCGACTGAGCGACTGAACAATGACAAAAAGGAATAGTACAAGTTCTTCTCTCACAGGGTTGCTGTAGGTCTCAAAAGAGACAATGCTTATGAAGTGCTGGCACATTGCTGGCTGGTTCATAGTAAGTGCTTCATAGGGGCGCTATTATCACGGGAGGCCCTGGCCTTTCCCTCAGGTGCCTAGGCACTTGTCTGGATCTTTCCAGTCCGATTGGAAGCAAATGGAAGGAAACACTGTCTTCTGGGGATGATGGAGCCCCGGCTTCCCTTCTCCCCAGCCAAATCCATAGATTGGCCAGTCCTCATTATACTGACTGTGGGGTGGGTCCAAGAATGTGACCTTGGAGAAAGGTGGACTTGATTGTCCTCACAGCTTGGAGGGACTTCCCTGGTGGCGCAGATGGTAAAGAATCTGCCTGCAGTGCAAGAGACCCAGGTTGGATCCCTGGGTCAGGAGAGTCCCCTGGAGAAGGAAGTGGCAACCCACTCCAAGATTCTTGCCTGGGAAATCCTGTGGACAGAGGAGCCCAGAGGGCTCTGGTCCATGAAGTTGCAAAGAGTCAGACACAGCTGAGCTGACTAACAAGCTTGGAGGCCTGGCTCTGATCGGGAGAGCGGGAGCCAAGCCAGATGAAGGTATAGCTGGAGCCTGGAGAACTGGAGACTCAGGGGTCTCCTTGGTCCTGAAGCAGAGCCTTGCTTCTGCCTGTTGTCAGCAGACAGGGAGGAGGACGGGCTGGCTGTGCCATGAGATCTGGTGGGTGAGAGTCCTGAGGAAGCCCATGGGGTTTTTCGTGAGGTATTTGACCTGGGCGCTCCAGGGCCTGCCTTCCTGCTCCCGCAGTGACCAGGGCAGTTGTTTCCTGAGCGGTAGACATCTTGGGACACCCTGTTTCTTTTTGCTCTGCGAATGCCTCCAGGCATTCAGGATCCCTTCCTTTTATTTCTGATGGTTGCTGACTGCTGCTGATTGCTCTGCGTTCAGTGCACTTTCTCATACGCCGTCTCACTTGGTCCTTAGAAGCAGCCAGGTTTCAGAAGTCCCAGATGACATTACCCCAGACTTAGTACTGTTATTCTGGCAAACTATACTTTTATATCTGTGAGTTTTAAATAAAGCCCCTTAGATGTTCCCATTTTATAGGTGAGGAAGCTGAGGTTGAAAAGAGTGGCTTGGCCAGTCTTCAGCCAGCACACGGTTGAGCTATAACTCAGATCCACCTTATCTGATCTCATTCCCGCATTCTTTCTGGCTCACCATCTTCCCTTTGCCCTGGTCTCTGAAGTGCCCCAGTTTTATGCCTATATCATTTCTATATTTGGCTTTTGGTTCAGATAATCCCTACCTAGATGGGTGAAGCCTTGTCAGGTTCCCACGAGGATGGCGAAGCCAGAAGACAATTATTCTCCTAAGCTCCCCTTAGCCCTCCACTCTTAGGACTGCTTGCTGTCCCTCCCTTGAGACATTGTCGGGCTCTTGGCTGTGAGGGCAGATATGGCAGCTCTGTTCTGGGGTCTGAGTCCTGAAGGGCTGGATGAGTGAGCTGCTCTGGGGGCTGTTCTGCTTTGCCTGCCGGTGGATGGACGGGGGTCTACGGGAGGAGTGAGGAGGGCAGGCTGCTCGTGAGCCTCTCCGTGGCCTCCCAGTGGGGGAGTCCTACCGGGAAGAGCCCCCTCTGTCCTGGAGGCTCTGTGGCCGTCGCCCTGGCAGTGGTCTCGGACTCCTCTGCTCTCTCTGCCCTTGGGGTGTCCCCACACGATGAGTCAGGACCTCTGCTGAAACAGGCAGGAAGAGTTGGTAGGTCTTGGCAAGGAATAGGGGTGCTCTCCTCCACATGCCTGCCTGAGCCGGTGTCAGCATGCAGAACTGGCCCTGACCCCAGCCCTGAGCAGTGCGTGGCTGTTTTGCTAGCCCACGTGACTGCCTTGGGGTGCTTGGCCCTGGTACTCCTTACAGTTGAGAGGGGCCAGAGTGGCAGGCTGTGACCCAGTGCTTTCCTCCTGGCCCACACTGCTTGCTGAGCAGAGGCAGAGGTGGGCTGCCTTGCCCTGATTTTTCCTGTTGGGAGCAGAGTCCCAGAGCAGCCTGTCTCCTGGGGTGGCGCCACCCGCTGGCGGTGCGCCATGCTCTTCTGTGTCCTTGGCTCTGCCTGGGTCGGGAGCTGACGGATAGCAACAGCGTCTGCCTTCCACCCCCTGGTGCCAGGTTTCCCCCTGCTCTAGCTGGGTCCCCTGTCCTCCAGTGCAGGCAGTGTGTCCCTGGTTAGTGAGGGCTATGGGGGACTCTGGCTGGACAGCCCACATCTCTTTGGGCTTTTGTGTTAAGGTGAGGCCTGGTGCTCTGTACCTGGCCAGATGGTCCTGGAAGCCCGGCCGTGTGCCCTGAACCTAGTAATTGCTCTGATTGGATCATCAGAGGCCTTCAGGCCCCAAGTTGTAGAAATGTCCTTCAGTAGTCTTGTCTCCTCCTGGGTTTTTCCAGGACCCAGCCCAGCTCCCTTCCCTCCCACAGCCTTTGGCTGGGTTCTCTGGTCCCCTGTTGTGAGCACCCTCCTACCTCGTGTGGACCCCAGCCTTTTCTCCCCTGGCTCAGTGACCCCCATCTACAGATTTCTGCGCTGGATTGTGGTCAGTATTTCTGGCGGCGCCCTTGGGACTTCCTTGTTCTCATCAGTTTCTGCTTCAGGAGCTTGTTGGAAGTCATAAGGGCCCAGCGTGGCCTTTCCTCTCCTCCGTGCTTTTGGGTTTTTTCTTTCAGCTGCATGTATGCCCTTCATCAGACTGTGTCATTGTCGCATTCCTTTCTTTAATTTTCCTGCAAGCAGGGGTGGGTAGCAAGCACAGCTTCTGTGAAGTCCCTTTGCCTTGATGTAGTATCTGAAGGAATGATCAGGGGAATTCCCTGATGGTCCAGTGGTTAGGGCTCCACACTTCCACGGCAGGGACACAGGTTCAGTTCCTGAACAGGGAACTAGGATCCTGCATGCCGTGTGATGTGGCCAAGAAAGGGGAAAAGAGAAAAGAACGATCAGTCCTCTCTTCCCCGTCTTCATCTCTTCTGGCACCCCCGTTGCCTCCTCCCAGCTTTCTTTTTAAGCTGCTGTTGCTTCTTCTGCTTAAAATCTGATCTGAAACCTTGTGGTCCTGTTGTATCTGGTAACTTAGGCAGGCTCTCTTCCCCTGGCGGTATCCATCCCGGCCTGCCCGCCACACACGTGCCTGCATCTCTTGCCCCGCGAGGCTTCTTGGTTGGCACCTGGTTCTGAACTTCTGTCCTGGAATCTTCAGATGACAGGAAGCAGGAGTCTGGTGTTCAGGAGGCGTTTCTCCCTCTAGCTGTGGGCAGAGTGTTTGTAAGAAGATACTTTGGAAGGGATTGTGTCAGGCGGGTTTCATCTGAGATCATCGGAGTGATGCCTGCTGTCAGGTCCCTCCCACCTTGGTGTCATTTCAGGGGGAGGTTCTGCTGGATGCTCTTCTATTTGGGCCGGACCTGCAGGTGAGGGTGGAGGTCTCTAAACCCCGGGTGGGAGCAGGGGCGGCAGCTCTGTGTAGTCTGGGACATTGGTTTTTCCTTCCTGGTTTGAACCTCTCCTTCTGGCTGTGGACTTTGCTCTCTGCTGCCAGCCAAGGAGCTGGGCTGGGCTGGTGCCCTTAGTGTTCCCATGTAGAAGACCCAGGAGCAGGTGAGAGTTGAGACGTCCGGGCTGGGTCAGAGCTAAGCTGCTGCCTCTGTTTCTCAGGGAGCTGTACGGGCTGCTCGGCCACCTTCTCAGTGCTGAAGAAGAGGGTAAGTCTCCTCGAGGGTGCGTTTTCTGGGGACCTGGGACGAGATGTAGGGGCATAGTGCCACGTCACAGATGAAGTCCGACTCCCTGGGCCACGTTAGGCCTGGGGTCTGGTCGGACGGTTACTCGAAGGAGCAGGGCTCCCCTGCCTTGTGTCCCTGCCTTCACCACCCTTCCTTGGGATGTCGCTTCTGGTCTCAGTCCTGCCCTGCTCAGGCACTGCCCCACTCGTGCGGTTGTCCCCAGCGTCTGGGGGTGGGGACCAGAGACTGACCTTGGCTCTCATCCGCAGCGGAACTGCAGTAGCTGTGGGAGCAGCTTCTGCTCTCGGTGCTGCTCATTCAAGGTGCCCAGGTCCTCCATGGGGGCCACAGGTGAGTGGTGCAGGCTGGGGGTCGGGGTCCGCCTCCCTCTTCTAAGAGGGGTGCTGCATGTGGGAAGCAGCCAGGGTCAGTGAGAGGCCCAGGGAACTCGGGGTTTCCTCCCTTTCCCACTAAGGAAGGGAAAACGGAAATATTTGCTGCATAGACAAGAGCATATATGTATAAAATGTATCTGAATGATGAAGTCCAATAGTGAATGCCCTTGACCGCTTCACAGCAGTTGGAAGACAGAGCGTGAGCGGCCTCCCCTGGCTCCCCAGCTCCTCGCCCGCCTTCCCCAGGGAGGCCACAGTCCTCAGTCCCAGTCTCTTGCCCATTGCCTTGGCAATGTTTTTAATAAAATAAAAAGCATAATTTCTTTTCCTTCTATAAAAGCCATGCATACTCATTGTAAACAAAACAAGAAAACCAAAGAGAAGAAGACATTCTTAATCTCTCTCAGAAAGAATTGTTAGGCGTGGACCCGTCTGGGTCATTAAGGCCATCACACGTGGGAAAAATTCCTATGCATGTGCTTAAATAAAGGGAGCATGTATTACAGACTGCTTTGTACTGTGTTACAGTGTTAAATTGAATGTCTTTCCTTTTTCATTCTTCTGGTCGTAGTAGTAACATATGCTTACTCTAGAAGATTTGGAAATTATTATACAGAAGAAGAAGGAAGAGAAAAATAATCTTGTAATCTTACCACCCAGAGATAATAACCACTGTTAAAGCATTTTGGAAAATTTTCTCCTGGTATTTTATTTTAAAAAGCATCTTGAAAGTTATTCTTTTGGTGCCAAAATAATGTCTGACGCATAGAACATCTGGGAGAGGCTAGCTGTTGGCATGGCCACTCCCGGAACCCCCAGGTCCCGTGGAAAGAGAAGTCTCTGAGGGCAAGTGCGTGAGCTGGGACAGTGAGCTTGTCGGCTGGGGGAGGGTGGTCTGTGCGGGCTTGGGGTGGGGTGGGGAGGTGGTTCCAGCTGGAGGGGCAATGAGCCAGAGGGCATGAGGAAGCATCTCACCAAGTTCTTCCTCCTTTTCAGCCCCCGAAGCCCAGAGAGAGACTGTGTTTGTGTGTGCCGCGTGTAACCAGACCTTGAGCAAGTGAGAAGAGGGGCCAGGGTCCAAGAGGCCGCCTGTCCCCGGGGCCAGCAGTGGATCCCGCTCTCCCCACCCTTAGCCTTGGGCAGATGTGGTCTGAATGCCAGGGAGGCTTCCCCTCCCTGCCCCCGCTGTCAGCATCCAGGCTCTGGAGCGGTCCTCCGCTCCTGCGGATGGCCAGTAGTGGCTGCTCCCTGACCAGGACTGGCATGTTTGCCCTGCTCTGTTCTGGGTGTTAGGGAACTCAGGGACGGGTGGGAAATAGAAGTTAGAGGGCAGCAGTGAGCCATGCCTGATCTGGATTGGTCTTCTGGGCATCCCTGCACGCCTGGCAGTTCTCTGAGGCCGGAGGTCAGAGATGGGGAAAGTGCTTCTTCCCCTGCTGGGTACTGGGCCAGGCCCTTGCCCTGCCAGAGCCTGCAGAAGGGCTTGCACGTGTCCCAGTTCTGCTGTTTGAGTGTTCCTGCAGGCGTCAGGAGCTCATCATTTCCCCGCCAGAGGGCATGGCCAGGGCTATCAAGACCAAAAGTACTTCTAGAAACAAAGTCAAAGTTCCCCGATTCTCTCAGAGGAGGGCCTGGCGGAACCCTTCAGTATTAAGCAGAGCAAAACACGGGGAGCCACAGCAACTCAGAGGGCCTCAGCCCCACCCTGCAGGACCCTGGCTTACAGACTCTCAGCCCACATGTTAGCCTAGTGTTTTCAGCTCTGCCGGGAAGATGCTGGGCACTCAGTCACTCCTGCTCCCCCTGTTCAGAACCTTGGCCACCCTGCTCTGGCCTAGAGCTACAGCTTCCCTCACTGGCCCCTTGTCCCATGGAGTGAGTGTGAGGCCAGGGAAGCTCAGCAGAGGTCCTGAGGCCCTTGACCTCTGGGGGCCTGGGAAGTGTGGGGTCTTGCTAGGCTGGTCTCAGATTCCAGGGCTGGTCTGTAGTAGGACAGCCTCAGTTACGGGGTAAGGCCACCTGGGGTGCCCATCCCATCTGCAACAGTTTTGTGTTCACCCTGGACTCTTAAGGGCTCAGTGTCTCTTCCTAAGCCATGAGCGGGCTCAGGCACCCCTTCCTTCCCCAGGAGCTTCCCTGCCTTTTTGAAGTATTTATTTATTTATTGCATGATTCCTGGGAACATGGGGCACAGGGGATGGGATCAGGAAGATGGGGGCCCTCTCCTGCCCTAGGGTGCTCCCCTGGACTCGTGGGCTGCCTGGAACTCAGAGCCTGGGAGGTGAAGACATGTCTATACTCTCAGCTGGGACATGAGAAGGCAGGCTGGGAGTCAGGGCTCATCCTAGGCCAGCTTTCTTTCCCGGCCAGCCAGTCTAGGAGCCAGGAGCCTGCCCCAGGCCCAGAGGGGCAAGTCCCTGGGGAGCCAGGCAGGCCTTGGTAGACCCCTTTCCTCAAGTTCCTTGGTCCTGTTGAGATATGAGTTAAGTGCTCATGCTTTATTTACACTGGAGAGGAACTACAAGGATGTCTGTATATGGAGAATTGTCAATAAAAAGGCCTCAAGCTTCCTGTGTTTTTGTTCTGGTCCTTGCCTGCCCCCTCTCCCTGAGACTGGAGAGCCGGATGCCCCCAAGTGCTGGCCAGATTTGTAGGCCTGGGCTGTGTCTTCAGGACTGGGTGGAGGGGCCACGGAGGCTGAGGTCGTGTGTGAGCTGGGGTTGGAGGAAAGCTGTGCCTTGCGCAGGAGGCGCTCAGCGAGATGCCTGTCGGATTGACATGAGGCGCCGTCTTGTGACCACATTGTGAGGGCCAGGGCTTGGGGTTAGGACCAGGACCCAGTAAATGCTAAGCCACGCAGGGTTTAGAATGGAAAGATTTTAGCTAATCCCTCTGAGAAAGCAGGAAAGGATCAGCTCCAGGGGAGGCTGAGAACCCGCCAGAAAGAGGATTGGCTGTGAGATGGGAAGTGGGAGCAGTGCTTTAGGGGTAGGGGGTTGCGGCGGGGGGGGGGTGTTTGTTTGCTAGGCACCAGGCACCATGAGAGGCACTTCATACACGTTATTCCATTTAATCCTCAAGATGGCCCTAGGTAGATGGCCCTAGAGGTAGGTTCTGTTTTTCTTCCCATTTTACAGGGGAAGAAATTGAGGCCCAGGGATAGTGGCTGCAAAAGGTTTGGCGTGGAATNGGGGGTGGCGGGGGGGGGGGGGTGTTTGTTTGCTAGGCACCAGGCACCATGAGAGGCACTTCATACACGTTATTCCATTTAATCCTCAAGATGGCCCTAGGTAGATGGCCCTAGAGGTAGGTTCTGTTTTTCTTCCCATTTTACAGGGGAAGAAATTGAGGCCCAGGGATAGTGGCTGCAAAAGGTTTGGCGTGGAATCTTGCAGAGTGGTATCTGCCAGACCGTAGGCCTGAGGCAGTAAAGAGGAGGGCAGAGGGACTCTGCCTTGGGGTCGAGGTCAGGTTGCAGCCACGTCCTCATGACCCCATGTACACGCACCTTGGACTGCAGTGCTTGGGGAATCCTTGCACTGAGGCATTGGTCTGGGACCTCCCCCTAGTACGGGAGAGCCCCAGCAGCTCCTGAGGAACCCCAGGAGGCAGGGAAGCAGCCAGAACCTTGCTCTGGCAGTTCTTACAGAAGAGCATGTTCACAGGGCTTAGTACCAAAGTGGCTTCAGCAGCTTGGTAGTCCAGAGGAAATGCTGGAGGAGTGGGAAATAGGGTCTTTGAGCAAAAGAGCAGAGTGGTAGCACAGGCCCAGGAAGGAAGTTCTTCTCGTGGAGGGCATGTGGCCCGATTGGTCACTTGGAGGGATGCTCAGAGTTAATCCAGTCCAGCCCCTCACTGCGGGAGCCACACTGCATCAGGTGAGCATGCGGTCCCCACCACATTGGAGGATGAAGCTGGAGGGCTTTGCTCAGAGCCGAAGCAGGGTGCATTAGCCAGGGAGCATCCCAGCGGCAGTAAAGGCAGGTGCTGTGATGGGCCAGCTCCACACTTGGCCCTGTTCTACATTGACTGCAGCCACGCTGGAGTGAGTTGCTACCGGGAGAGGCTTGCCCCCAAGCCTGTCTGTGCTGCTTTCCTCATCTGTAAAGTGGGTGGAGAGTGGTCTCTTATCCCATACGGTTGCTGTGAGGATTAAATGAGACAGTCCACTTTAAGTGGGAAGTTAGGTGCCTGGCACATAGTAAATGCTCAATAAATGCTAACTTATTTCTCTCTTCCTGGCAGTCTTCTGGAATAGCAAAACAACTCTGCCCCGCATGGCTTAGAACAGTGATTTTTTTAAAACCAGAGAATAATTATAGATTATTATTCAGGAAAGAACGAGGCCAGACTATAGTTTGAAAAAGCAGAGTCAATATTTTATGTTGGGAAAATGAAAACAATGTCTAATGTTGGTGGAATCCAGACTATAGCTTGAGGAGCTTTCAGGACATAGGATTCAGGGGTGTGAGAAACAAGGTTTTCATCTGGGATCAGTGAAGAAGGAAGGGTACCTTCTTGTCCCCTTGAGGTGCATGTAAGGGCCTCAGAGCAGGCCAGCCGTGGACAGCTTTAGAGTGCAGATGCTGCTGGGAAATGGGGAATGGAGCTGTGGAGGGCTTTACGAGGAGTGGATGGCGCCTTCCTGCTCTCTGGGATCTGCAGCGTAGACGGCACTGAAGGTGGCATAGCCAGGAAGGCAAATTGTCTGTTGTAGAACTGGTTGCCTGGCTTTAAAGATGCCTTCCGGTTTGTTCTCAGGGACCCAGTGAGGGGGTGGGAGCCAGGTCTAGGATGGCCCTGGGGCCTGCTGGGCAGACCTGGATGGATAGCCAGCTCCCACAGCCTGACTTGGGTTGAGGGTTCTGTCCGTCATTTTTTATGGGCTGCTCATGGTGGGGAGCGGTCTCCAGTGATCCTTGGCAGACCTTGAACTGGCCCTGGTTTCTGGGGTCTTCCGGATTTGTGGTCATTGGTCACTTGGCCCTCAGAGCTGAAGCCAAGAGAAGCACCAGTATCATCCCTTTGTCTCCATGGAAACTTCGAGGCATCAAGGGGCCCTGGCTCCAGCATCTCTCCTGCAGCTGGTGGCTTTAAGATCATAGTACCTATGTTTATTCAGCACTTGGAGTGAGCAGTGTGTGGAGTGTGTCATCTCATTTAAACCTCATGAGAGTCCCCAAAGCTAGGTTCTGTTATTAACCAGTGAGTAAGTGGAGTTAAGTAACCTGCCCAAGGTCACATAGCTAGAAAACCTTGGAGCCCTGGTGGGAACTGTGTCACAGGTGTTTCTGGGCACCGGAGAAAAACGGTCACCATAGCAGTCCTGGCTGTCACCTACCCTCTGTTCTGCCTTGCCCCCACAAACTCCAGAAGTTTCTGAGACGCTGAGCTAATGGAAGGGGCCTGCCTACCACCAGCCCTAGTGAAGTGGGCTCAGCCTCCAGGGGAACAGAGGCAGTCTTGTGGCAGGAGCCCCTCCCCCAGCTCCCAGCACTGCCCCACCTCCCTGGCTGAGTCTTTTTCAACACCCAGAGCAGTACATTCCATTCTCGGGCACAGCTGGGGGCTGGGGATTCCGGGTCCCCCTGGCCCCAGCAGAGCCTGCTGTCTGGGCTGGGACACTGGGTCCCAGCCACACACATTCCAGCAACAACCACCCCCCACATTGGATTTCCCAAGGAGTGAACTTTAGCCAGGATTACAGCCAACTGAACACTTGTGGGATGTGAGCTTCCTTTGTGGGACCCAAGAGGCTGGATGCTGACGGGGCTGAGGGGAGGAGGAGTGAGGGAGGTGTTCAAGACTGGCTTCTCTGCTGCTTGCAGGGCCCTTGGGGTGGGATCTGAGCAGGGGCCCCCCGAAATTTTCCTGTGAGGCAGGGTAGCAGAAGCACGGCTGCCTCCACACCGATCATGCTCACCTGTCTTCGGCTTTGCCCCCTGTAGGCAGTAGTCCCCAGGGTTAAGAGCGTTGGGGGTCAAATCCTTATCACACTGCTAAGTACAGCTGTGTGTCCTTCAATAAGTTCATTAACTTCTCTGAACCTCAGCTTCCTCATCATTAAAATTGTTGTTTAGTTGCTAAGTCGCGTCTGACTCTTGTGACCCGGTGGACTGTAGCCCACCAGGCTCCTCTGTCCATGGGATTTCCCAGACAAGAGTACTGGAGTGGGTTGCCGTTTCTTCCTCCAGGGGATCTTCCCGACCCAGGGGTCGAACCCAGGTCTCCTGCGTTGCAAGTGGGTCCTTTACCACTGATCCACCTCATCATAACTNTCTTGTGACCCGGTGGACTGTAGCCCACCAGGCTCCTCTGTCCATGGGATTTCCCAGACAAGAGTACTGGAGTGGGTTGCCGTTTCTTCCTCCAGGGGATCTTCCCGACCCAGGGGTCGAACCCAGGTCTCCTGCGTTGCAAGTGGGTCCTTTACCACTGATCCACCTCATCATAACTGTTCAGTTCAGTTCAGTCGCTCAGTCGTGTCCGACTCTTTGCGACCCCAAGAATCACAGCACGCCAGGCCTTCTTGTCCATCACCAACTCCCGGAGTTCACTCAGACTCACGCCCATCGAGTCAGTGATGCCATCCAACCATCTCATCTGAAGTTATTTCTCCACTGATCTCCAGTAGCATATTGGGTACCTACTGACCTGGGAGTTCCTCTTTCAGTATCCTATCATTTTGCCTTTTCATACTGTTCATGGGGTTCTCAAGGCAAGAATACTGAAGTGGTTTGCCATTCCTGGACAGGGAATTCCCTGGGAATCCAGTAGTTAGGATCTGCACTTTCCCACCACAGGGAGCACAAGTTCAGTGCCTGGTCAAGGAACTAAAGATTCTGCATGCTGCTTGGTGCAGCCAAATTAAACAATTAATTAAAAAGTAACAAATGGGGATAATAATAGCACCTACACTGGGACGTCTAAGAATGCCAAACTCCTTGGTTCTTTATATATTGATGGGCTTGATATACTGAGTGCTACTGTAGTATTTATTACATGTTTTCTCTGCTCTGCTGCCCTACATACCCGGGTATGTATTTTCTGATACAAAACCCCAAATGCACACTCGCTCACCTTTCTAGAAGTGACAGTTAATGGCCTTTAGATATTACTGCCTTCCTGCCAGAAGCATTTCTTAGTTGGTTAACAAATCAATTAGAAATTTAATAAGCACTATTTTGCGCAAGCACTGTGCTAGGTCAAGGCCTTTGGTTCATAAAAATACTAATGACTATTTAATGAACATTTTCTAAATGCTGGGCCTTGTTTCCAGGTATTTTTTCATGCATTTCTCCACTTAACGCTCAGCCACCCTGTGAAGTAGACACGATTACTCCATTTTCCGGCTGGGCGGTGGTCCCAGTGTCACATGGTCGTTAGGTCACAGCATTGGAACCCAGAGCTGGGCTCTGCTGCCTCTCTCTCCCGATCCTGAGTGTTGGAGGCCTTCCCCGAATCCCTTCTGTTCACTATCAGAACGCTCCTTTTGTCTTCAACTGAAACACTTGACTTCCTTGCTCCCTTGCAACTGGGGCTGGCCATGTGACTTGAGTGTTGGCTGGTGAGCGAGAAGTGGAAATCTACCAGGTGGGACTTGTTGGGAAATTACTGTTTTTCTGATCAAAAGGGCCAGAGGCAGCTGACGGGCAGCTTTTGCTCTTAGCCCTTCCCTGCCTTGCTCCTTGGAATGTGGCTGAGAAGTTGGGAGGAGGAGGCAGCCCCCCACCCACCCCAGGCAGAGCAGAAGACAGAATGTGCCTGGGACATGGACCTCCCAGCTCCAGACCCCCTTGCATGGGGAAGCCCTGCTGTCTCTGGGGGGTCTCTGCTCCCCACAGTCACCAACACGCAGTGCAGACGCTCGCGGGGCCGCCCCCGCCGCCTGTCTCAGGCTGGCCAGGAGGGAGTGTTCTGTGGCTGGACAGAATGAGCAATGGCTCAGGCCCTGCTGGGCCTCTTGGGTGTCCAGTCCCAGGGAAGAGAGTCCCGGGGGCTCTGACAGCAGGTGTTGGGGGCAGAGGTGAGATGCAGCGCGGAGCCTGCTGCCTTTGTAGGGGTGGGTGAGGCCCCTTGCCGGGGCCTCCAGGATGGGCTCAGGGAGCCCCTCCTCGCCCGCTCCCTCTCACGGGCTGCCAGCACCTGACAGAGGTCAGTATTGTACTCTGGCCAGAGGCAGCCCAAGCCCTGTGTATTCAGTGGAAAAATAATTCCTGGGCCTGGTTGACCATAGAAGTGTCCATAAATATTTGGTCGGGGTAGCAGGCTGGGAGACAAGGGTTGGATTCAGGGAGCCAGGTGGGCTGGGCAGGCTTTGGGCAAGGGTGGGCGGCAGCGGTGTCCTCAGAGGGAGGAGAAACAAGCGGGCCTCTGCTGCTCCTGACCTGTGGTGGGGCCACCTGACTGCCAGGGAGATGATTTATGGCTGGCTGTCAGACCACCTGTTAGCTGGCACTGTCCTCTTCGTTTCTCGCTTCTCTGAGAGCTGCGGGAGCAAGCCAGGGTTTTTCCTCATCTCGAGAGAGAATGTGGCTCCATTGTTTCGGAGGAGCAGCAGGTCTTGATTGGACTTGGCATCCCAGCTGAACCCCAATTGGTGAGGAAAGCAGTCTAGGGGTGTCTGCAGCCCCCCTGCTCGGTACATCTGCCCTGTCCCTCAGCATCCACTGCTGGTACCCCAGGATGCTTTCCTGGCATCATCCCTCCCATATTCTGGGCATTTGAGTGACAGTAGCCTGTCGCCTCTGTTTCAAGGCTTCTTCCCTTGCTGCCTCATCCAGCTCAGGGTAGCAGCCTCCCTTTGCTCTGAGTTCACCAAAGAAGCCCCTGGAAGCGTTAGAGCTGGTCCCCTCCCTGCAAGCAGGACCAGGACTGCTCCAGCCTGAAGAAGCTCAGCCCCCCTTGCCCTCCTCCGGCCTCAGCCGTTGGCTTATCTGAATGGAAGTTCTCAGCCCTGGCTGCACACCACCCAGGGTGCACCTGGAAATGCTGATTTCGGAGCACCCTCCAGAGGCTCAGGTTTAATTGCTCTAGCGTAGGGCCTAGTATTTTGTAAAAGCTCCCCAAGTGCTTCAAAGTGTTAAAAGTCTGAGCTGCTGCGGTTCTCACCAGCTCAGGCGATACTGATGCTCCAGGGACCAGCTTGGAGTAGCACCTGTTCACACCACCAACTCCTACATGTCCAGCGTCCAGGGGTGTCTGAGCTCTGAAGGGGTAGGAGTGACAAGTTTAGACCTCTGGCCCTTCAGAGTAGTTCCCTGTGGCCCAGCCTCTTGGGGGCTCCTTGGAGCGGGCACTGCCCATGTCAGGGAGATGCTGCAGGACCATGGGAACCTTCTGAGTGTGGGAGAAGGCTGGGGAACTTGGCATCTCTGTCCTTCCTTTGAGACAAAAGAATAGTCATCAATAGTCATCCCCATTGCTCACTTAGTCTCACTGTGAGGATAAGAAGAGTGACCCTTGCTGTGTGTTCTCAGTGGATCCTGCAAAAACATGGGAATTGCTCTTTTTAGGCATTCCAAGTATGTCTGTGTGGACAGACCGTGGGTTACAAAAAGGTCTCTTTCTCAAAGTCCCTTCTGAATGGCCCCTGGCCCGCCCTCCTGGAACTAGCTGACAAAGAAATCACCTGGTCAAAATCAACTGTTTGTTTTCTTCGATTTAATTAAAAACTTAAAAAAAAATAGAAAACGAAATCCTACCTGCATCAATCTAGTACCTATGGCCTCGCAGCAGAAGCAATAATTTATGGTCATCAGGATATAGGGACACGCGGAGGCTGAGGAGCAAGCTTCTGGGAGGGGGCTGGGCTGGGCTGGGCTTCTCCCCAGGCCAGTGGGGAAGGAGACAGGCAGAGATGGGGGAGGTGGGAAAGTGTGGCTGGAGGGCACCATGACCCTTTCCTCTGGGGGCTATGATGACATGAAGGGGCATGGGGGCCGGGAACTGTCCCCCAAGTAGCTCAGCCCAATGCCAAGACTTCCCTCTCCCAGGCGTGGCCCCACCGCCAACAGAGAGGCTGACACCACCGGCTGCCCCGGAAGCCACCTCCTCAGGCTGCCCGAGCCCCTGCACCGTTCCCTCGCTCTCTCCTCTAGGCTTACTTTCTGAGACCCTGGGGCTTCCCCTGAACTGAGAAAGGCCTGGTTCTCTGGGAGCAAACCTCCAAGAACCCCAGAACCCCTTGGTCAAGGACAGCCTGGCTCTGTGTCCATCCCTTAGTGCCTATGCTTGCCCAGCTCTGCGTGAACCACCCTGCGGCAGGGGCTGGGGCAGCCAAGGGGAGGGGGAGGCCAGGTGGGCAGAGGAGAGAGTGCTCCAGGGCTGGGGACCGAGGACAGGGCATGGCTGGGTGGGGCAGGGAGGAGAGCCCTTCAGTGGGGCTCTGCCGCCCCGTAGAAGAAGGGGTAGTAAAGGGAGCAGGGGTAGGAGAACATGAACTTGACCGCGAACTTCATCTCTTTGTTCTTCTTGTCCCAGCGGTAGACGGCCATGAGCAGCAGCTGTCCGTCTACTTTGCGGCCCATGACCAGGAAGCTGCCAGCCAGGCTGTCCAGCTGTGGGCAGGGGCAGCCAGCACCATTCTTCATGTGCAGCACAAGCCTCTTGGTGTCCTTGCGCTTCAGGGGGCCTGGCTTGAGCAGCTTCTTCTTTTTCTGGGCTCCAATCAGCTTCCGGTCCCCATTTTCTATCTTGATCTCCTTGATGCGCATTTTGACCACTGTGTGTGGGGGGTGGACAGGGGGTCAGCCATGAGAACCGTCAGGCTTGCTTAGGATGCTGGTGACCCCATGCTTGGTGCTCTGCCTGAAGCTCCAGGCCTGGGGCTTGGAGAGATGGGGCTTCCACATGTACACTTACGAAGCTCCCACCAGGTGCTGGACTTGCACAGACATTATCGGCTTTCATCCTGACATGAACGGGTGTGATGGGGAAATGAGTTTGGAGAGGTGGTGATGGGCCTGAATTCTAGAGCCTGGCTCGAACTGAGATCTGGGCTGTGCCTTTCCATGATACCAGGTGCAGGGTGGAGAGCTCTCCTTGGGGAGTGAAGTTGGGCGTGGGCTCCCCAGGGAAGGGAAAGTATTGGGAGTGGAGATAACCACTTGGAGGGAGTGTTTGGTGGAAGGGGTCCTTGTGATGCAGGAAGGCTGGAACTTCGTGATCTCTGGGGATGGATGCTTCCAGATAGGGTTTCTGGCTGTGCGTGTGCATGTGTGTGGAGGGTGTTTGGAGCAGTGGTGGGCTGGTGAAGGCTGGCCTGCCAGCTCTGGGGAGGGGCTGCTCTGTGGCCCGTGCTGGTTTCCCCACCGTGACGCGCAGGGTTGGGAAGCGCTGCAGTTACCTTTGTAGCGTGTGTGTGCCTGTGCACGGTGGTTTTTGTGTATAAGAGGATGTCTGTGGTATGTGTAGGAGTTTGTAGGATGTTTGTGGAGTGGGTGGCTAGTAGGCGAGGTGATTAAAGAGCCTAATAGAGCAGGGCGTGGTCACTTAGGGTAGCATCCTCCTTCTTCGGGCCTCTGGGTCCCCATCTCTGGGAGAAGCCAGAGATGGCCACCCAGGGAGAGACACTGTTATAAAAATCTTTCTCTCCCACTCTCTCTTTTTCTCTCTTGGACATACATACACCTTGCAGGAATAATGTTCTCTTCCCAAACAGACTAACAGTATAAAAGACCTGCTACAGGAAGGGTTTCGTTGCTTTCTCTTTTTTAGAGACAGTGAGGCTAAGGCACAAAATGGGAACCAACCGGGCAAAGACCACAGGCTGGGCCATGTGGTCTGCACAGGAGCCAGGTCCTGACTGCCCCAGGAGTGAGGAGGCTCCCGGATGAAGCTGTGGGGCCGGGGACCACAGCACCCCAGCCAGAGATGCATCGGGTACTAGGCAGAAGTGCCTGGGGACCAAGGGGCCACGCTTCCGTCCTGGAGCACATCTCTCCCCTCTGCTGCCCCCATCCATCTCTGGACCAAGCCTGCCTCCCACAAAGAGAATCCAGCCTTGGAGGCCCTTCTGTAGGCAGTGTCAAGGAAAGGCTGCAAGAGCGCTGGCCAGGGATGGACCATGGCCTCGAGTGGCTTCTGAAGTCCCTGGGATGCCAAAAAAAAAAGTGCATTTCTCTGGGGAGAGGGCGGTGGCCACGTGGGCTCTACACTCACCGAAGTCGCTGGAACACATCTGCTCCATGAGTCCGTCAGCGCTGTGCTCCAGCTCACACTGGGCACAGATCTTGGTCACTGAAGAGAGAAGCAGGGGTGGGGTGAGGGGATCAGAGGCCAAAGAGCCAAACTTAGGGCTCAGGCTCCTCCACTGACCAGCCGCCTCCGCCTCCAAAGCCTCCACTTCCCCACCAGGAATCAGGATGAGGGCAATGATCATGTTCACTGAGTGGCTGTGAGATTCCAGAGACAAGGTTGTGAAGGGACGAAACTGACCAGGTGGGCACGGCCGCCCCATGACCCTGGCAGCTGCGCCCCTCAGGTGCGCTGCCTTCTTCTGTAGCACCCGGCCTGTCTCTGTGTCTCTGCCTCCTGGTGGGCCGCCCCATCATGGCAGGGCAAGGGGCTCAAAGAGGGTGGGAGTGGGAGGGCAGAGCCAGGTGGGACTCCAAGAATGGGATTTCCCTGCCTTCCAAGTTTGAGCTCCAAGAAAACCAGAATGAGAGAGCCCTGCCAGGATCCGTGCTGGGGCCGTGCTGTTTCTGCTTGGGTGGGTGTCTCTCCCTGGTCCCATTTCTAACCCAAGAATAGGGAGTTTCCCTTCTCTCAACACTCTCTTGTCACAAGACCCCCACCCAGCCTCGACTCTCAGGTCCCATGTGGTTGCGTAGGACTGGGGATAGCATGGGTGAGGTGAGCTCTGAGGAGGGGTGGGCTGTGGTGGGGTTCAGTTGCTTTTGGGGGGCCGGGTCAGATAGAAAACAGGGGCAGTGCTGCCCCTTGGGAGAGTCCCAGAGCAAGGGGCTTCCTAGATTCTCATATCAGCCACCCAGGCGAAGCTTCCTTGCCTGGTGCCACTGCTTATTCTCCTGTCTGGTGTCCAACAGGGGCTTACACCGTCTGAAAGGAGGTTGGCAGACAGTAGGGAGAAGAATGAAGGGGGTACACAGTAAAGGGGAGGCTGAGACCAGAGAGGAATGGGAGGTAATGGGATGGGGGTGGGGTGAAAGGTGGAACTTAAGAGTCTAGAGGTTTGGGGAACCTGAGATTGCTTCCTATCTTACAATAGGAGACAGAGGCTGAACTCGCCCAAGGGCTCCTTGTTAGGGGCAGAGCCCAGCACCCTGCTCACCATTCTGCTCTGAGCCTTACCCAGGGGCCTCCCTGCCTGGGGCACTGGGGAAAGAGTGGGAAAATTTAGGGTGCCCAGGGGCAGAAAATAGGGGCAGGGTGGAAACCATAGCCCAGAGTTGCATTTAGCCCCCAGTCTTCGGCTACATCTTTTCCCCTAGCCTCCACTCCTCCCCAAATCCCAACACAGGTGGGGGTCCAGGGCTGCTGAGGCCAAAGGCATCTTTAGTAACCCTGGGCATCTGTGGGCTGAGAGAGTGATATAAGGCATTTATTGGAAGCCTCAGGATGGGGTGACAGGACTCCCCCCCGCCCCCCGCCCCCGGAGATTCCAGAAGCTTAGGAAGGTGGAAGCTGCGGAGAGGTTTCAGAACAGTTGGAATGGGAGAGAACCAGTTTGAACGTTCAGAGCCGCAAGGAGGCACTACTCTGGCAGGCCATGGTGGGAGGGGAAGACTAGAAGGCTTCGGGGACATGCAGGGCGGAGCAAAGACTCTGTGTGTGTGTGTGTGTGTGTGTGTGTGTGTGTGTGTGTGTGTGTGTGTGGAGGAGGTGGCACCTCTAGAGGGCTGTGGCATCCATTGGGGTCCGGCTCACGGGTACCCAAGGGCAGTCGGAGCGCAGGGGGCGGGGGCGGGAGCGCTACCTGGAGGCGCGGTGGCGGGCAGGTGCCCGAACTGCACAGCGATGCAGAGGTCGTTGTCCAGGGGAAACTTGTGACAGTGCAGCATCTCGGGCCAGGGAAAGCCATAGGCCTCCATGAGAGGCGCGCAGCCGGCGCGCACAGCCTCGCACAGCGAGCGGCACGGGTAGATGGGCCGGTCGAGGCAGACGGGCGCGAAGAGCGAGCAGAGGAAGACCTGCGTGTCCGAGTGGCAGCGCTTGGCCAGCAGCGGCAGCCAGCTGCTCGCCTGCTGCTTCACCTCGGCCAGGCTCTCGTGCTCCAGCAGGTTAGGCAGCCGCATGCGCTTGTAGCCCACCGTGTGGCAGAGCGGGAGGTCGGCGGGGATGTCGAGGCACTGGGGCGGCTTGGAGTACGAGCGCCCGTTCAGCGGCTCGGTCTGCCAGCCGTAGTAGTCGTACTCCTCGCCCCACGCCGGCGCCCAGTGCAGCGCCCCCAGCAGCAGCGCCAGCGCGGCCGCCTGCGCGCCCCCCGCCGCCGCCCGCATGGCTGCGCAGGCCCCCGACACTCCGTTGCCGCTGAGGTCGCCCAAGTGGATGGCAGCCTCGCTCCGCTCCCAGGCGCACCGAGTGATCCTGGCGCCTCCCACCTTGGGGTCCAGCCCCGGCCTCGCCGCGCGCCGCAGCCAATCTCTGGCCGCCTGACCCCCGCCCCAAGGCGCCCCTCCTGCCCTGAGGCCCGCGCGTCCCGCCCAGAGTCCCGCCCGCTCGTGCGCCCCTCTCCAGCTCGCCTGCTCCCCGCCGGTGCTCCAGCCTCGCCTTGCGCCTCTCGCCAGGACTCCTTCACCTCCCTAGGCTTTTTCCTCGTCTCTAGCCGTCTCCTTATCTCTCTTCGACACAGCCTCTCCTGTTCCTTTTCTCACTCACTTCACTTGGTTATCTCTCCCTCTCGGCCTTTACCCTTCTGCTCTGTTTTCTCTTTCCTGACACCTGGCTTCTCCCCTTTCCTGGCAGGAGGCTTCTGGCTGCTCACACCCTCCTGGTCCAGCCGGGCAAGTGCTTCACCCCCAGTGCTCACGCATTTATGGAGTTCTTGCCTGGTTCCGGGCAACTGTGCTGACTGCTGGGGAATCAGAGATGGATGTGATCCAGAGCCCACCTCCCGGACATCCCAGCTTAGTGAGGGCCAAGATAATCATACCTGCTGTTTAGTGAGCACTTATTTAGTGCCTCAGACACTTCACAGCACTTCATAACCTTATCAACTATTTCCTATGATGGCTAATACTTATTGGGTGCTTCCCGTGCGTCAAGTCTTTCTGACCACATCACATAAACTACCTCATTTAATTCTCACAGTAATGGTATAAGATGGGTAGGTACTACCGCTATCTGTGCTTTACAGATAAAGGCACTAACCTAAAAAGATTAAGTAGGGATTGGAGCCAGGACCTGAATCCAGATCTGATTTCAAGAGTCAGAGCCCGGTCATGACCAGGGGTTCTGGATTCTGAGTCTGTAGGCTTAGTGACTCTGTGTGTCTGGGGAGTGGGGTGGGGAGGGAGACTCAGAGAAGTGAAGTAACTGGCCCTTGGTCACGTTGCTAACATAAGAAGGAGCCATGATTTGAATCCGGATGTTTGGTTCCAAAGACCAGGGAACTATCCAGCCCTAAGATAAATTTCAGCCTAGAGCAGGAAATGCTGAGGCGGGAGAGTGTATCTCCTCTGGGACCTAGAGAAGGAAGGAATTGAGGAGGATGTCCAGAGAGGCCTCAGAGACAGGGCAGGGCTTCAGGGACCCCAAACATGGGGTCCATCTGGGTCCTGCCTTCCATTGGCTTTCCTGTGGGAGGAGCTTCGGCTAAGAGGCTTAGAGGTGGGGTGGGGTGGGGGGGCTCCTTCCTGAGAACCTAACTGGAGACCTGACCCCCCAGCCTTTGTTGGGGAGGGTACCCTGGGGAGGAGTCTTGTAGCAGGGTTTGGGGTGCTCTGAGCTAGAGGAGGAAGTTCTGGGGCACTTGCCCCCTACATTCTTGCCCTCAAATCCTCCCCACCGCATTCTCCTGAATGTCTCCAAGGCTCCCGTCTTCCCACAGATCTATCCTCGCAGTGCTAGTGGGGAGCAGTGAAGGACCACTTCTCTTAATAGTCAAATGATACACACACAACACTTACTGTGTGCAAGGCTTGAGATGTCTATCTACAGATGGGGATACAGAAATACACAAGACATCGGGCCTGCCTCATCTGATCTAGTTTTGAGAAAAAGACACAAGATATGACCGAGGAGGCAAAGGAAAATTAGGCAGAGCCCTCGGATGGAACAGCCCTCTGTTGTTTTGAGGTCCAGGAACACACTTTCCTCCCATTTCTCCCTCTCCCAACTCCAGCATGAGAGGTTCTGGGATGACCACTCAGAATGTGAAGGGCCATTCCCTGCAGGGTCAGAGAGTGTAGTGTAGTGGCAAGATCTTGGACTCTGCAGATGGAAAGACCCAGGTTCACATCTGAGTGTACACTCTATGAGTGACGACCTTGGGCACATACTTAGCTATTCTGACCCTTCATTTCCTTGTTTGTGAAATAGAACCTCTTCAGCAGTTGTTGTGAGGGGCAAACAAAGTGGTGCATGGAAAGAAAGCCTCCTGCACAATGCCAGCACATAGTAGGCATCCAGGAATGTTAGCTCGCCAAGGGACGTGTGACTTTAGGATATAAGTGTGGTGTGTGCTCTGAAAGCTCCCTCGGACACCCTGGCCCTGGCTCTGGCTTGGGACTCTGAGCAGCAATTCTGCTCCCTGCACTCCAGCTTACCCCTCACCCCCTGCTCTGGGCTTGGCAGAGCTTCTCTACTCCAGGGGAAGCATGGTTTTGGGCACTGGCAAGAGTGTTGGAGCTCCCAGGTGGTTGAACAAGGTGCTGGCTCCCTGGGCAGCTGGTCCCCTGTGCTGTTTTTTGGTGTCCCAATGCCTGGCCTGGACAGAGTGAGGCATTGTTTCTGGGCTGCTTATGTAAGAACTGCACTGTCTGAGAGCTGGGGGCGTCTGTACCTGGCAGCTCCAGGGCCTCTGAAGGGCAGAGGGGTGAGGCTGGAAACCTCCTGGAAGAGGAAGATGGGTAGGCTTTACCTGACAATTCTGCCTTGAGGGCCCCTGAGGTGCCTGGATATGGGGCCCGTGATGAAACTGAGGCGGGAAGCCCTTCATGAGAACCAAGCCCGGGCGGGGGCTGGCCCCGGGGCAGCCATTCAGGGAAGCTCTCCCTCTGTGGCCAGGCTGGCTGATTACTTTGGCCCTGGTGCCAGAGAAAGGAGGGGGCTGTGCTCTGACGTGGTCTCCCTTCTTGAAGAGCCTGCTCCAGGGCCAGGGCAGCTGGGTGAAACACTTGGCATGCTGGACATCTGTCCATCCAGGACCATCTGCTGTCTGTCCAGACACACGTTTCTTGCAGTTGATGGAGGAACCTGCTTGTTCAAAACAATGTGTACTCATGGTTTGTTGTGAGCCAAGTTCTACACAGATAACTCTTTGATTGGACTTGCCATTATGGGGTATTCACTGGTTGTCCAGTGGTTAGGACTCCTTGCTAAGATCCCGCAAGCTGTGCAGTGGGGCCAACAGACACCTGGCTAGTTAATGTTACCAAAACCTACATTTTTTCTTCTTTTCTTTCTGGCTGCATAGGTTCTTAGTTGCAGCATGTGGGAGCTTGTTCGGGAGCTTATTCCCTGGACCCAGGATCCCCGCGATTGGGATCATAGATTCTTAACCACTGGACCACCAGGGAAGTCCCTATTTTCCTGCTTTTTCAGGCCTACTTCAGTGGTTCTCCTTGTGGTCAGGGTTCCCTTGAGGGTCCCCAAGTGCCTTTTAGGGAGTCTACAAGGTCAAAATTGTACGTAATTTGAAGATCTACTCAAAGTGCAAGACAGACCAATGGATTTTAAGGATTTTATTTTGTTGAGTAAGAAAAGTGTATTGATGTGGATTCAGATTCTACATTACAACCAACATTGAAGGAACTGCCACATGTCAATATTTTGGCGGTATCAATTTGATAGTCATAATATCTGAAAAGGCTCTTAAAATACCTCTTTTTCACATTTCTATGTAAAGCCAAATTTTCTCCATATATGTCAATCAAAACAACATGTAACAACAGATTGAATGCAGATGATATTTGACTGTCTTCTGTTAACCTAGACATGAATAAGACTGCAAAAGTGTAAAATGGTACCACTCTTTTCACTATTTTTCTTTTGTTTTGTAAAATATAATTATTTTTCACATAATTTGCTATTTCTGTTAACATAATGGGTATATTATGGTTGTTGGAAATGAATTCATATTTTTTTTCAGTTTTCATTTTAACCATGGTAGATACTAATAGGTATAAATCTATATAAACAAAGGTTCTTTAATTTAAAATTTCAATTTTTAAAAGGTGTAAAGAGGTCCTGAGATCAAAAAGTTTAAGAACCATTGGCTTATTTCCTCTGTTCACTTCTGATAGGCGTGTATAAAACCTACTTTTTGGGTTTGCTAATTTTTCTTTTTTTTTTTTTTCTCTTTTGATTCGGTTTTGCTTTTTACACTTTGAAGCTGCATTGTTAGCAGCATAAAGTTTTGTGATCATTATGTGTTCTGGTTGGATTGTAATTTTTATCTGTTTGAAATAGCCTCCTTTGTTCCTTTTAATCTTTAGTCATGGGAAAAATGATTTCATGAACTAACATTTAGCTAGCACCTGCTGTGGGCCAGGCGTACATGAGAAGAGTGTCTATACTGGCCCATGTGGAGACTGTGGGCTCGTGAAAGCAGTGAAGCGTAGTGGGAGGAGTCAGGGCTTTGGGTCAGACTGACTGGTGGTGAATTCCAGCCGCATCCTAGTTGTGTGTCTTTGGACATATGTCTGTTGGACTTTGGACCTGCATTAGTTTATTTGCAAAATGCGGTTAGTAACATTTATTTACTGGGTGGTGGTGAAGATGTACTGGATACAGGATGAGAGAAGCATGTGGCAGAGTGCCCGGCGTATAGTAGTTGTCTGTGATGAGTGCTAGAACAGAGCCGTAGCAGGAGATCCGCCACGTTCGTGCCCCTCCAAGGCCGCTGGGGGCGGCAGCGTGTCCCGGCAGGGAGTGCGCCATGCGTGGAGTTGGAGGAGCTCAGTTGTGTCTTTTCAGCTTAATAGCAAGTCCCTCCCACACCCTGGGTGTCAGCTTCCTCATCTGTGAGGCGAGGAACGCCGTCTCTGTCCTGCGTTCTCCACGGGGCCATCTTGAGAATAATGAAAAGGAAGGGCTTTGGGATGATGATGGAGATGAGGCTGACTTTGTCCTTGGCCCAAGGTGGGACCTCTTCTGTCCCCAGCTTTTTTTCTTTTAATTTTAATTTATTTATTTGGCTGCTTAGGTCTTAGTGGGGCATATGGGATCCAGTTCCCTGACCTAGGACAAACCCTGGGCCCCCTGCATTGGGAGTGTTGCGTCTTAGCTGCTAGACCACCAGGGAAGTCCCTGTCCCTGGCTGTGTGGAGGTCTTGCCAGCACAAGCTTGCCTGCCTCCCATGGGAATGTGATGCCTGAGGATGTGAGACTGAATCTCGTCTTCATTCTAGAGCCTCCTGGAATTACCTGCCTTTTGCAGTCTCAGCGTTCCCCTGCTGGGACACCTGTCTTCACAGCAACTGCTGCTGAGTGCTCAGCAAAAAGCCCAGGGTGAGTGGTCTGTGAAATGAAGAGAACTATTAGTGCCAGTGGGGACCCAAGACTGTTGTCCCCCAGCATCCTCCCATCCCTCCCACTTTCTATAAGAGGAAACTAGAACTTGACCTTCCTGACTCCCAGTCCAGTGCTCTTCCTGTCACACTGACAGCACTGTTTTTCTTTCCAGCATTTTAGTTTTGTCAACTTCAAAGTCAGCATGTATCCCACAGGCCCATAGCTGTCCCCCTCTTCCTGCTGCACAACCTGTCTCTAGGCAGCAGTTCAGGAAGCCCTGCTCGGGATCTCGGAGCAGTGGGGGCCTTGTCCTGGAGGGCCTGGGCTTACTGCCACTGAGTTGAGTGGCCAGGGAGGTGACCTAGTCTTCCCTTCCAGGAGCTTGGACACCGGCAGGTTTTCCATTTGTCCTGGATCTCATGTGGTTCTGCAAAAAAAAGGAGAGGCCAGACTTGTCCTGGGCCTGGGTCTTGGTCTAACTCTAAGAATGCCTGTCTGAGGTACAGGAGGAAGTAAGGTGGAGGGTGGGCATGGCTGGTATTCTTTGGACAGGGCTGGGATGGAGAGAAGGACAAGTAACAGTCCCCTCTTCACCCTGGGTCCCCAGCACACCTGGGAGCCCTGAGGTTGTGGCTAGTCGGCAACCCAGCTAGAAGCGTCTCAGAGAGGCACCTACATGTTGGGGTTAAGACCATGAACTCTGGAGACGTCCCTGGTGGTCCAGTGGTTAAGACTCCACATTTCCACCGCAAGGAGCACAGGTTAGGTCCCTGATCAGGGAACTAAGATCCTGCATGCTGGGAGGCACAGCCAAATATTAAATAATAATAAAAAAAGATCATGAACTCTGGAGCAGGACTGGATTCTAATTTCAGCAATGCTCCTTGACCTTGGGCAAGTTATTTAACCTGTCTGTGCTTCAGTTTCCTCATCTATAAAATGAGGATAATAACTCCAGTGCCTTATACGATTCCTTCGAAGGCTCTAGGTAGTCCAGGCCTCTTGGCTGGGAGAACTCATAGAACCCCAGACCTCCTTATGCGATCCGGATCTCCTGGCCATCATCTCTCTAGGTTGTTTTTTTCAGTTCCTGGCTTCCCAGCAGGCTGAGGGTTCCACAAGGGCAAGACTTGTCTTGTCCATTTCCGTTTCTCTGGCTCCTAGCACGTAGGAGATGCTCAATACATGTTGCACGAATGAATGACTGATTGGAGGGATGAATACTTGGTGGAAGGAGGTAGAAGAAAGGAGTCGTTGGAGCCAAGTGGGTTCAGGTGGGAGCCACCTTCCTTTAACCTTTCTTGGGCTCTTTTGGAATTCTTGGGAGGCCCAGGGAAGATCAGGAGGGCTGTAGGGTGACTATGGGGAGAGCCATTGAGGACTGAGTGAGTAAGCTGAGAGGTATCAGACACTTGCTGCGGGACTGAGGATGATGGACAAGCCCTCTAAGCTCGTGCAGACCTCCCCCTTCCCCCTACTCTCTTGAACACTTGTTTAGTGCACCCTAGGTCCCTGGCATTATGTTCTGTGCTTTCCCATCCATTGCCTCATTTAATTATTCCCCTCGAACTGTGAGGGAGACATTACCTTCCCCATATAATATGAGAAATTTGAGACCTAGAGAAGTTCAGCAACTTGCCCAGAGTCACATAGCCAAAGAGCAGAGCCAAGACTTGAACCCAGGATTTCCCTCTGTGACTTGTGACTTGCATCTGAGAAGGGCTGGGAGCAGGTCTACCCTGTCCAGCCCTGACCCAAACAGCTTTACAGGGGAAGGGGAGCCCTGGAGCTGGAGCAGATACTTCGGTGGGACTCAAGTAATGGGGCTGCTGTGGTTTGGCCCCCGTTGGCTGGGCCACTGCCCTCAGGGAGTGTGAGGTCTAGAGGGACAGCCAGCTGATAGCCTCTAATCACAGCTAGAGTGGGTTCCTGGTGCAGGGTGGAGAGGTGCTCCAAAGCTGCTCTGTGGAGGAGAAAATGAGCAGTGAACAGAGAGTCAAAGGCACCTACAATTAGGCTTTTGTCCCTACTGCTTATGTGGGAACTTGGGTAAGACACAACTCCTCATGCCTCAGTTTCCCCATCTGCAAAACAGGGACTTTCTTTTCGTAGATTGGCTGGTAAGATTAGAGAAGTACCTGAAGATTCTTAAAAGTGCTCTAGAGTAAGTGGTGAAAGAGTGCGTGCAATCACAGGAGGCAGTCAGTGCAGGGTCCCTAATCTCTCAGCCCCGGCTGTGGCTGCAGGGGGCCCTGGGAACCCTAGATTTACAGAGTGTTTCAGCTGATAGCTATTCTCTATTTCGCTGGCTCCTGACCACCCAGGGTCTGGGAAGGCGCTATGAAAGCTCCGTAAGTTATTCTCCATGTTTCCACAAATCAACATAGGATGGTTCATTTGCCCGTGAATATAAGAGCAGATTTCTTTGCTTTTGGCTGAAATCACACACTCACAGGATGGAACTCCCTCTCTCACGCCAAACAGAAGAATTGGCACTCCATGCATCTTTGATTATTTAGAAAACAGAGGCTGGGAGAGGGAAGTGAGTGGCCCTGTAAGGGGAACTATAGGTCAGAGAGGCCCCAGGGACCTTTGTGCTCCTGGTGCAGGGAAGGAAATCAGGAAGCCCCTAGGAGGTCCTGGAGGGCAGGCCATGGAGGGGAAACCCAGGGCAGGAGTGGTAGGGGTGGGGGCCAGCTGTTGGGGGAACCCTGGGCAGACAATGGCCTCATTAAGGAGAGGGTGCGGGTGGGGAGGAGCTGGGCAGGGCCAGTGAATCTCCTCTCCCCCACCCTAGCCAATGGAGTGATTGTCCTTGGCTGGGAGGGAGCTGGGGCCCTGGCCTGGGAACTGCTGGGCACTTGCCCCAAGGGCCACCGAGGTGGTCGCAGCTTCTTTGCCTGGCCCCAGAATGGGTCTTCTGTGCTCGGACGCTGAGGGTTCAGGCCACAGTGGGGCTACCTGGTGCTTGTTCTTCTAGCTGTCGGGGGTTCAAGGCATGAGTGCCCCACACAAGGCTCTCTGAAAAGGGCCCCTACTTCCCTCCTGCCCACTGCTAGGAAATTGAGGCCCTGATGAGGTTTGACTGAGGTTTGGGCTTGGCCTCACCCGCTGTGCCGTCGCTTTAGGCTGGTTGCTTCACGTCTTGACTCTCAGTTGTTGGAGAAGTGCTTCTCAGTTGGATGGATAGGCTGCCCTCTGCCCCCCACCCCTGCACCTCACTTGGTCATCAGGACCACTGGGGGCTGCTGCTAGCATTTGCTGGGCAGGGACTAAGCATACTATATCACTGCCTCATCCAGTCCAGCCCTGCGGGAACGGGACTTGTCCTGCCTGGCCCCTGTGAAGAAACGCTCACAGATCAGTGCTTTTCGCCAGTGGTGTTTTTAAAGTGAGGCGATCCCCTTTTCAAATGATGTGGCTTGTGGGAACTCAGCAGATAAGACAGGTGAGAAGTGGGGTGAGTGTGGTGAGGGCTGTGGTAGGGCCCAGAGCCCTGCCCCCAAGCATTCCTGTCCCCACAGCGGCCCCTGACCAGTGTGGACTCTCCCCAGGGCCACGTGCAGCCAACTGGGCCCTATTTGGCTGTTCTGAATGTTCTGATTCCTCAGACTTCTGTTCTGATTGGTAGGTGGTTACCCTGAATCATTAGTCAAAAACGAATCTCTGGTGGCTCAGATGGTAAAGAATCTGCCTGCAATGCAGGAGACTCAGGTTCCATCCCTGGGTCAGGAAGATCCCCTGGAGAAGGAAATGGCAATGCATTCCAGTACTCTTGCCTGGAGAATTTCATGGGAAGAGGAGCCTGGTGGGCTACTGTCCATGTGGTCACAAAGAGTCAGATACGACTGACTGACACACTTTCACTATCCTGATCCATTGGTCATCTCCTGACATCGGTCAGTGTCTGCACTGGGCCACACGTTACTCCTCACCCCTACATTTGTCCCATGGTTTTTTGTTTCTGTTTAGTTGTTAGAAGTATTATGATGGGCAGATGAGGTCTGGGGTTAACTTCCCATGCCTGTGAATTGTCGCTGCCCCCTGGATCTACCTTGACTAGGCTGGCTGACGTGGGCTGTCGCAGGGCACACCCCACAGCCAGGAGGGGAGAGAGGTTCCCAAATTTGCAGTGTGAAGCTGGTTAAAATACCCATTCAGATTGCTGGGCCACCTGCAGACTCTAGTTCAGCACGTGTCCCTCCCACGTGGTTCTGATGCAGTGATGTGGGGATCCAGATGGGAAATACTGGCCATGGAGGGGGTCATGCCGGCTCATCACTTCCACTCCTCCTCCTGTTCATGGACTAGCCACTTTCCAAGGCTCATGGGCCTCCTTGAGGCTAAAATGAGAACTCTTCCCTTCTGGGAGCTGCACACAACCTGCCTCCTCTGCCTGGGGATGTAATTAGTTGGGTTCATGTCCTTCCTGGGCTTCCCTGGTGGCTCAGTGGTAAAGAATTCGCCTGCAATGAAGGAGACGCAGGAGACAGGGGTTTGATCCCTGGGTCAGGAAGATCCTCTTCAGGAGGGCATGGCAATCCATGGACAAAGGAGCCTGGTGGGCTACAGTCCATAGAGTCACAAAGAGTCAGATACGACAGAGAACGCCAAGTATGCACACCTTCTTGCCCTTCTGCAGCACCCAGCTCTGATTAATAAATGATGTTTGCAGACTTTTGTATGTGCAGGAATGTTGCCAAGTGCTTTCTCATCTCATTTAAACCTCTCAATAAGGCTGAGAGGTAGATGTTATTATCATTCAGGTTTACAGATGAGAAGTCAGAGATGACTGAGGAACTTGCCCAGGGCTGCACAGCTGGGAGGATTCCAGATGATCTGACTCTAACACATATTTGGAGTACAGGCAGGGCAGCCAGCCCATCCCTCTGTCTGTGATTTCATAATCACCCTTCAGTGAGTCTGGCTCATGCCCGCACCATTGCTATTATTAGTAATATTACTGGTGAGGATTTTAATCTTAAGACTTCCCTGAGCTTCATACTTCAGGTGAGATCCTTAAAAGGATAGTGGTTGAGAATCGCTTGGGTCCTAGTGACAATAATTCATCTTTAGAGGGTGTTTGGGAGTCACATCTGTCATCTTGAGATAACAGATCACATCTTCAGAACAGTCAGTCATTTCGCAGATAAAGAAACTGAGGCTCTGAGAGGTTAAGTGTTTTACTCAAGGTCATCCAGGCAGTAAGCGGTAGAGCTAGAATTGAACAAAGTTCTGACTCTCCAGCCTTCCATGCTTTTCCACTGCCCCAATATGGATGAAGAAAATGGCAACCCATTCGAGTATTCTTGCCTGGAGAACTCCATGGACAAAGGAGCCTGGCGGGCTACAGTCCATGGGGTCACAGAGTTGGACACGACTGAGCGACTAACATACATAATCTGGATTATGACAGATTAAGGCAGGAAAACTTTCAGGCCTTTTCAGCCCACCCTGAAGGGCTCTGAAGACAGCTGAAGGTCCACTAGAGACAACGTGGTCAGTGCCCTCTGGGCCTAGTTACGTGGCCAGGCAACTTGGGGTCATCAGAAGGTGCATTCTTTCCCCACCACTCACCCAGCCTCTAGCTTCCTGGAATTTTTGTTAGAATTCCAAATCACTTGGCAATAAGTCCTCTTCCCCACAGTTTTTGCAAGCAGGAACCAGACACCCTTCAGCTTCCAGACTGTACACTTTCATACCCTTGCCTGCTTTAAACAGGTGCCAAGGCCCTTCAGCACAAAGCAGGAAGGTTAGCAGGACAGCCAGATGGCCAGGGAGTCTGGTTGTTACTTCCTAGGGCTGACTCTGGGGGGCGGAAAGGACCTCAGAGGCTAACAGACCCCAGCACAGGTCCTTAGCCCGCCTCTGCCTGTGCAGGTTCCCTCTTTTCTGGGTCTCAGCTTCCCCACATTGTAAAAGAAAATGCCATCCTGGTGAGAGTCAGATGAGATAATGTATGTAAGAGGTTTTACCACTAGTATTATTTGATTACCTGAAGGTCAAGCTTGTTGTAAAAACTCTCTGCGATTATGGACACGTTCTGTATCTGGGTCCTCTAATTTGGGAGCCACGGCATCACTGACTCAGTGGACGTGAGTTTGAGCAAACTCTGGGAGGTGGTGAAGAACAGGAGGCCTGGTGCACTGCAATCCAAGGAGTTGAACATGACTTAGCGGCTGGACAACAATCCACATATGGTTACTGGGCACTTAAAACGTGGCTCCTGCTACTAAGGGGCTGAACTATAAATCATTATTATTATTTTTAGTGAGGTGAAATTCACATAACATGAAATTAACCATTTTAAAGTGAACACTTCAGTGGCATTGAGTACATTCATGATGTTAGACACCACCATTTCTATCTAGTTCTAAAAATTTTTGTCACCCCAAAAGGCAACTCTTAGATCCACATTGAGCAGCTTCTCCCCATTCTCCCACCTGCCCACAGCTCCTGGAAACTATCAAGCTGCTTATATCGCTATGGATTTGCCTGTTCTGGACATCTCATAGGAATCTGGTCATGCAGTATGTGAACTTTCTTGCCTGGCTTCTTTCACTTCGCAGAATGTTTTTGAGGTTTATCCATGTTGTAGCATGACTCAGTACTGTAGTCCTTTCTATTGTTGTTTAGTTGCTCAGTTGTGTCTGACTCTTTTGAGACCCCATGGATTGTAGCCTGCCGGGTTCCTCTCTCCATGGGATTCTCCAGGCAAGAATATCGGAGTGGGTTGCCATTTCCTTCTCCAGGGGATCCTCCCAACTCAAGGATCAAACGCACCTCTCCTGCACTGGCAAATGGATTCTTTACCACTGAGCCACCATTGGCTGAATAATACTAATTTTAATTAATTTAAATGTAAATAACCCTGTGTGGCTGGTGGCTACTGTACTGGACATCCAGGAACCCCTGGATCCTCTCTGGGCCAGTGAAGAAACAGAACCTCCTATTGTCTGCTGGTACCTAAGGGGCCCCTAGGGGAGATGGGAAGGAGCCTGGAGGATGAAGAGGCTGAGAAGGGTGCCCCAGGTTCCCTGCTGCTGCTCTAAGTCATGTCAGTCGTGTCCGACTCTGTGTGACCCCGTAGACGGCAGCCCACCAGGCTCCCCCATCCCTGGGATTCTCCAGGCAAGAACACTGGAGTGGGTTGCCATTTCCTTCTCCAGTGCAGGAAAGTGAAAAGTGAAAGTGAAGTTGCTCAGTCGTGTCTGACTCTTCACGGCCCCATGGACTGCAGCCTACCAGGCTCCTCCATCCATGGGATTTCCCAGGCAAGAGTACTGGAGTGGGGTGCCATTGCCTTCTCTAAAGGAGCCCAAAGCTGTGGCTGATGCCTGACATGCTTGGTGTGTTTCGTAAGTCAACTTGTTCCATCCTCACAGCATCATTTGACATGGGTCTGACTTGCCATCATCCCTGTTTTATAGAGGGCAAGACTGGGACTTAGAGGGATTAAATCGCTTGCCCAAGGTCACATAGCTGGTAAGTGAGAAGAGGTGAGTCTATAAACTTGGGTCTGGTCCCTTCCCAGCACCCGTGATCTTCACCCCTAGACCACACAGTGTTTTGGCCCTGTTCCTGGGGGCTGCTGCCCAGGTGAAGGCAGGTCCAGGACCCCAGCTGCCCTTGCATACCCTGACACAGGGCTTTCAGTGCCATCATTCCGCATCAGCCTTCCTGAGCTAAGAGCTGCCTGGGACCTGGGCGTGGGAGTCAGGGCAGGGTGGCCAATGGGATGCCTCAGAAGGGGATTAAGGAGGAGTAGCTGCCCTCAGCTCCCCATTGCTTATCAATGGGTAACCAGACCTGTCGGGGCTCCCAGTGCCTTTTTAAGCCCCCCACTATTAATTGATCTGGGAAGGCGACTCTGTTAATTGCAGACCCAGAGTAAACAGGGTTGGGGTGAATGGGGCTGATAGCAGATAGCTTTCTGGCTGTGCTGCCCTTTGTCCTTTGTGGCAGGGGCAGTGGGAAGAGGCAGGGAGTGAACTGGAAGGAATTGTCCTAGGAATGTCTTTGGAGTCGGGGAGGGAAGACCGTCTTCTTGGGACCCCAGAGGGTCAGTCTTATGTCCTTCTGGAAAGAAAACCTTCTGCTGGGCTCCCTGTTTGCTGCACTCTGCCAAAGGGCTGGGGGCCATAAAGGGCTCGGATGTTCATCTCTTTCCATCTCTCCCCTTGTCCGTCCATCCATTTTTTTATCCCTGTCTTTCAGTATCTTTCCATCCTTCCTTCCTTCCGTTCACCCACTCTCCCCGTAGATCCATCTGTCTGTTTTTCTTTCCTTTCTCTCTTTCCATTCATCCATTCTTCCTTCATTCTGTCTGTTCATCTGAAAATCCCTTCTTCCCACCCCCCATCCCTCACTCGTCTTCATATACTTCCTTCTCCCTAGGAAGCGATCATGTGTTTCTCGGGAAATCTAGGGAGGCGGTTGGGGGCAGTCCTTTGAGCCCCTGGACTTCTGAGTCTGCCCCTGCGTGGCCCTGGTGGAGTTAGCTGACTGACTTCAGCGTAACAGTGGGGTTATGCTGGCCACAGCTGAGTGTTAGATGGGGTCTCTCTTTCCTTGAGGGAGAATAGAATCTCCTTCCTTCAGCCTAGGGACTGCATGACTGATTCTGCAAGGGGGGACACTTGGAGAGTGAAAGGGGGTGCTGCTAACAGTCGCACTTGGGCAATGGAATAAGTAACCTGAAACTCACCTGGGCTAGCAGAACATCTGGTCCACCTCCCTTAGTACCAGCTGGAGGGCCTGTGACTCAAACCACCTTTCTCTCCCGAAGCTGAGCCTGGATTTGGGGTTGAGTCTGTCAGTAGCAACTTGTATCAGCATGAACCCCTTGGTCAGAGTTTGGTGTCTGACTGCCTCTGGGAACCCACACTCATTGTGAGATGGAACAGTCCTGGCAGGGTTTTCCAGAAGTTAGTAAATGCTAACAACACCGCGTAGTGGGCAATGCAGATATTATCTTACCCCTTTTACAAATGAGAAAATTGAGGCTGAGTTTGAAGGGGTTTTCTGAAGCCTCACAGATGGATAAATAAATCCCTCAACCCACTCCCAGTCACTCTGAATAATGTCGGACCTACAACCTGGTTTCAAACCCCAAACCTGTTCCCATTTTATAGATGAGACACCTGAGGCTGAAGTGGGAAGGTGAGTTTCTCATTAATCCATAGGCTGTGCGTTGGTGGAGGCTTTGGCAGCTCAATCCCAGGGCAGGCATGGCCCCCAAGAGTTTACAACAGCAGGATGTAACAGGGACTACAATTGATTAAGTCCCTATTGATTGCCAGGCCCAGTCCTGAGTGCTTTGCACATTTCCCAGGACCCAGCCAGTTTGGGTGGGCGAGCAAGATGGTGGTCCCCTTTCCTTCCACTCCTTGCCCTCCTGCAGAACTCTTGGGTTGATCTGGGGCCAGGATGTGTCCTCTCAGGGCCCTGCCACCACCCATTAATCCCTAACTGCTGCAGCTGGGAGATAAGATAGCACCAGCCCATTAATCAAGGCTGCCTGGCAGGGAGGACGGGGGTGGGGTGAACACCACCACCTCACAGGTGGAGATAAGCCCCCTCCTCCTGTCTTCTTCTGGGGCTGGGGCTAGTGGAGGATGCTGGGAAGTTTGGCATTGAGTTTCAATCCCCAGTATCTGGGTGGATGGGTGGAGCCTCCATTGGGTACCTGGGTAGGGGGTTGGGGGCAGTGGCCCTGAAAGCCAGCCTGAGGGTGCACCTGGGTTGAGAGGAGCCAGGAGATTGGAGCCTCTATGCTCCCTCAGCCACGTCTGTCTTTAGATAAGCCATCGCATCTCTCTGGGACTGTCTGCATCTGAACGAATGCAAGGGGGCTGGACTGGATGACCTGGAGGGAGGGACCTTTCACCATAAACGTGGTGGGTGACCTGCGCTGGGGCAGCTGAAGGGTGGGAATGGGAAGAGGCACTGCCTTGGGGAAGGGACAGCAGGCTGGGTGGGGGTTTGTCCCAGAACCCCGGTGGGATTTGGGTGGGATTTGTCCAGAAGCCATGTTAGTCACGCTCACAGGAAAGCACGTGGGCAGTGGTGGGGGGGGGGGGGTGGAGGGGAGATGGGAGAGGGAAATGGGCCTTAGAGCCACTGCGCCCTTCAGGTGGCCAGGCACTAATTCTGGGGGCTGGAATCGTGGCACTGGGTTCGCACCCCAGCTCTGCTACTCNCATTTAGGACCCCGCCCCGGGGGAGGGGGGGGGGGGGGGGGGGGGGGGGGGGGTTGGAGGTGAGATGGGAGAGGGAAATGGGCCTTAGAGCCACTGCGCCCTTCAGGTGGCCAGGCACTAATTCTGGGGGCTGGAATCGTGGCACTGGGTTCGCACCCCAGCTCTGCTACTCTCTGTAATCTTGGATGGGTACTCAACCTTTTGGCACCTCGGTTTTCATAAGACAAGGATGATGGTGTTTCCCTTCTGGGACTTTTGTTAGGAAGATAAATGTGAAGGGCTTATTAGCTCAATGCCTGGCAGATGGCAAATGCTCAGTGAATGTTAGTTATTGTTCTTTCTTCCACGGCCAGTTCCACAGGGCCCGGACCCTCCTCAGTGCAGATCATTTGCGACTACAGTGATGGGGAGGAGACTGGGGGCAACTCAACCCCAAAGCAAATGCTGGTCCAAGGATGCTGACTACAAAGTGTCTTAGTTGTGTTTTTATTCTAATAAACATCAAGCTTAAAACAGCAAACGTCATCTCCACAGTTTCTGTGGGTGGGAAATGTAGCCGCTTAGTTGGGTAGCCCTGACTCAGGGTGTCTCATGAGGTTGCAGTCAAGACACTGACCAGGCCTGCCTGCCGTTATCTGAAGGCTTGACTGGGGCTGGAGGACTTGCTCCCATGTTCATTCCTGTGGCTGCTGGCTGGAGGCCACATGGGCGGCTTGAGTGTCCTTACGACCTGGCATCTGGCTTCTCTGGATTGAGAGATCCAGAAGCAAACACGGAGGAAACGGAATGCTTTTCGTCACCTGCTCTCTGCAGCTGCATCATCAGTTCAGTTCAGTTCAGTCGCTCAGTCGTGTCCGACTCTTTGCGACCCCATGAATCGCAGCACGCCAGGCCTCCCTGTCCATCACCAATTCCCGGAGTTCACTCAGACTCGTGTCCATCGAGTCAGTGATATTTCCCCTTTATTCCATTTGTTAGAGGCAAGTCACGGAGGCCAGCCCACGCTCAAGGGAAGGGAGGAATATTAGAGAGAGACATAAGCAATAACAGCGCTTTTATTCTTGAGTGCTTTGTGCTGGGAACTTGACACACACCGTCTCTAATCCCCACAACCATAGGAATTCTGCATCTCTCATGGATGAGAATACAGTGGTTCTGAGAGGTTAAGTGATTTGCCTAAGGTCACCCAGCCAGGAGGTGTCCATGCTGCTATCTCGTCCTGGGAGGACATTTCTCCTCCCAGACCCCTTCCAGCTTCAGCCACACCCAAGCTAGCCTTGGCTTTGAAGCCACATGTGACCCATCTTGGTAAGAAGGCCTCCTTGGATGTGGAATTGATGCTTTCGAACTGCGGTGTTGAGAAGACTCTTGAGAGCCCCTTGGACAGCAAGGAGATCCAACCAGTCAATCCTAAAGGAAATCAACCCAGAATATTCCTTGGAAGGACTTGATACTGAAGCTGAAACTCTAATACTTTGGCCACCTGATGCGAAGAGCTGACTCATCGGAAAAGACCCTGATGCTGGGAATTGAAGGCAGGAGGAGAAGGGGATGGCAAAGGACGAGATGGTTGGGTGGCATCCAACCATCAATGGATTGATTCAATGAACAAGAGTTTGAGCAAGTTCCTGGAGTTGGTGATGCACAGGGAAGCCTGGCGTCCTGCAGTCCCTGGGGTCACAGAGAGTCGGATGCGACAGAGACACGAGGTGCCTAGACAGGGCGTGTAAAAAGCAGGGCCTTTTAGAGTCGCACTGACCTGGGTTCAGATTTTGACTGCACCACCTCCACTATGCCTGTAGTCTATAGGGTGAGTGCCCACCCAGCAAGGACAGATGAGGTGTGTGATGTGGTAGGTGTGCCTTGCTAGCTGTTATTGTCATGGGCTAGGACTGGGTAGCTCTCGGGGCTGGTCTGCTAGAGGGCTGCCTTCCCTCTGAATACTGTGCTCTCCTGGCAGAAGCCCTGTCCTGCTTCCTGGTCTGGAGTCCCTATCCAGGCCTTGCTTGGCAGAGACAGAGCGTCTGAGGCTTTTGATGCTTTGCCAGCCCTCTGGGTAAGGCTGAGGCCAGAGTGTGCTCCAGAGCTGCAAGCCTCAGGGCAGTGCCCTCTCACTGTGGCAAGACTCAGGCCAGGCTACTGATTCCCCTCAACTACCGCACCCCTCCTGGCTGGGAGCCCACCTGAGCCTCTTACTCCCGCCTTCCAGCATCTCCAGTGTGGAGGGACCGCCATGCACTTGGCCACTTTAGCCAGCAGAGGGAGCAAGTGCTGTGTCTGGGAAACGGAGGCTCCAGGCTGCCTAGCAGGGGGTGTTCCTCCCAGAAGCTCCACATGGGGTGCAGTGGGTGACTTGGAGTGGAACCGGCAAGGGTCGGGGCTTCATCCCTTCCGAAGGGAGCTGTCTGTGAAGACCTAGGGCTCTGGATGGGGCCATGTGAAAGGAAGAGAAAGGGATCCAGAGGAGGAACAGAAGCCACCATTTCTCACTCCATAATCTGTTTGGTGAACGTCGTTCAGTGCCTACTCTGTGCACTGGCAGCCCTTGTCACATGGGGACCCTCACTGGGCTGACGTTCGAGGAGGGAGGCTGGGACACGCAGATGTGCAAGTGCAGTAATTGCAAACGTGATATAATGGACATAAGCAGAGGGCTGGTGACTCAGACGGTAAAGAATCTGCCCGCAGTGCAGGAGAACCGGGTTCGATCCCTGGATCAGGAAGATCCCCTGGAGAAGGGGATGGCTACCTGCTCCAGTAACCTTGTCTGGAGAATTCCATGGACGGAGGAGCCTGGCGGGCTATAGTCCATGGGGTTGCAGAGAGTCAGACACAGCTGAGAAACTGAGCACGGGAGAGGCCATGCCTGGGGCCTGGCTCCGTGACTTAGCAAGGTGACCAGGTGGGGTGGAGGCACAGCCAGTCTGGGAGTGGGAACTGCTTCTTTTACAGGCACTTTCTAGCTCTGGGGTCCCATCATCACCAGAAAGCACCACATGTCACCGTGAGAGCTGACCACCTGCAGGCTTATCCACAAAGCCGGTCCTTAGAGGCCCTGGAGTCGGTCAGGCCTGGCTTCCAGCCTGACTTGGTCACTTGCCGACTGTGTGACCTTGACTGAGACACCTAACTTCTCTGTTTTGGCGTCTCCAAGGACTGACAGGGATTCCTACGGAGCATGTGGACTAGGCTGTGTTCATCCAACTCTGCCTCTGGCCAACTGGGGGCCTTAGACACGTGTATAAGTTTCCTGTTGCTGTGGTAATAAATGTCCACAAACTTAGCTGCTAAAACAACTTACACCCATTCATCGTCTCAGTTTCTATGGGTCAGGAGTCCAGGCATGGATTAGTGGGGTCCTCTGCTCAGGGTCTCACAAAGCTGCAGTCACAGTGTCTGCTGGGAGCGGGGTCATCTGAGGCTTGGGATCCTCTTCCAAACACATGTGGCTTTTGGCAGAACTAGTTTTCTTGTTGCTGTGGAATTCATCGAGGCCACATCTTCAAGGCCAGTAGGAGAGACCTTTCTGCTGTGTCACCTTCTTTAAAGGGACTCACCTGATTAGGTCACACCCACCCAAGATAATATCACTTTTGATTAAGTCAAAGTCAACTGACTATAATATTCCATTATATTCACTGGTTCCACCCACATTCAAGGTGAGGATACTATTCAGGCCAGGTGAACTAGGTGCTGGGAATCTTAGACTTCTAAGGCCACCTTTGTTTAGAATTATTAATGTGATGAAATTATTTTCATTAGTAATCATGCAATAATCAGTAATGATTATTTCTTAATTTGTTCTTTAGTTTTGAAACAAGCAAACAGAGAAGAAATTTCAGTTTTGAGGGTATTCAAATTCAGTAAAATATTTCACATATAAAGAAAAAGTGCTCGCCAAACGAAAGCTTTCTACTTGTTACTTCACACTGCAACACAGTTTTTGATTTTAAACACAAAACGAGCCTCCAAGTGGTCCCATAGAATGACAGAACTGAGGAACTCAAGTCCTGCGTTGTTTTTTGTTCATTGTTTTTTTGTTTGTTTTCACACCCTGTGGGCTATCATTTTTTATTTTGAATTTACTGTTTAAGTGTAGGAATGTGTTGTATCTTGGGGTCTGGGGACACAAATTGTACCTGAAGTGTGCTTGAATGAATTGGAACAGTTAGGAACTTACCCCAGAAACACACAGCAGGAAGCAAATGAGGTTAACGGGTAAATGGTGGTATATCCATGCAGTGGAATCTTTGTTGTTGTTCATTCACTCAGTTGTGTCCAACTCTATATAACCCCGTGGACTGCAGCACGCCAGGCTTCTCTGTCCTCCACGGTGCCCTGCAGTTTGCTCAAATTCATGTGCATTGAGTTACTGAACCATCTCATACTCTGCCACCCCCTTCTCCTTTTGCCTTCAATCTTTCCTAGCATCAGGGTCTTTTCCAATGAGACAGTTCTTCAGGTGGCCAGAGTATTAGAGTTTCAGCTTCAGCATCAGTCTTTCCAATGAATATTCAGGGTTGATTTCCTTTAGGATCGACTGGTTTGATCTCTTTGCAGTCCAAGGGCCTCTCAAGAGTCTTCTCAAGCACCACAGTTCAAAAGCATCAATTCTTCGACTCTCAGCCGTCTTTATGGTCCAACTCTCACATTCCACACATGACTACTGGAAAAGCTATAGTTTTGATTACACAGACCTTTGCTGGCAAAGTGATGTCTCAATGGAATGTTATTCAATAAGAAAAAGAAATGAGCTATCAAGCCATGAAAAGACATGCAGGAACTTTAAATGCATATTGACAAGGGAAAGGAGTCAATTTGAGAAGGCTACCTACTGTATGATTCCAACATTATGACATTCTGGAAAAGGAAACCTATGGAGACAGAGAAAAGATCAGGAGTTTCCAGGGCTTTAGGGAGGGATGAATAGACAGAGTGGATTTTTTAGGACAGTGAATCAGTTTTATATAATGTGGAACGGTGGATACATTGTATTTTTGTCAAAATCCATAGAAAGTACAATGCAAAGAGTGAACCCTAAGGTAAATGGTGGATTTTAGTTACTAATAGTCTATCAATACTGGTTTGTCAGTTATAACAAATGTACCACACTTACGCAAGATGTTAATACTAGGGGTAACTCTGTGCACTCAATTTTTCTGTAAGCCTAAAATCACTCTGAAAAATAAAGTCTATTAATTAAAAAATATAACACATGTAGATAAGTCTTTGTGTATCAAAGGCTTCCCAGATAATTGGATCTTTTAATTAACTGCCACATGGAGTATGATGTTTATTAAAGGATCAGGAATGAATGTGCTAATTGGAAGTTAACATGTATTACAGACCAACAGTAACCATAACACTAGTTTAGAAATTAGATCAACAAGTGATTTTTTGAGGGAAGGATACTTTATCACTGATACAGTTTAAGACTGCTGCTTAATGATAACAAAGTGGAGACTGACTTTTGGTTCGTTTCACTGGTTTTAAGAGTCTCTGCCATTGCACTTGCGTTTTGCCGACACTGGGGTGGACCATGCCTGCCCCACCCTTGGTCCACCATTGCAACAAGGCAAGTGTCTTCCATCTCTGCACAGCATATCACTGAATGCTGCTTCACATCTCACAAGGTCTTGTTAGAAGAGAAAGGAACTCTTTCTTCTCGTGTATCATTTTAAAACATTTAATTTTCGATAGAGTTTATTTTTCAGAGCAGTTTTAGGTTTACAGCAAATTTGAGCAGAGTAGAAAGTTCCTGTATACCCCTGCCCTACACGTGCACAGACTCCTCAACTATGGACAACCCACAGCACAGTGGTACTTTTTTTTTTATAGTCGATGAACCTGCCTTGACACATCATGGTTACTCAAAAGTCCATAGTTTAGAGTTCACCCTTGGAGTTGTGGTTCTCTGGGTTTAGACAAATGTATAACTACATGTATCCACCATTCAGGTGAAGAGTTTGAACTAAAATCCTTTTCCTGTTTATCTTTCCCTCCTTTGTAATCCCTAACTACCACCGATCTTTTTATTCATAGTTTTGCTTTTCCAGAAAGTCGTGGAGTTATACAGCATTTTCAGATTGATTTCTTTCGCTTAGTGATAATGCATTTGCTTCCACTGTGTCTTTTTGTGGTTTGATCACTCATGTCTTTTTCTCACTTAATACTATTCAGTTGTATGAATATGCGCCGCAATTTATTTATCCTCTTGTGCCACATCCTCCTTTCTTAGGCAGCCCCTGGCAATTGAATTACCACCAGTGACTGACAGGTGTCACCTGGGACACGGAGGAGTCCAGCTTTCTCTGAAACAGACCAACTAATACATGAAAACATCCTTGAAGGGTTCGTTTCTACTGTCTATTGTTTCCTCTGTTTTCCTCATGGATGTTTGAATACTATCTAGAAACCTTGGATTCAAAGTGTAGAAAATATTTTCGTTTGCTTTGCATGAATGTTTGGGGATGCTACTACACTGGGATCACCATAATTCAATTTCAAGTCTTGATATTTTTGGTAAGAAACCAGGGTACAAGTCTGTGCGAGGGCTGGTTTATGTCTTCTCTGCAGCCCACCCAGGGTGTGTAGTTCCATTGCTGAGAGGGTGTGGGTCTCAGCGTTCCCACCTGGGGCAAGCTCGGGGTTTGCTCTTCTTTTTCTCCAGCCCTGCGTGGACACTCAGACCCCAGCTCCCACTCCAGGACCCCTTTCTCCCGAGTAAGCAAATGTTCTCTGGACGCTTGAGCAGCTTTGTGGGCTGGCTTCTCTCTGCATTCTTGTCTTCTCCCGGATCTTAGCCCAGCAATTCCTCAGTACTTTGTCATCTTTGTTGTTTTCAAGATGTTTTTCCAGTTTTTTTTGGCTCACCTTCTTTTCACTGTCCTCAGTAGAGAACTGGCCTGAATTACCTTGTCCACCCTGACCAGGAGTTCACATGAAGAATGAGTGACTGTGACCTTGCTATGTGAAAAAGAGCAACACCTGCCTTATTCATGGCAGGAGACTCTACGGCCTTCCTGGGTTTGTTTTCGTCACAAAGAGCCCCACACTGGCCAGGCACACAGCTGTCCTAGTCTTAAGGGTGAGTGATGCCATCACCACGAAGTTGCCCTCTTGGCCCCAGTTTTCCTCTCGTCACAAGCAGAAGTCGCGATAGTTGAGGAGTCAGGAGATTTGGTTTCAGTCCTGGCTTGGCCACTTGCTCATGCCTTGCCATGGATAAGGAAGTTACTTCCTCTTTTAGGTCTTTGCCTTTTTTTTTTAATGCTTATCTGCAACCTGGGATTAAGAATCAGATCCCCTAAGATTCTTTTGGAAGATAATGTCGTGAAGATGCCCAACGTGCTGCTTGACACATGCGGATGCTTGAAAAATGTTTGATGAATGTTAATCTGAACCAGTTACATGACTGTATCAATTTAGTGGCAACTACTAGAAAAATCCCCCAAATAACAATGGCTTTAAAAAGAATTTCTCTCTCTCTCATGTGTCAGATATCTGAAGGCAGGTGTTTCAGGGCCAGGGTGGCGACTCCACATTTGTCCAGGCCTCAGACACGGCTCATCATACTGCTCCTTGGTCCTTACTGCGTCCCCTTGTGGGACAAGGAAGCTGCTGAGGCTCCATCTGCATCTCAGGCGGCAGGAGAAGGAAGGGCAGGAAAGGGCACACGTTCAAAGGGACTTCTTGGGGGTCCTGCACAACACACCTGCTTAATCTTCTGGATCAAACCTTGCATATGGCTCACGCAGAGCTGCTGGGGAGGTGGGGACATGGAATCTGAGCTGGGTGGCACTTGGCTACTTGTAGGTTTCTTTTTCTAAGGAAATAAGGAAAAGCAAATTTGGTAGGCAACTGGCAGTTTCTCCCACAGTAACCGTGAATGAATCACTTCCTTGTTGAACTTTGGTGTCCTCTTCTATAGAAATTGGTGGTGATGGTCTGGGCACTATTGGCTTTTTTTGGGGGCGCGATTCTTCACTGTGCAGAACTGTTTTAATGCAATGCAGGACATTGAACCTCTCTGGGCCATGCCTGTTAAGTGCCAGTAGTAGCCCCAGGCATTGTGATGACCAAAACAACCCCACTCTTTCTAACTGCCCGTTAGGATCAATGCTACTCCCTGTTGAAAACCCCTGGACAAGTCGATTCTAAGAGAGTGGCGTCTGTGAGAGCCGGTGATTCTATGATGCCTGGGCCTCGGTAACTTCATGTGTCATATGAGCAAATGGAAAGGAGGGGATGGGGATGAAAATGGCTGCTCCTTTCATTATCCCAGTGTGGGGAGGAGAAGGAACCCTTACGCAGCTAGAGCCAAGGTCACTGGCCTCCAGGTGGGCAGCGGAGGAGAAAGGACAGAGGAAGGAAGGAGCCAGGACAGAACCTTCCAAGGCATGGCAGGAACCCAGAACACCTGGGCCCAGCGGGGGCCCACTGCCCCTCCCAAGGCCCTTCACTGTGCCTCTGGAGGGAGAGCCATCTCCGGAGAGGCTGGCATGCTGGACTCCGTCTGTCATGATGGCCTCATTAGTAGCTCCCGTGTCCATTGGCGGGACCTCATAAGGGGGGCCTGTCTGACCTTTGGGGCAGCAGATGCTGCGTCTGGCAGGCCCGATCAAGCCAGGGGTGCTGCCTCTTCTCCCTCAGGCTCTCTGTCCTTGCCTTCCTGGGGTCCCTCCAGGGGTGGCAGTCAGGTGGGTCATGGGGGTACTCAGCCCAGTTGGGTTCTGATGGAGCCGGGGGAGGAACTGTGGGCTCCAGGGTCACACTGCCTGGATTCAAGCCAGATTCTCACACTTACTTAACTGTGTGACTATGCCTGAGACCTCTTTGCCTTGTTTGGTCCTCATCTGCGCAATGGAAATAATAATAGTTCATGCCTCACAAGGTTGCCATCAGGCTTAAATGAGACAATGTGGCTAGAACATGGAGAAGCGTGCCTAGCGTACTTTGAGCACTCAGTAAGTGGTGGCCCTTGTTCTTCTGGGTGGAGCCCCGCCTCTCTCTTTGTTCCTTGCAGGAGATTCTGGTGTACACAGTACGGCTTCTGGATTTTAAGCAGCTTGTCTGAGGTTCCAGAGTCAGCCAGACCTCAGGTGCTCCATCAGCCCATGGTGAAGAGAGACGCTCTCTGGAGGGAGTGGGGAGTGGAGCGGCTGAGGCCACACAGCAGGCAGAGCCCCCAGCTGCCCCCAGCTATGCCCACCCCCCAGCTGCCCCCAGCTGTGCCCACTGCAGGTCTGGAGCTCAGAGAGCCACCTGCCCCTGGGCAGACAGAGACGAAGACACAGGCCTGTATGCAGCCTTAGGGTGTCACCTGCAGCCTCATCTCAGAATCTGTGCTGGGATTCGGAGCCACCCAGGCCACTGGCAGGGAAGGGCTCATGAAGGGCTCCTATGAGTTGCCAGCAACTCGGGGCCCCAGTTGCTTGTTGCAGGGGAAGGTGTGGGGTTGAAGGGAGCGGGCAGGCCAGGCTGGGTTCTGAAGGCACGTGGGGGAGGCCAACAGAGCCGTGGCTCGAACACCTCTCACCCCTCCAGAGCTCCTGCTCCTGGGGTGTGGAGAGGGAGTGAGGACTGAGCTGGGGGCTGTGGGGGCTTGAGACCAGTGAGCAGGGTATGAGGTCAGGACTCGAGCCAGCGTGGGTCCTGGTTGTGGCGTTCGGTATCCGAGAGCTAACATAATAATTCGGCACTATTGTTATAGATGGCCGTGAATAATGAATATGAACTAGCAAGGAGTATAGCTATCTTTAGTGCTTTAGCGTTTTTAGTGCTTCCTGTGTGCCAGGCATCGGGCCAGGCGCTATCTCTGAACTGTCTCCTTTAATCCTCTGCTCTTAGGAGGGGAGTGCTGTCAGTTTTGTTTTCAAAGAGGAAATGGCACGGCGAGGGCCTCAGTGGTTAGTTCAAGGTCACACAGCAGGCGAAGCAGAGGCTGGGACTGGATCCCGCTGAGTCCACTCTGTGGGTTACACACCGGACGTACCTGCTGCTTATTAGGTGGGAACCGCTTTGCCTCTTGGGATTTCCTTTTGCTCACCAGCAAGGTGGATTTTTTTTTTAGATACTTTTATCCTGATTATGTCATAGAGTAGTGAGTGGTCAGAACTAGTTGAATAAGGCATGTGACCAGTATTTGTATGTTCATCCATTATTCAATCAGCAATGATTTATCAAGCCCCTATCTGGAGCTGGTCACTTTTCTAGGGACCAGGATCTTCTAGGAACCAGTAAGAACAGTTGAGGTCCTTCCTCTGTCCCACCATGGGATCTAAATAGTCTAGGGGGGTGGGTAAGGAAATATCCAATAAACCTGTCACTGAATGAACAAGTATGGTGATTTCTCATAGTGCGAGGTGCCGTGAATAAGACAGGTGATAGGACTCGCTCGACCTCAGATGGGTTGGTAGAGAGGGACCATCTGAGCAGCTGGAGCCTGTTGATGTAAAGAGCCAACCATACAAAGAACGTTCCCCATGAGGGGTCACCAGGGGGGTCTGGCTGGTGGCTGGGGCACCACAAGCAGAGGGGAGAGAGGTATGAGATGGAGCTGGGGGTCAGGCAGGAGCCGCTGGGGGGGGGGTGGCGCTGCGGGCACTGGCAGGGAGCTTGAGTTTTACTCTCAAGGTAATGGGGACCCAGCTGGCTGTTAACACCAGTTCAGTGATTGCCTGATGGTGTTGGGCTGATGTTCTGCCACTCCTGAAACTGCCCCCGTTGGGTGCAGGTGTCTGCAGCCACTCCAGGCAAACACATCTATACAAGGCAGATTCTGCTCCCTCTAGTGAATCAGAATGGTGCTAGCTGCAAGGGAGGCTGAACGAGGGAGTCAGGTAGAGGAAGGAGTTTCTCTGGCTGGAGAGAGGAGGCGGGAAGGAGAGCTGGGGCTTGGGGGGGAGGGGCATGGCTGGCTGCCCCAGTGCTTCTGCATCATGCGCCATCACCGCCGGCATAGGATGGGCTGGGCTGGGCCTGAGATTCTGTGTCTCACCCGAGCACCCCAGAGATGCTGACGTGGCTTGTCTGTTACCCACACTTCCAGGAGCATAGGTAGACATCACTGAAGAGTTTTACGTAAGAGTGGTGGCCTGATTTCTGTGGTTCTGTGGAGAAGGCAGTGTAGGGGACAAGAGGGGACATTGGGAGGCTAGTCAAGATGCCAAAACTCTTGGTCCTTTGGGTTAAGGTGGTAGTAGAGGCTATGACAACGTTTTTTTTTTTAACTTAGAAAATTATGGTAAAATATTCTTAACAAATTTTTATTATTTTAATCATTTTCAAGTACAATTCAGTGGCATCACATTCATTCCCAATGTTGTGCAACCATCATCACCATCCATTTCCATAACTTCCTCATCATCCCAAACAGGAACTCTGTACCCCCATTAAATAATAACTCCGCATCCCTCCTCCCCCCGGTCTCTGGCAATCTCCGGTCCACTTTCTGTCTCTATGCATGTGACTATTCGGGGATAATTCACAGAGGTAGAATCATATTTGTCATATTGCTTCTGGCTTATTTCAGTTCGAATGCCTTCAAGGTTCATCCACGTGGTAGCTTGTATTAGAACCTCATTCCTTTTTGCAGTTAAATAATGCTCCATTCTATGGATATTATGTGTTTTGTTCATTCATTCATCTGTTGATAGGTATTTAGGTTATTTCCACATTTTTGTCCATTGTGAAGGATGCTTCTATGAACATGGTGTGTAAGCATCTGTTGGAGTTCAGTGGTTGGTTTTGAGATATGTTTTGGAATCATCAGAACTTGCTGATTATAGAAAGGAAAGGTGGGAATAGAATTAAGAATGATTCCTGGTGATGGTGGCATTTACATGGATGGGGAAGACATTGTAAAGTGCTCTGCAAATATCAGGTAGTATCATTATTTTATTTAGAATTGTTCTAAGGAGTTAGCTATGAAATTGTCACTAAAGGCATCCAAACATCACTTTTGTAAGTCAGACATCTAGGGCTTGGGAATTCCAGTTACCACACTTCAGTAACTGCCTGATTTAAATTGGGACTTGGCAGACGGTGGCCCACAGACCAAAACTAGCCCACCACCTGGTCTTATACAATCCAAGAGCTAAGAATAGGCTTCACAGTTTTAAACGTAAATGTGAAAAAAGACCATGTAGCCCTTTAGCTGACAGTTGTTCAGTTTTGCTTTCTGGCTCGCACAGCCTAAAATATTTACTGTCTGGCCCTTTCCAGAAAAAGTTTGCTGACCCCTGGCCTAAATTAACTGGTTTGGTTCAGACTGAAGAGATGTGCTCAGTGGAAATAAAAAAACAAAACAAAATCACATCCCTCCTTACCCCTGCCGACCTACTTCTGCATTTTCTTTTCCCCCAGAAGTTTGTGCCAGTTGTACCCCAGCAAGTCACCCTACTACCCTGAGTTCTGCCCTCTGCCTGCCCTCTGCAGGTCACTGGAGTAACCAGCCCCCATCAGTTGCAACCCTGAAGCTGATTAATGTCTGCACAGTGCTGTTTATCAGGAACAAGTGATTTATTTTAGCATCTAAATTTTAAATGGTGTCTATGCTTCCCAGGAAGCTGTCTGGTTTAGAAAATTGCCTCTAATAAATGCATGTAATAAATCCATTGTTTTGAACCTAAAGAAAGGTATTCAAGTTTTATAAGAGAGAGTCAGTTTCTTCTCATTTTAACTAAATACATGTTGTGTACCTAAATAATTCAAAATAATGATTTGAATGGGTCCTAAATTATCAGCTTCACAAAATGCAATCACAGCTGTTATTTTTTTCAATTAATCATGGGAAAAAATCCATTTTCTGGCATGTCCCTAGTGAGGACTTCTAAAGTATCCAAGATTCCATGGTGCTGCTCAGTCCAGTGGACTCCATCGTGCCTTGAAGTGCTTCATGGAAGAAGGCTGGAGAGGGTGAGCCACCCGCTCGCAGGCCCCAGCTTTAAGGGTTTTAACTGTTGGCTCCTGTTCCAGATGGTCCTGTGAGTCCTCACCTGACTGCTCAGGGATGCTGTGACCTGCTTCTCAGGCAGACTGGGGCGGCTCATTCTTGACCTCCCAAAGTTCTTTTTCTTTTTTTAAAAAATTATTTATTTGTCTTCATTGCAGCATGTGGTATATCTTTAGTTGTGGCATGTGAATCCTTAGTTGCAGTATGTGGGGTTTAGTTCCCTGACCAGGACTTGAACCTGGGCCCTGTGCATTGGGAGCTCAGAGTCTTAGCCACTGGACCACCAGGGAGGTCCTGAGATCTTGAAGTTTTGATTCTTTCAGTTCATGTTCTCTCAGTACCTGTGGGGCTGGGTGCTAAGAGGGGGTCAGCTTCAGCCCCAGGCTATGTCCCCCTTTTTTGACTTCAGGGACCAGGATTAGGACCAGATACAGGGCTTGGACAGGCCCCCACCCTTTGGACACAGTGGTGTGATTTCCAATAAGTTGCTCTCGGCTACCATCAAACCTCTTCACTGGAGAATTTCTCAAACAGCCACCTTTGAGGGTAAAGGGCTTGGGCAGGAGACTTTTGGGGCCCTTCGCAAATGTAGCCCCCTGCTCCTTGGTACTCGCTCTGCATTCCAAGGGAGACTGAGAGCAGTGGTCTTTGTCTGCCTGTGGCTGTGCGAAGTTCTGGGCAATGCACGTCTGTGCGCCTCACCTTTGCATAACCCGGAGGGGCCCCTGGGACTCTGTGTCCTCCACTGAGAACACTCGTACAGGGGCCATTGGCTGGCTCACGTGGTGCAAGTGGTCGGCAGCTTCTGTCTTGCAAAGTTCATTCATTCATTCAACAAATATTTACACTGCGTCTCATACCTGCTGACCACTGTCCTAGGCATTTGGGAAGCACCACGAGCAAAACAGACAGAGCCCCTGCCCTCGTGAGGCTGCGTGGGCATGTGCTGAGTTCTGCTGTAGAATACAGTGTGTGCAGGGGGGCCCAGATGTGGGAGGAGAGACTGCTGTGTCTGGGCCACTGGGAAAGGTTTCGCATGAGAAAAGATACTGGCTGGGGTCTTGAATGCTGAGTGGGATATGCCAGAGCACACAGGAGCAGGACTAGGGAACAGAATTCCCAGTTGATGTTTTTTTTTTTGTTGTTGTTATTTATTTATTTATTATTATTATTATTTTTTTTACAAATAAAGCAATTCCAGAAGAAGTCACTCAGAGGAAAAGGCACCTGTACGTTGTGTTGGGGCAACTGAAGGACTTTGAATGCTGTGCCAAAGGGTTTGGACTGTGCATTTGTAGCCTTGTTTTCAGCCCCCACCCCCACCCCCAGGGAGCAACTCCAGGGGAGCTACTCACGAAGACTTGAAGATGAGTGGTGCCCCTAAAGTTGGGTCCCGCCACTCTTCACTGGTCATGGAGCACATGGGCGTGCTCAGCCGTGTCTGACTCTTGGCGACCCCATGAACTGTAGCCCGCCAACCTTCTCTGTCCATGGGTTTTCCAGCCAAGAATACTGGAGCAGGCTGCCATTTCCTTCTCCAGGGGATCTTCCCCAACCCAGGAATCAGACCTGTGTCTCCTGCGTTGGCAGGCGGATTCTTTACCGCTGAGACACCTAGGAAGCTGTTCCCTGGTCATTGTCCCCCTCAAGTCTCCAGCCAAGGGCTGGCTGGCTGGGTGCCTTTTGGAGAGCATCCTGACACACCATCTCATCCCCTACCTTTCTAGTGATCACATTGAATAACTTCTCTGCTCTGAGGTGCTGGCGTGCCACACCTCCTGAATTAGGACCAGAATTCATTAGCACCTGTTTTGTTTTCTCTCTGAGCACCATCAAGGTGCCAGATTCCCTGTGCCCATCTTTCTCAGCACAAAGTGGTTCTTTATGTACAGTGATTTTCACCTGCAGGCTCAGCCCCAACCTTGGGACTCTGAGACAGCAGCAGTGGAGGTTTAGACCAGGTGTCCTCAAGTCTGGTCCTTGGAGCTCTCATCATTTTGCTGAAAATGTGGAATCTCCTCAGATCTACTAAATTTAGATTTGAATCTCTGGGTGGAGCCTGGGGTCAGTTTTTTTGACATCCTTCCCCAAATGATTCTTTGGGTTTTTTTGGACCATGCTATGCTTTTGACTAAGACCATGTAGGATCTTAGTTTCTGGACCAGGGATTAAACCTGTATCTCCTGCAGTGGAAGCTCAAAATCTTGACCACTGGACTGCCAGGTTCTTAGGCCTGTAAAAATTTGAGGACTCCTGTGTTGGAGGAAAGCTCCGTAACATTTTGGGGAGCTGGGGCTAACTTCTTAGATTGGATCTCAGGCATTTAGCACGCAGAGATATTGGGACCTTGGCTCAGTTGGCCTCTGGCTGGTGCTGTCAGGCTGAAGTCACTACCCTCAAGACTGCTGTTCCTGGTGGAGAGGGTGAAGTTTTCTCTCTTGTAGCTTTGTCTCCTTCCCTGGGATTTCCACCCTCTGGATCACACCAATAAAGCTGGATGCTTCTCCCAGACACATCTTTTCAGACATATGAGGGCTGCTATCAAGGCAATGGCATCCCACTCCAGTACTCTTGCCTGGAAAATCCCATGGGCAGAGGAGCCTGGTGGGCTGCAGTCCATTGCGTTGCTAACAGTCAGACACGACTGAGTGATTTCACTTTCACTTTTCACTTTCATACATTGGAGAAGGAAATGGCAACCCACTCCAGAGTTCTTGCCTGGAGAATCCCAGGGACGGGGGAGCCTGGTGGGCTGCCGTCTATGGGGTCGCACAGAGTTGGACACAACTGAAGCGACTTAGCAGCAGGGCAGCATCATCTCCATATCCTTGGAGTTTGCGGCCAGTCTTTACTGTGATCTCCAAATGCTCTGTTTTCCTGCACGCTGTCTTGAATGATGGCTCTGTGCTCTGAATTTTATCTGCATTTGTTCTTCCTGATTTCCTGATAAGGCTGCCTTTTTATTCCATGTCACAGAAGGGGAAGTATAGGTCCAGAGAGGCCAAGAAACTTTTCTAAGGTTACATGACTAGTTTGTGGCAAAAGCTGGGCTTGAATCCAAGAGCAACTAGAACACCAAAGCCAGAGCTCTATTACGATCCCCTTTTTTACAGAAGGGGAAACTGAGGGATCTCCCTAACTTATACCACAGCAAGTGGTAGAGCCAGGCTGTGACCCTAGAGCCTGCATTCTTGATTATGCTGAGGACTGTCTTGCCAGGTATTCATCATGCCTGTATCAGAACCTCTGGGGTTGAACAGCAGCCCAGAGAAATGTTGGTTAGTAGATTACCGGAGCATAAAGTTCGTTCGGATTTTCCTGTACCATCTTATGAAACACCTGAATGAACTTTTTGGCCAACTCAATAAATTATTAATGCTAGTGATTGTCTTTGGTGTGGGCGTGGGATACAATTCTGGCCAATAAGACATCAGGAGAAGTGTGTGTGTGTGCCCTTGCTGAGTCATTTCAGTTGTGTCTTTGCAACCCCATGGGCTGTAGCCTGCCAGGCTCCTCTGTCCATGGGATTCTCCAGGCAAGAATACTGGAGTGGGTTGCCATGCCCTCCTCCAGGAAATCTTCCTGACCTAGGGATTGAACCCACATCTCTTATATCTCCTGCGTTGGCAGGTGGATTCTTTACCACTGTGCCACCTGGGAAGCCAAAAGTGTGTGTAGGGAAATGTAAAGGGAGAAACTCTCTTAACGCTTCTGTTGCTGCTGGTCACTCAGCAAGTGAGGGNCTAGGGATTGAACCCACATCTCTTATATCTCCTGCGTTGGCAGGTGGATTCTTTACCACTGTGCCACCTGGGAAGCCAAAAGTGTGTGTAGGGAAATGTAAAGGGAGAAACTCTCTTAACGCTTCTGTTGCTGCTGGTCACTCAGCAAGTGAGGGCTTCTACAACAAGCGGCGCTATGACACCAGCTGGGTGTCGTCCAATTCGGTCCAGTTTTGATTCTCTCTACCTGGAGTGAGCGGCAGATTCCACAGCTTAGGGCTCAGTCCCATGAGGCTGTCCTTCTCCCCTGATACCCCCACTTCAGACACCAACTTCTTGTCCAGTTGTTACCTGTACTTCTGAATCCATTCACGTGAGGTTGGGACTTGAACCCACCCGTTGGGACTCAAAACCAGCCAAAACCCTGCTTGGGACTTGACCCACGTGGCTGTGACTCAAACCCAGCCAAAACCCACAGTACCTGGTTTCAGGACCAAATGAAACTCAGGTTCTTGATGTCTCATTGCAGAAAGAAGTCAGTGAGAGACGAAGTGATAGGTAAGAAGTGGGTTTATTCAAATACAGAGAGAAGCACACTCCACTGAGTGTGGGCCATTGCAGAGGGCAAATGCTGCCCTGAAATTTGGCATGGTTAGATTTTATAGGCTGGGTAATTTCATTTGCTTATGAGGGGGAGGACTATTCCAACTAGTTTGGGGAAGGGGTGGAGATTTCCAAGATTTGGGCCACCGCCCACTCCTTGGTCTTTTAACAGTGCCTTGGAACTGTCATAAGGGTGGTGTCATCTGCTTATCTGAGGTTATTGATATTTCTCCTGGCAATCTTGATTCCAGCTTGNGGACTGACGTTGAAGCTGAAACTCCAATCCTCTGGCCACCTGATGCAAAGAACTGACTCATTTGAAAAGACTCTGATGCTGGGAAAGATTGAGGGCAGGAGGAGAAGGGGACGACAGAGGATGAGATGGTTGGATGGCATCACTGACTCAATGAACATGGGTTTGGGTAGACTCTGGGAGTTGGTGGACAGGAAAGATTGGCATGCTGCAGTTCATGGGGTCACAAAGAGTCTGACGCGACTGAGTGACTGAACTGGCCTGGACAGACAGGATGGGCTTCCCTAGTGGCTCGGCAGTAAAGATTCTGCCTGCAACATAGGAGACCCAGGTTCGATCCCTGGGTCAGGAAGATCCCCTGGAGGAGGGAATGGCAACCCACTCCAGTATTCTTGTCTGGAGAGTCCCAAGAACAGAGGAGCCTGGTGGGCTACAGTGCACAGGGTTGCAAAGAGTCAGACACAACTGGAGCGATGGAACATGCATGCACATAGACAAGAAATCCACATGCCTGCACTGCTTTCACATGCTGGATGGTCTAGGAGAGGCTTGTGCAGAAGCAAGGTCACAGATCTGATGACTCCTGCTGAGATTCGAGTCTTGGCCTGGCCTTGACTTGGCCTTGCCAAGGACCTTGGGCTAGTCCTTGAACTTCCCTGGGCCTGTGTTTATTCCACAGCCACCCCCAGGGTTGTGGACAACTGAAGCCAAAGGACATGAAAGGGAGAAGGCTGTGATGCTCGAAAGCTGTAGTTCAGCCTTCAAGGCTTCTTCCATGAGCACATTTTCAATTATGTATTTGCACTTGAACTTGGCCACCTGCTGGCTGATTAACTGTTAGAAATCAGTTCCATGGCTCATTTGGGAGCAAGGTTCTTACACCTCATTTACCTTCTTGCCTCTTTTTAAGCTATCCCAAAGAACCAGTGCCAGGCCTCTAGCTCCTTGATATATGGGTGTCTGTGAGAGGTCTTCTCCCTCTTTGCTTCCATTACTATTTTTAAACTTTGTTGTTGGAGTGAAACTTATACAAAGTCCACAAATCTTTAAATGTACTGTGTAGTGTGTGTCCTTTTCTGTATGCACACCCTGGGGTCAGTACCGTCCAGATCAAGATTCTGAGCATTTCCCATTGCTCTGGAAGGCTTCCCCACCGCCTCCCTGTCAGTATCCACCCTACCTGCTCCCCACCTGCTGCTCCAGCAACCCAGCTGATCCTCACATGACTGAGTAACTGTTCTTGAACTTCCTATGAAGTGGCATTGTGTACCCTGGACCCCACATAGTTCCTACGATAACTTCACTTCTGTTTTCCTTTTTCTAATCAGTTTTAGGCAGCTGTCAGCCACTCTTCCTGATGGGCAGAGCGCTTCCCTTTTGGCACATCATCCGTGACATTGTGGTTTCATCTCTTGAGAGCCCTCAGATGTGCCTCCTTGGTCAGAGGCTGTCCAGGACACATGGATACCTCCAGGGGCCTCCTGATGGACCTTTCCTCCCTCTTCCTTTTTCTCAGGGGCAACCACTACTGTTGGTTGGCAAGCCTGGCCTTAGGTGTGGTAGGGCAAGCAGTCCTCTTGCACCTGCTGGCCCCATCATGCCTTCACTTATTTTCCCATGTAACAGCATCTGCTGGGAACACCCTGGTGTGCCAGGCAGTGAGCTGGCACCAAGCGCATAAGGATGAACAGAAAGTCTCTCAAGCCAAGGAGCTCACTGTCCAGACCAGGCTGCAAATGGATGGCCCCTTTGCATCCAGATTTGGCCCTCAGATGTGCTTGCTTTGGCCCCCATGGTTTGAAAATTGGAAACTGTCCATAACAATTGGATTTCTGGCTTCTTTTGACAAGTCAGATGATTTGATAACCATGGTTTGCCTCCCTGCAGCTAATGTGCTAAGTGGCTTCTCCCTGTGCCCCCTTCCAGGTGGCACACTCGTGCCTGTTCCCTGCACCACCTCTCCCTACAGCACTGTGCCTGGTCCTCTGCTCAGGACTTCCCTGCCTGGCCCCTAGGCATTAGGCTGATGTCAATGGGAAGAATTAGTACAGGCCTCCTAAAGGAGGCAATGGGTCTTGATCTCCTGTTAGAGTGTGTCCCCCTCTAAGTCTTGTTTGTCTCCTACTCCTCAGGGTGAGTGAGCTCATCAGATACTTTCTGGGAAAGGATGTGTAGCATGTGCTAGGGGTGGGGACATGAGAGGGAGATGAGATGCTGAGGTGTTGGCACTAAGACCCACGTGAGTGGCTCTAAGGGATGGACCATCTGGATCAGAATTACCAAGCGGTGCTGCTTCAAAACGTGGACCTACTGAGCAGAAGCTGGAGGAAAGTTCTCCAGATAATTGTTGTGCATGCTAAGTCGCGTCAGTCATGTCCAACTTTTTGCGACTGTATGGACTGTAGCCCGCCAGGTTCCTCTCTCCATGACATTCTCCAGGCGAGAATACTGGAGTGGATTGCTGTGCCCTTCTCCAGGGGATCTTCTTGACCCAGGGATTGAACCCATGTATCTTACGTCCCCTGTGTTGGAAGGAGAGTTCTTTACCACTAGTGCCGCCTGGGAACCAACCCCTCTTCAACACCCCCCCCCACCCCACCACCCAGGTAATTGTTGAGGTTGCTCACATTTGAGAACTGCAAGGAAGAGGAGGCTGTGGCTTAGAGAGTAGTAGGGTCAGACAAATTGTGTTTTCTAGGGCACAGCTGGGGACCCCACTTCACCGTCCATCTCTGATGCAGTTTATTCTGAACACCCTCACCCCTTCTTGGCACAGCTGAGGCCCCCACCAGGCTAAAGGCATGAGGAACACCTCCAGCTTTCCTGCCTCTGCCCCTACACCTGGAAGAAAGGTCATGCTGGCTTTTGCTGAGCCTTGTCATTTCCCTGACTCTTTGAACTGTCACCTGGGCAGGGGGACGACTCTCGGGAGAGGGACAGTGGCTGGTTGGCAGGTAAGGGACACCTTGTTTCCCCTTCATCTTCTCAGCCAGGTGGCCTGACAGGTGCTGGGCTCCGGCCAGGGGGCTGGAACCACAGCTCTGTGCAGGAAAGGAGGAGGATTTGGCAATATGTTCAAAGAGAGATGCTTCCTCGAGTTGGGGGAGGGTAGGAGGGGCCCCTGGACTACCTTTCCCTTCGGAACCTTCAGCTGTGGGAGTGGGAGGTGTAGACTGGGGTGGCCGGGGCCGGGCTAGGCTACGGGGAGTGAGTAAGGAGACCTCGTTCTTGGGACTCACAAGTGGAGGGTGGTGCCCCCAAGACTGAGTGCCTCCCTAAGAGCGAGACGTCTAAGGAACAAAATGTGAGAAGCAGCCACCCTGCTCTTGCAGGAACCTGAGAATGGAAGATCCTTAAATGTTGTCTCATTCACCTTGCCCCGATCTCTGTCCTACAGTCCTGCTCACTGCACCCCAGGAAGCCCCTGAGACATGCCTGAATCACGGGCAAAGGAGGGAGAGTACAGCATCGAAAGCATTCTTGTCTCTCGGACAAGGTCACCCATTCTCAACATTGGCTGCACATTGCAAACCCCTGTTATCTTTACAGAATCCTGGTGTCTGGTCCTCAGAGATTCTGATTTAATTGATTTTGGGTGCAGCCTGCTCTTAGGGTTTTTAAAGTCTCCCCAGGGGAATCTCGTGTGCAGTGAAGTGCGAGAAGCTCTAATCTAGACAGTACAGGGTGGGTGCTGTTTACTGGTTTCCGTTTCATGGGTTTTCTTGTGAGCAACAGACCACCAGTCTTGACACAGACCACTACGGGTAATGCAAGAACATTTAGAACAAAGCGGATGGAATATGAGGAGACTAGAAAGAAAACCCAATTCCCAGTCCATGCCAGATACATCATGTTTTTATTTAACAATCAACGCTGGGAGGTCGATGTTCTCAGGCTCAGTTTACAGATGAGGAACCCGAGTCTTGGCCGAGTTAACCACTCGCCTGGGTCCCAGTGCTGTGGGCTGGCAGAGCTGTAAATGAAATGGATGTGGGACAGGCAGCTGGCAGGAAGGGAAGGCAGTGCTGCTGCTTCCAGACTCGCTTCTCAAAGCATTTCTGGGGTTGGCTTGAGGTGGGGTGAGGAGAGGGCTTGGGAAAGGACAGATTCCCCGGCTCTTCTCTGTCGCAGCAGAGGAGTGCTGGCTCTCCCGTCAGAGTCTGTGCAGAGTCTGGGCAGAGCCAGGCATCCCATGTGATTTTAAAGGAAGTTTCCTCTCTCCCAGTCCCTCTTNCATTTCTGGGGTTGGCTTGAGGTGGGGTGAGGAGAGGGCTTGGGAAAGGACAGATTCCCCGGCTCTTCTCTGTCGCAGCAGAGGAGTGCTGGCTCTCCCGTCAGAGTCTGTGCAGAGTCTGGGCAGAGCCAGGCATCCCATGTGATTTTAAAGGAAGTTTCCTCTCTCCCAGTCCCTCTTCTTTAAGCTAAATAGATCCCTGGAACCCAAGTCAAGTAGTGTGATAAAAAGAGGGGACGCCCCCCCCCCCTTTCTTGTCTCCAGATCAACATACACAGACACATACACGCGTATCAGAGTTGCTGTAATTCCACCAGTTAGGTCTTTGGATTCAACAGAAAATACGGAAGGATAATGGGGGAGACTGTTCAACCAGTCACATCGCATTGTGGATCACTGAGTGACTGTGGGGAGCCAGTCCCAGCATCCTTGGCAGACAGATGGTAAACACACAGGAACAGGACCCAGAGGCCTCTGAAGATGCAGAGGGAGCATTTAAGGTGAAGCTTGGAAGATGCTGAAAGTTGCTATTTAACGGGTAACTTTATGCAGAATAATCATCACATTGGCTTCTAAAGCTGGTGGCAGTGCTGCACGCAGCTTTTCTGCAGCGGCGGCAGACTCTGCTGTCCTCTGCTCTCCTCTGCTGCCAGCTCTTCCTGCTTTCTCAGAAGCAGTGAAGCAGGGTGGAGAATGCCAGGCCAGGTGGCCAGATCTGACTGGACTCCCACCGGGCCCCTTAGTGGCTGCTTCACCTTGGACAGAGGCTTAGCACCTGAGTCCTGGTGTCTTCATAGACACACTGAGGACTTTCTTCCATCTGAGATGGAGTAACAGGGGTTGAATTTTCCCTTTTGTCTGAAACAAAGAACAAACAGACTCAATACACGAAATGATGGTTTTCAAGATATTGGACATTAGGCCACAAAGTTCAGTGACCCCAGTGAGCTCAGTGATTCTCAGTTTACTGGCTTGTGAGAGTTTCTGTGTCACAGCCCAGGGTAGGGGAAGGATGTCAGGAGGGGAGAGAGAGAAATATACTATTCTAACTCCTTGTGCAGTGGTATGTTATCATTTGAAGGTAGGCTGTGATAAGGTCAAGATGTATCCTATAAACAATAAAGCAACCACTCAAATAGCAAGGGCTTAGAGTTAGTAAGCTAGCAGAGGAGATAAAATAGAAGCAACAAAAATATCCAATCTGAAAGAAGATGGACAAAGGGGGTGAAAAATAGATGAAACAAATAAAGAACAAATAGCAAGATGATAGACTCAAGCTTAACCGTATCGATAATCACATTAAATGCAAATGATCTAAACATTGTTTAGAGATTGTTGTTTATTTTGGATATTAATCTCTTACCAGAGACATGATTTACAAATATCTTCTCCTAATCCATGGGCTGCATTTTCACTTTGCTGATTATTTCCAACAAACACACTTTAAATATAAAGACAGAAATATGTTCAATGGAAAAGGATGGAGAGAGATGTACCGTGCTGACATTCGTAGAAAGAAAGCGGGAATGGCTATGTTAGTATCAAAGTAGATTTCAGAGCGAAGACTATTACCTGGGTGATCTGTATCTTTTAGTGACTAAACAAACGAAAATCTACATTGATAATACAGGAAACTGTGATCCTTGCCTCACTGATTTTTGGTAAGAACGAAGTGGGGTGATATCTGGGAAAATGCATTGTACACAATAAAACATGCAGGTATCACTGGACCTTAATTATTAGAAACTGGACTATCTGAATCCTCATAAAGAGCACGGCGGATGTGCTGAAGCTATTTGGTTCTCAAGGGGAAAAAGGAAATACCACACAGCGGCTCCGAGGGCCAGTGCAGCGGCAGCAGGAGCAGCTGGGGGCAGAAACGTCAGTGCAATGGTGCCTGGACCAGCACTTCTGAGACCTGAGTCTGTGGCAGCTCCTGGAACCTATGGTAACAAGGGGCTTTCTTCAGCCGCAGGAGAGACTTAGACCCGGACTAAGCCTCAGTCCCACCAACCCCAGTAGCTGTGGTAACGCCAACAGATGCTTGGCTAAGAAGAAAAGTAAGATGTCGGTTACTGTGCTAAATCCTTTTTGAGCCTTTTCTCAGTTATGAGTCTTATTTGGTTGACCCTGATATCATCATCTCCATTTAACATTTAAGGAAGTGGAAGCGCAACATCACAGGGCTGTTAAACCACGGGTCAAAGTTTGGACCTGTGCAGACTAGACCAGGGCCCCAGTCTGAAACATGACCCTAGCCATGTGGTGATTGTAGCAATGAAGTTAAAAGACGCTTTCTCCTTGGAAGGAAAGCTATGACCAACCTAGATAGTATATTCAAAAGCAGAGACATTACTTTGCCAACAAAGGTCTGTCTCGTCAAGGCTATGGTTTTTCCAGTGGTCATGTATGGATGTGAGAGTTGGACTGTGAAGAAAGCTGAGCGCCAAAGAATTGATGCTTTTGAACTGTGGTGCTGGAGAACACTCTTGAGAGTCCCTTGGACTGCAAGGAGATCCAACCAGTCCATCCTAAAGGAGATCAGTCCTGGGTGTTCACTGGAAGGACTGATGTTGAAGCTGAAACTCCAATCCTTTGACCACCTGGTGCAAAGAGCTGACTCATTTGAAAAGACCCTGATGTTGGGAAAGATTGAGGGCAGGAGGAGAAGGGGACGACAGAGGATGAGATGGTTGGATGGCATCACTGACTCGATGGGCGTGAATCTGAGTGAACTCCGGGAGTTGGTGATGGACAAGGAGGCCTGGTGCGCTGCAGTTCATGGGGTCACAAAGAGTTGGACACGACTGAGCGACTGAGCAACTGAACTGAACTGAAGCTATGAGGTGAGGCTTGGGAAGGGCCAAGGTTGGCCAGAGGGTTCTTCTAGACTTTGAGGAATAGAAGGAGGGCATCAACGTAGGACAAGTCCCTCCACCTTCCACTCCAGACAGGGCATCCTGCACCTCCCTCGTCCTCTCTCTTCCCTCTTCCCATTCTCCTCCCCTGGGTCAGCAGTGAGGGGTGGGAACCAGCCAGCAGGAGGGAGCAGCTCTGGGCAGCAGTGGTGAGCAGTTCCCTGGGGAGCTACTCCAGGTTTCCCTAACTGCCTCCTCAGTGCCCAGTCTTTGAACTCAAGGGGTTTCAGTCCTGCTCCCAAGTCACACAGAATCTTGGTCTCCTTATCTAAAGAATGGGATAAAAGTATTGACATCGTGATTGTCAGACGGCTCTGTGAGAGTGAGGCAGCTCTGTGGAAGGTGCTGCCCTGAGACTCAGAGCTGCTGCTGTCTCTTCTCTCCCACTGCCACGCCACCCAGCCCCTGCTCTCCCTTCTTGCACTCAGCGATGCCTGTTCTCCCCTTAGACCCTCCTCAGTCTCTTCCTGGCCTTAGAGCCTGTGGCTCTGCCCTGCTGTGGGGCAGAAAGAAGGATGCTCCTTCAGATCTTCAAAGGTGGAGCTGGTGGTGAGGGGCAGGGACTGGGTGGGGAAGAAATCAGGGCTGTGTGAGACCGAGTATTTTTAGTGTTTCACTGGTCTTTGTTTTTTTAAGTGAGGGGAAATTCATAACACAACCAATGTAAAGCATACAGTTCAGGGGCGTTTAGTGCATTCATGGAGTTGGGCAGCCACCATCTTTCTTGTTTCACAACCTGTTCCTCACCCTGGAAGCGCTCTTGTACCTTAAGTAATCACCTCCCATCTCCTCCCTCCCCACATCTTGTGTCAGCCACCAATCTGCGCTCTGTTTCTCTGGATTTTCCCGTTCTAGTCATTCCATTCCTTAGTGTCTGGCTCCGTCCACTTAACAGTCTTTTATTGGCTCTGCGGGGTCTTCATTGCTTTGCATGGGCTTTCTCCAGTTGTGGTGAGTGAAGGCAACTCTTCATTGCGGTGCGTGGACTTCTCATTGCAGTGGTTTCTCTTGTTGCAGAGCACTGGCTCTAGGTGTTCAGGCTTCAGGAGGTGTAGCATTTGGGTTCAGTAGTTGCAGTTCTCGGGCCCTAGAGCTTGGGCTCAGTAGTTGCAGTGCACGGGCTTAGCTGCTCCGAGGCATGTGGAATCCTCCCAGACCAGGGATCAAACCTGTGTCTCCTGCATTGGCAGGCAGATTACCATCTACTGCTCCACCAGGCAGGTCCAACACAACGTTTTAACATTACAACATAAAGTTGTGGAGTGAATCAGTACTTAACCCCTTTTTATGGCTGAGTAATATCCCACTGTTGCTTTTGAATTGTGGTGCTGGAGAAGACTCTTGAGTATCCTTTGGACTGCAAAGAGATCATACCAGTCAATCCTAATGGAAATCAACTCTGAATATTCATTGGAAGGACTGATGCTGAAGCTGAAGCTCCAGTACTCTGGCCACCTGATATGAAGAGCNTGCTTTTGAATTGTGGTGCTGGAGAAGACTCTTGAGTATCCTTTGGACTGCAAAGAGATCATACCAGTCAATCCTAATGGAAATCAACTCTGAATATTCATTGGAAGGACTGATGCTGAAGCTGAAGCTCCAGTACTCTGGCCACCTGATATGAAGAGCCAACTCATTGGGAAAAGACCCTGATGCTGGTGAAGACAGAAGGCAGGAGGAGAAGGGGACGACAGAGGATGAGACGGCTAGATAGCATCACTGACTCAATGGACATGAATTTGAGAAAACTTTTCGAGACAGTGAAGGACAGGGAAGCCTGATGTGCTGCAGTCCATGGGGTCACAAAGAGCTGGGTACAACCTAGCAACTGAACATCAACAGTGTTCCATTGTATGGATGGAACAGTTTGTCCATTGATGACATGTTTGCATTCTTCTCACCTTTTGGCTGTTGTGGATAGGACTGTCATGAACATTTGTGAGCAAGTATTTTCTTGAATACCTGTTTTATGTTATTTTGAGCACATACTTAGGAGTGGAATCACTGGGTTTTATGGTAACTCTACGTTTAACTTTTGAGAAACTGCCGAACTTTTCATAGCAGCTGCACGTCTCTTTGGGTTTAAGATTATATTATTCTAAATGCAGAAAAGATACAACACTATAGAGAATTTGGAAGTTATTTATTGAGCAATTTAAAGATGTTTTTAAGTAATTCAAATTATAAAAAAAACTTTTAAGAAAAATATATCCTTATTATAACAATTCAAATAATTTCCAGAAGAAAACAAACGTTTTTTTCTGTTCACCCCCATCTTACTCCTTTCCCTCTGGCTGACCACGGTTAACCCTTTGGTTTGTGTCCTTCCAAATGTTTTCAAGGCATTTATATAGACTTTGAATTTTCTCTTTTATATAAACATGTCATACTGTCTGTATGCTCTTGCTTTGAAATCTTCCTATTAGTTTCTTGTAAATTTTGATTGCTCCAGTGACTGTCTTGGTGCCAGGCTGAGGGTCCCTGAGACACACCTTGTCCTGTTTTAAAAAAATCTGGGCCTCAGGTGTGCAAAGCTGTCCTTGGGTGGCTGGATGATGAATGTATTATACATTTCCTTTTGCTAACTCCATTTACGGTTTTTTCTAAAAGGAATGTGAATTGCTTTTATAATAAGAAAAATAAAGTAGGGAAGAAAGACTGAGGGCCTGGAGGCCCTGGCGCAGCTTGTATCTTAATTTAGCACTTACTTCACTCCTCTCTCTTGCATAATGGGTTGTTTATGTGTTTGCCTCCCTTGAGGGCGGACAGCGCTTATTCATCTGTTGCCATCCCCTTTCCCTCAGAGTGTGCCAGGCACACAAGTGGCCCCTCCAGGGTTGTGGCTGAGGCCGCAGAGAAGAGGGTGGGCTTCAAAGACCCTGCCCTGTGTCCTCAGCTCAGGATCATAAAGGTCATGCATTCTCGGGGGTCAGGCCCTGGCTGATCATGCTCTCTGTGGGGGTACCCAGGCCAGCCTCATGGGAATCTGGGTGTAAGGCAGGGGCAGTTATTTATGGCAGCCCTGGCCAGGGTACCTGTGGCAGGCAGCACCCAACTGAGGAAGTAATTAGAGTGCTGCCAGGCGCAGGAAGCAGGGAGAGGGTTGGCGGCTCGGGCTCCCTTTCTAGAGTTATAAATAGCCGGTCTGTTGGTGGAGGTGGAGAGACTTACACACAGGAATGGAGGTGGGACAGCTAGCGCCCGGGAGCGCGGGGGTGGGAGCTGTCTTCTTGGGCTTGTCTGTCTGTTAGTCTGGTTTGGGAAGGGGCAGAGGGCGTCTCACTGGCTGGAGAGGGGCATGTGGTCTGTGCCAGGAGGGTCCCTGGCCAAGGCCCTCTTCCCCCGGCCTGGGGTTCCCCATCTGTCCCCGTAAGACTAGCCTATCAGGGTTCATGTTCCTGCTGGGGGCTCAGACCACTAGCAGGGATGTATGACAGATCCCTGCTGACCCCAGCTTCCAGCCCCAGCCTTCCTGTGAGGAGTTGTTAAGGTTCTGGGTGGGATTCCAGAGCCCAGGATGTTTATAGCATTTCCGGGGGAGCGGTTCTCTGCTGGTGCTGGGCAGCTCTGTGCCTGACTCATCCCAAAACATTTTATAAATAACCTGGAGGGGAGGAGGGAGGTGGGCGTCCACCCCCATGCCCCCCACACTCTGTGAGCAGGTGGCAGGCACTGAGGGCCCAGGCTTCTGACATGTCTGGGTAGAGGAGCCCCCACTATAGTTGGGAGCCAGGGTCAGGGGTACTGGGAGACGGGGTTGACAACCTCTGGAGATGGGCCCTGCAGTGCTTCTGGGGCCCCAGAGGGCTTTCCACTCAGCCACGATGTTAGCACTTCTGTCTTCTGTGAGGTGTGTTGGGGGATGTTCTGGCTGAGCAAAGGGAGCTAATATGGGTTAAACTCGCTGGGAGATCCAGGACGGGTCACTCCCCTCCCTGGGTCTCAGAATCCTCTGGCCAAATGAGAGGTTGAGCTGGATGAGTGCTAAGATCCTGTCTAGCAGTTGCATTAAAAAAATTTTTTTTTTAAATTGGAAGATAACTGCTTTATAATGTTGTGGTGGTTTCTGCCATACGACAATGTGAATCAGCCGTAGGTATACATACATCCCCTCCCCCTTGAACCTCCTTCCCACCCCCTACCCCATCCCACTTCTCTAGGCTGTCACGGAGCACCGGGTTGAGCTCCCTGAGTCATACGGCAAATTCCCACTGGCGATCTCTTTTACACGTTACGGTAATGTACATGTCTCAGCCCTACTCGCTCAGTTGTCGCGGTCGCTCCTCCCCAAGCTGTGTCCACAAGTCTCTTCTCTGTGGCAGCAGTCCCACTTTTGATTCCATGTCTGACACGTTGTAGGTGTGAATGGGTGGTTAGACATTCCTGTATCACAAGATGCGTGTGTGGGGACCTGGGAGACAGGAGGAGTGGCAGTGACCCCACCTGGAGCCCCATGTGCTGGACAGGGAGACTCTCACTAGTCTGGGTGGGTGGACACTGGGAGCCTCTGGGGCAAGGGGGAAAGCTCTGAAAGGTGTGTTCAGAGAGAGCCTGAATATTGTCTCTGAGGGAGAGGAGACATTTGACTGTGTCACTGCCGAAGGCTGACTAGGACCTGGAAGGCTGTATCCTGTACTCTTCCTGCTAGAACCTTTCTGACTTGTGAGGTGGTGAGCTCCCTGTCCCTGGATGAAGGCTCTTCTGTAAGGATGTGGAGGAAGGGATTCCATATGGAGTGAAGGGCTGCAGTTCAGGAGTTCCTCACGTGGCCAGGAAGCTGGATCCGTGAAGGGTCTGTTAGTAATACATTTCTCCACCCCACCCCACCACCCACACTCAGTGGGACTCCCAGGGGTCTCAGCCATGTGGTCCTCATGTCTGCCCCACCGTTCTGTGACGCTATGGGGCTGACCTCAGAAATATATCCCAGCCTCCTACCCTAAATGTACCGTGCCACATAGGTTCTGAGCACTGGACAGCCACTGCCATAGTGACAGTAGGTGAAGATCAAGGGCAGTCTCCGGAGACCGTGGATGTGATCTTAATCAACGGACTTGGCCGCCACCGCGGAACCTGCACAAGTGGCCTTGAGGAGACAAATGTCAAAAATCATGCTTCGGGGGATTAAAGCGCCAAAAGGGGTTCTGGGGCCTTTTGAGGGGAACAGGACAGGGGGCCTTCAAAAGGACACGCTGCACTGTCAGCTGCTTCAGGTTAAGCCCAGTCCCTGACCAGACGGAGCCTGGCGCATCAAGGAGAACGTGGCTCCAGGCAAGTCCACAGCCCTGATCAGACTCCTTACCCCTCCTCACTTGCTGTGTGATTTTGAGCTTGTCTCAGTTATCCTCTCTAGGCCTCTCATTTGTAAATTGAAGGGCTTGGACTTTCAAGTCCTCCCCAACTTGATGTGTTATAATACCTCCAAAGACTAGGGGCTGGCTATTTGTTAAGTTTTGGGGTCAAGCATTATTATGACCAGTTTTGTTGCCGTGGAATCCCTCTTTCTGACTTCCCAAATGATTCCTGCCCTCTCCTTGTTAATTTCCCAGGGTCTTCTGGAAGTGTGGCTGGCTTGGTTGACCAGGTAGGAAGGCCTTGCAGGAACAGAGTGAAGAAAGTTGACGGAGAGGGAAGGGGTGAACAGGTAGGTGTGCTCAGGCAGTGAGGACCAACTTGGGGACCAAGCCTGGTAGGGCTCTGAGATGAAGGATCAGGGCTAAGGAAGCCACCAGGAAGCCAAATACTCCACCTCAGAGCTCAGGTTGCAGCCAGAAGGGGGATTCCTAATTCATTACTATGAAAGTCCCAAAGAGTTTGAGACCTCCCAAGAGTACAGTGACCAAGCGTTAATGTACAGGAGGCTTCTGAAGACAGACCTGAGTTAGGGATGGAGTGGCAAGGGGGCGTTCATTCATCACCAGAGGCCACACCTGGCACTGCATCACAATGTTCCCAGCTCTCACGCAACCCATCTGAGAAAGTATCGTTTGCCATGGCTTACAGGTACAATAGCAAGGCCCGGACTAGAGGTGCTCTCAGATACACAGCCAGTGAGTGGCAGAGCAGGCTTTGAGCTCGGGTCTGGCTGCTTCTAAAGCGCACAGGGCTCCCTCTACCTTGTGTACCTCCTCTTCTGTAGGGAGTGTTGTTCTCCTAAAGCCCAAGATCATGCCTGTACCTCCCCTAGGTCGGGAGTACATGCAAGTGACCTGCTATGAAGGAAATGTGAGTTAGAATAAAATTGCCCGGGAGAAATCCGAAATATCCTAGGATCACCCAATACAGTGTCTGCAACTTTTGAAGTTGAGGCCTACCTGGTTGCAGGGCGGATTGTCGGGGTTGTGGAGGCAAAGGAGCGCTGGCCCCCGGGAGGCCAGCTGCAAGGCTGTTACAACACCTGTGCTTCTGGGGAGGAGGGTATAACGGCTGTGCTGCAGGTGATCAGGGAGGCAGTGCTGGAGTCGTCGCTCAGAGGAGGAGCTGGAATTTGTGCAGTTAGAAGTGGGAGAAGACAGTGCTAGGCAGCTGGAAGAGCATGTGAAAGACGCTCAGAGGCCTGGAAGGGTGTCTGGAGTTGGGGAAACTGGGAACAACTCTGTGGGGTTGGAGATGGGGGTAGGTAAGAAGTGAAGGGTATGAGAGACAGGGTTGGACAGGTGAGCAGGGCCAGTCTGGGGAGGGCATATGTCTGACTTTCTGACTTTGGTTGAACCAGCCTCTTCAGATATAAAATGGTAAAATTAAGGCCTTTTCTTTGTACAAGGCTGTCATGAGATTTAAGCTGGATAATGAAAATAAGGGCTTCCCTTGTGGCTCAGCTGGTAAAGAATCCGCCTGCAATATGGGAGACCTGCNATATGTCTGACTTTCTGACTTTGGTTGAACCAGCCTCTTCAGATATAAAATGGTAAAATTAAGGCCTTTTCTTTGTACAAGGCTGTCATGAGATTTAAGCTGGATAATGAAAATAAGGGCTTCCCTTGTGGCTCAGCTGGTAAAGAATCCGCCTGCAATATGGGAGACCTGCGTTCGATCCCTGGATTTGGAAGATCCCCTGGAGAAGGGAAGGGCTACCCACTCCAGTATTCTGGCCTGGAGAATTCCATGGACCGTATAGTCCATGGGTTTGCAAAGAGTCAGACACAATTAAAATGAAATGGTGGTACTGGGCCAGATACAGGTTCAATAAGTGGTGTTACTATTGTGGTGGTTGTTGTTGATGCTGCTGCTGGTAATAATAATAACAGCTGGGTTTACTAGTCCCCCTTTGGTCTGTTCTCAACACCGCGGCAAGAGTAATTCTATTAAAATGTGGCAGATATTGTCCCTCCTCTGCTCACAAGACTCAGGGGCTCCCTCAAAGCCATAGTCCTTGTACTGATCTTCCAGCCCCTACATGATCTAACCTTCCCCCAACCTCTCCACATGTCCATCGCTCTCTTTGAACCACACTGGCCTCTTTGATATGCCTTGAACATGCCAGGTTACGCCTGTCCCAGGGCCTTTGCACTTGCTGCTTCTTTTTCGCTAGAATATTCCTCCTCAGATCCCCACAGGGCTCACTCCCTCGCCTCCTTCAGGTCTTTGCTCAAGTGTCACTTCCTTAGTGAGGCCTTTGGCTAAGCTGTCTGAAATCACAAACTGCCTCCCCTCGCCCCCTCTGGCACTCCTCATCTCCCTTCCCTCCTTTATATCCCTTCTCTGTATTTATCACTAACACGCTGTGCATTTGTATTGTTTATTGTTTGTTACTCTCATTAGAATATATGGGCTTCCCTAGTGGCTTAGACGGTAAAGAATCTGCCTGCAATGCGGGAGACCTGGGTTCAATCCCTGGGTTGGGAAGATCCCCTGGAGAAGGGACTGGCACCCCACTTCAGTATTCTTGCCTGGAAAACCCCATGGACAGAGGGGCCTGGCAAGCTACAGCCCATGGGGTTGCAAAGAGTTGGACACAACTGAGTGACTAACAGCTTCACTTTTACTTCGCTTGGAAAATATGGCCCGTGAGGGCAGGGCTTTTTGTCTGTTTTGTGCCCAGTGTCTAGCCTGGAAATGATACTTGTTAATATGTGTTATTTTTATATTATCATCTCTGGACCATGGAGAGTGGGTTGGGACAACCTCCCCCTGCTGGGTGCGGCCAGCCCCTGACTGGAACCTCCAAGCTCACGTTGCTTCTTTGGAAAGATATTTCCTCCAGACCTTCCTATCTCTTCAACAGGAGCCACAGAACTGCAGGCTTCTAATTGACAGGCTCATCCTCTCTGCAGGCTTCCCTGCTTATTTTAAAACACAGCCCCCTCCAATTGCTCCGGGGCTCCCTCTCTGCCAGGAAACTCAGTGAGCATGGGGGTGGGTAGATGGCTCATTTTAGAGGAATTTCCCTGGTTCCCCAAGCAGCCTAGTGCCTGGGAGCCCAGGAGCCTGTGTGGCCTGATTTAGATCCTGGGAGCAGGGCTCCAGCTGCAGCCCTCCCATTCAGCTGGAACCGCATTTGGAGGCGTCTGCAAACCTTCCGCCCTGGTCCATTTCCCTTTCTAGACTCCTGGACTGAGTCCAAGCCTGGGAGGAAGGTACCGGGTCACTCCGTCACTCCACTGGGCTTGGCTCCTTTCCTTTAGGAGCCACCCCGTGGGTCTCTAAGACCCCTCCCCTTCCTACAGCCTGTCTCCCATTTGCTCACGGCCTGTTGGAACAGCTGACATTTCCGTTTTATTGTGTCTCCTCTGAGACTTTGGGGAGATACGATGCTTTAATTCCCAGTGTGGCTAATGGAATCGCAGGCTGGCAGGGGCAGGATTCTGGAATAGGCTGGCTTTTAGTCTCTGAATTCCCACTAGGGGAGTGGAGACTCTGGAAAGAGGACAGATGGGTTGGAATCCGGACTGTTCGTTAGCTGTGTCACCTTGGGCAAGTTGCTGGCCAATCAGGAAAATGGCTGCAGTAAAGGTACCACTTCCTCCTTGGGCAGCTGTGAGGACTGAGCCGGATGATGTACAGAAGGCCCTTAGCTCAGGCTGAATGAGGCCTCAACAATGCGAGGCTGCTGCTGCTCCGGGATGCTGGCTCTGTGTTTCTCCTGCAGAGTGCTGAGCCTCCGGCAGTGCCCAGCCATCCAGTGGGAGCCAGTTGGTCTCCTGGAACCTGTCCTGGGCACGAGGCAAGGGCTTCCCTGAGGCGAGGGCTCCCCCCACCCCCCACCCCCGGGATCTGGATTCTATCCAGCTATGGATCTGGATGCAGAACTGGGGTCACGAGGGTGGAGCGGAACACTTCTGCCCGGTCCTTTCAGCTTTCTCTTTCTGCCCAACCACAGGGCCCCTGAGGAGGTACCCCTGAGGGAATCCCTGCTCACGGTATTGGGAAGATTCTTCTGACAGTGACTTCAATTTCACAGAAAAGTCTGGAGGATTCCAATTTCCTGCTGTGTTGTATGTAAAAAGACTCTAATGAGGGAGAAAAATCCAGACTTACTCGAGCAGCTGTAAGACAGGAGAATTTACATATCTCAGGTGTCAGGCCTAGGCAAGCCCTTGGGGTCAGGAGGCTCCCCCTCCTCTTTTCAATGATGAAGAGCCTGAGGCCCAGAGAAGGACTCTGAGCTGTCAGAAGTCAAGCAGCTGGTAAGACACGGAGCTGGGACTCACAGCTGGGGTTCCTGACTCCTCATCCAATGCTCTCTCTACTGGACCCCACCAGCCAGGACACTGGGGCTGGAATCCAGCCTCTGACCACAGAGCCTGTGCAAGTAACCAGGACTCCACACTGCCATCAGATGGCCTTTTCCCCCTCTGACACCTGGCCCCAGCTTTCTATAATGAGGCTGTCACGCTTACAGAGGCTCCTGGGCTTGGCTTAAGATGGGCTTAGGCTGTTTGGGTGGCACCCCACACCTTTCATTGAGAAAATACTGCTCAACTGCAGAGCTTTCACTGGGAGGAAAAGGTTCCTGCCACTGAGCCTAAAATCCCCAGGGATTCCTTTGATTCCATTTCACATAACCACGCTCTCTCATGTCACCGGCATCCTTTCTTCTCCCTCCTAGGGCTTCACACTCTTAGAGTCTCACAGGCAGTGATCCCATTCCGCTTAGTTTGGCAAAGCCCAGAATGTGGGTCTTTTCATGTTATAATCAGTCCATTTCCTCTGTTCCTGCATTGTTTCAGACATTTCATCTCTGAACATCTTCCAATTTCAGCATATCTTTCCGGAATGGTGGATGCCAAGAACCCAAGGCCACAATTGGGAAAGATCTCATTAGAAACAAATAGAGGAAGAGAGGGTCCCCACTGGGCATAATTGCGCCCAGGCTGCCAGTAACCCGGCCATCTGGAGGGTCCTCTCTCCTTCCTTCCTGGAAACTCAGGGCTGCCCAGGTACCAGTCTGAAGGCAGAGGGGATTCCTCAAATGCCCTCCTGGGCACAGAGGACGAAGCCGTCCATGTGAATCTGTCTCCATGTCTTCTCTCACGGGCTCCTTTCATCACCCTAGTCAGCTTTTTATTCATTCAGTAGGCATTTATTAAGTCCCTGCCACATGCCAGGCCTAGGGCTAGGCACTGGGATTACTATGGTAAATAAGAGGCACATCGTCCCTACCCTCGAGAAGCCCGTCTTCTAGGGCTCGGGAGTGACAGTAAACAAGCAAAGCAATGTAGATGTGAACAGGTGAAGTGCAAGGAGGCCACGCACAGAGTCCAGGGAGGAGGGAATGAGGGGCCATCTGGAGTGGGTGGCCTAGGAGGGCTTCTGAGCAGTGTTATTCAAGCTGAGACCCAAAGGTGGGAAGGACTCTCCTGGGGAGAGATGTGGGAAGGACTCTCCTAGGGAGAGATGTGGGAAGGTGTTTCTGGGAGAGGGGACAGGATGTGCAAAGCTCCACAAAGAAAGACTCAGCTGAGAGGAGGGGTGGATGGATGGTTCGTGTAGTGTGAGCTGAGGTTGGAGGCGGCCCAGATCTCGAGGGGTTTGCTCATTTCCTGGCTTTCTCGCGGACTCCCTATGTGTCCTGAGCGCGTAGCTTAGCTTAGTTAAACCTCTGCTCCTCTTGGATGGGATGGAACTAGTAACTCCCCTGTGCAGCCTCTTGGAGGCCTCAGTGAGATCCATGGAAAACCCCAGGGCCTAGCACAGGGCCGGCCCTCCACATGGGGCACAACGCTTATTCCTCTTTTCACCCCTAGTTCTTCAAGGAAAACCATTTGAACCCCTTGGCTCTTTCCCCATCCAACCCCTGTCCTCAGTCCCATCTCTTCCGAAATGTGGGGCTTTCCCCATTCCAGCTGACACTCAGAACTCGTCAGACTTGACTGGTAACAAATCCAGTTGTCTGAGCTCTGCGTGTTCTAAACGGTAACGTGGTGGGAGGGACTTCTGCCCTTACTGTGGGCTGGCATGCATGCCTTCATTTCCCCCTGATTCTGTCTTCTTTCTCTTCTTCAGATTGTTTTAATTAGTCAGCAGGTACAAAAAGAATATTTCTGGAGTATGTATAAAGTATAAAGAATAAGGGGCTTCCCAGGAGGTGCGAGGGGTAAAGAACTCATTTGCCAGGGCAGGAGACATAGAAATGTGGGTTCGATCCCTGGTTGGAGAAGATTGCCCTGGAGAAGGAAATGACAGCCCCCTCCAGTATTCTTGCCTGGAGAATCCCATGGACAGAGGAGCCAGGCGGGCTACGGTCCATAGGGTCGCAAAGAGTCAGGCACGACTGAGGGGAGTTAGCATGCATGCATAAAGAATAAGCACAGTGAACGCCACCTGATTTAAGAATAAGAACACTGCCTTCCCATATGGAATCTGTGTGCAGTTCCCTTCTTTCCCCTGGAGCTAACCCACCTTCTGGAATTTTGTGTATATATATTTTTTCTTCTCTTAATAGTTTTCAGCTTATGTTTATAGACCTAAGTAACGTTGTTTTCGTTTTTGCATGTTTTGAAACTTTATATAAATGGAACGACACTGTGTGTATTCTTCTCCCATGTGCCTTTTAAATTCCACACTATTTTTCCAAAATTCGTGCATGCTGTTACTACTAGATAGTATCCCATTGTAGGAATAGATAGTGACTTGATTATTCATTTTCTGGCCTAAAGATAGTTGGGTTGTTTTCAGTTTTTTTTTTTTTTTTTTTAAATTTCATAACCAGGGATGTTGTAAATGCTCCTGTTCATAACTGAATACACACCCACAAGGTACACATCTAGGAGTGGTTTTGCTGGAATTATATGGGATCATGCTAAATTATTTTCCAGTTAGATAGAACATAATATAGAAGAGTTCTTGTTACTCCACAGCTATTCTGCCTGCTTCATAATCATTGTAATTTTCGCTCATCTGGAGGGTAGAATCTCTTTGTGTTCCTTCTTCATTTTCGGATGTCTTCACCAATGCGGCTATATTGGCTTTCCTCCTCAGAATCTGTTTCTATGCCCACCTGTATTCTTCTTGCCTGTAGCAGAGGACATGAGCTTCCTCCTCTCTCAAACCTGGTACTTTCCTGTCTCTGCAATGATTCCACTCCTTCTGCCTTTCCTCTTATCTTCAGCATCCCTCTACTTATGATTTCCAGATTTTAAAAATTAGTAGTGTGGCAGGCATGTTGGTCACAGACCCAAGTTCCTCATGATTTTCTACCTTTTCTTCCAGCCTCCCTCCTCCTATAGAGTCTGAAAATGCCAGAAACTTTCCTGGCTTCCCTTGCAGCTAGAAATGGCTATATGACTCAGGCTGGCCAATGAGACATAAGGGGACTTCTGGTAGGAGGCTTACGGGAAACATTTTTTGAACATTTGCTTCTCTGGGAAAAGGAAGTAGGCTCTCTCTCTTCTTTCTTGCCATGGATGTTTATATATAAGAACATGATGTTTGGGGCTGAGGCAGCCATCTTGCAACTAGAACGCAATAAGTCTGAGGATGAGAAACCAGCATGCTTAGGATGTCGTTGAGACAGGATGGACAAAGCTGGGGTTCTTAGGGACTTTGCTGGACCTCTGAGCTAATCCTGGTGCTCCCATACTCCAAACTTCTTGTTATATTAATTTACTGTTTTTTCAACCAGATTGTGTTAGTAAAAATCATCTTTTTGCAGCTCAAACATTCTGACTGACAGGGTTGGCTTTGTATGGATTTCTTCTCTTGCATTTTTTTTTTTCTATTTTGTTGACTAACTTCTTTTGTGCTCCTCCAGATTACAGTCTGAAGATTTAGGAATGTAATTCCTGACACTCCAGTTGCTCTCGAACTTCCTGTAATACTTGACATTGTTCATCTATCCTCTGGAGAACTTTGCCTCCTTGAGCTTCTATGATGCTTCAGAGTCTGGGGTCTCCATCTGCCTTCCTCTCTTTCTTTTTTTCTTGGAGGTCCCACTGGGATTCCTGCCTTCCTTCTCTTCCTCTTGCACTGACTCCTCACCATGAACTGCCCTTGCTGAACACCTGTTACATATTAGGAGCCAAACTTGGCTCTTTCCAATGGTCATTTTATTTCCTGCTTAGTTATTATTATCCCTACTTCACATATATGGAACCTTTTAGGCTTTGAGAGGTTAATTAACTTGCCCAAGGCTATCCCGAGTAGCTCAGCCGGTAAAGAATCCACCTGCAATGCAGGAGACCTAGGTTAGATCCTTGGGTTGGGAAGATCTCCTGGAAGAGGGCATGGCAACCCACCCCAGCAGTCTTGCCTGCAGATCCCCATGGACCGAGAAGCCTGGAGGGCCAAAATCCATGGGGTCACAAAGAACTGGACGAGACCTGAGAGACTAAGCACAAAGGTATCCTTGTGCTTAGTTAATAGATGATAGTTAATAGATGACATTATCTTCTACTTTAATTGCACCATCTTGCCCAAGGCTAGACAGACAGTCCCCTTTCTCATAGCTCTCTGTATTTCCTCTCCCAAGGTAAAGTGACCCATTCTTATGGCATCAACTATACTTTTATGGAGAGACCTCTTCCTTGGTGGCTCAGATGGTGAAGAATCTGCCCGCAATGTGGGAGACCCAGGTTTGATCCCTGGGTTGGGAAGATCCCCTGGAGAAGGGAATGGCAACCCACTCCAGTACTCTTGCCTGGAGAGCTCCATGGACTGAAGAGTCTGGTGGCCTACAGTCCATGGGGCTGCACAGAGTCGACATGGTTGAGTGACTGTAGCTCTATAGGCTTGTACTATCTCCTTTGTCCTAAAAAAATCACTGAAGCTTCTCCTGTCTTTTGCATCTGGCATGTATAGAGTTACCTAATCTGCCTTTGTGAATTGACGACCATGGCGTATCCCAGCCACAGAGATGGGCGGATGTCTTGCATCTTCTTTGTCTCCTCCTCCCTTCCTCATCTCATGTATTCAGCCAGAAGCAGCAGCCAATAATGACTTCATTTAAAATGTTTCTTGAATCTGTCCCTTTGCCCTTATTCCTGGGCAGTGACCCATGCCCACCTGGTCTAGCACAATAGTTTCCTCCCTGCTCTTCCTGCTTCAGCCCCTCCCTTCTCATCCGTCTCCAGGATGCTCCCGGATGACCTGTTCCGGTACACTGCTTTCCTTGTGTCCCTCACTGTTCTGGATCCCTCGTTGAACCCCCACTGCCTCGCTTTCCTGGCACTTCACTGTCTGGCTCCAGTCTTGTTTCTCTGCAGAGTAGTTCAAATCAGCCAGAGAGGTCTGCTCTTTCACGTATACCTTCCCCTTCCTTAACTTCCAGCAGCCCATTTGTCCAACCCTGCCTGACCTCCTCTTCTAAGTGTCAAATGCCACATCTTTCCAAAACCACCTCCATCCCTTGGGCCAGGGTAAGACTTCAGTCACCAGACCCTGGGATCTCTCTCCCTCCTTTGAGATTTCCCAAAACACTCATTTCCTGAATGTGTCACCAGGGCCCCTGAAATTTGCTCACTGTGTGCGTAAGCTGGGTTTCCCAAAATCAAGATGGTAAGTCCTTTATGACTGGAACCATGCTTCTCCTTGCTGAGGCTCAAGGCTGGGAAACTGAATGGAGCCATGCCCTTTCTTGTAAATCAGTCCATCTCCTTTGCAAACATTAACTGAGCATCTATTATGTTCTAGGTACTATTCTGAACACTAAGAGTGCATCTGAGAAAGACAAGTTCTTGCCCTGGAGGAACATGGTCTAATAAGAAAACTGATAAATACATTTTAGAAAGTATGAGTGTCTTGTAGGGCAAGTATAAGGTGCTCATAATAGGGGTACCTTACCATGACTAAGGGTTTCCCAGTTGGCTCAAGTGGTAATGAATCCACCTGCCAATGCAGGTGACACTGGTTTGATCCCTGGGTCGGGAAGATCTCCTGGAGAAGGAAATGGCAACCCACTCCAGTATTCTTGTCTGGGAAATCCTGTGAACAGAGGAGCCTGGCGGACTACAGTCCACAGAGTCACAAAAGAGTCGGACATGACTTAGCAACTAAACCACCGCCACCACAACTGTGGCTAAAATGCCAGGGAAGGCTTCCCTGAGACAGTAAAATTTTATTTTTTATTTTAGTTTTTACAAGTCTCAATTTTTTATTACTGGGGGTTTCCCAGGTGGCGTAGTTGGTAAAGAATCCTAGAATCAACAAAAAAGATCACATTTCAATAAATATAATCAGAACAAACAAAATGTAGGGGAAAAGAAAATAAAAACTATATTACCTAAGGAAGTAAATTTTAGATTGGGGCCTGAAGAGGTTTATCCAGGGGAAGAGGAGGGAAAGAACATACCAGACAGAGTGCATATGAACGCTCAGAAGCAACACAGAATGTAGGACATTTGAGGGACTTTTATTTGAAAATAAAAGTCACACATGGCTCTGGTTGGCATGGAGAGTGTGAAGGAGACAGGTTGGGGGAAGGGCTGGGAGGGATAAGCAGGGCCGCGTGGGTTGGACCCCAGAGAAAACAGGAGCTGGGATGTTGTGGCCTTGGTGAAGAGAGGGTGAGATTTGTTAGGGGAGGAAGCTATCCATACAGGGCCATATCAGCGGGCGTGGAAGGAGGACTAGATGACAGGCAGGCAGGGAACGGTGAACTGACTGGCAGAACTCCGAAGACCATGGAAGCGTTCCAATCACTGGAACTTGCCCTGTGACCTAGCGAGTGTTCCGAAATTCTGAAAGCTCTGTAGAGTCTACCAGGCCAAGCATGGCATGATAAAAGCCACCAGAGAGGTGTGTATAAAGCCCTGTGTTGGAGCGAGGTGGTTCAAGAAAGGCTTCCTGGGTCTGATGGGCTTTGGGACGGGACTCCTAGTGCTGGGTGGGTTGGCTCAGGACAGTATTCTCTCTTTCTTGCCAGTGTCCAGCACTCAATCCGTGATCTAGTGGCCTCTGGCTCCAGGGCCCATGGTGGCTGTTATTTCTGGAGGAAGCACCCCTTCTATAGCATGAGCGCTCCTTGGGAGAACTGGGAGGGCAAAGACCACTTCCTCAACATTTATTTCCTACCCAGGCCCTACCAACCTCGGCAAATAGCGACTTTCTCTCCAAGGCAACTGGATCGACTTGTCCAGTGAACACTATGGCTACATGTGTGGCCAATAAGTGGGTCTGAATTGAGGTCTTTGTCTACTATAGCACCTCCCCCACTATCCAGAATAACTTTGTTATAATCTACAAAATAAATTTTCATTTATATTTATTCCTTCTGAAAGAAGAAAACAGATGTAAAATGATTGGTCCTAACACTATCTCACAGAAACTCTGCTTCTTTCTCTTCCCCTTACAGAGGATTTTGTTTAATTAATTCAAATCTGTTGTCAGACATTATCGCATACATTTGGGATACATCAGCGAAACAGGAGCCAGGGTAAAGACTCTGCTCCAGCTTACAGTTTAGCAGACAAGACAAACAGAAGACATAATGAGTAAGTTACATTGTTTGCTAGCAAAGGTGATGAATGCTACAGGAAAAGAACAAGAAGGGGAACCAAATAGAGAAGTTTTTTATTCTCACAAGTCAATTTAACTTAGTGGGCAGGAGGAGGATAGATAGAATGAGAAGCAAGGGAGAGATGGAGCAGGGCTTCTGTTGTTTTCCCTGGTTTTAAAAAATATGGATCACTTTTGTTTTTTGTAGGTATTATTTTTTTCTATTGAAGTGTACTGATTTCAGGTGTATAACACAGTGATTCAAAAAATTTTAGATTATACCCCATTTAAAATTTTTATGAAATATTGGCTAGTTCCTTGCGCTGTACAATATATCCTTGTAGCTTATTTATTTTTTTTACAAGAGGGCATTTTTTTTTTATTGAGGTCTAGTTGATTAATAATATAGTTTCAGGTGAACAACATAGTGATTCAAAAGTTGTATAGCTTACATTCCGCTTATATTTCTTATGGAAGATTGACTCTATTCCTTCCTTGTGCTGTGCAGTATATCCTTGTAGCTTTCTTGTTTTATACATAGGAGTTTGTATAGAAAAACTCTTGATCCCCTCTGTTTATTATGCCCTTATCCCTTTCTTCTCCCCACTGGTAACCACTGGTTCGTTCTCTATATCTGTAAGTTGATTTCTGTTTTGTTACATTCAGTCATTTATTTTAGATTTTAGGTTCTGCCTATAGATGATAACACTCAGTATTTGTCTTTCTCTGTCTGACTTATTTCACTAAGCATGGTACCCTTTCAGAGAAGGCAGTGGCACCCCACTCCAGTACTCTTGCCTGGAAAATCCCATGGATGGAGGAGCCTGGAAGGCTGCAGTCCATGGGGTCGCTGAGGGTCAGACATGACTGAGCGACTTCACTTTCACTTTTCACTTTCATGCACTGGAGAAGGAAATGGCAACCCACTCCAGTGTTCTTGCCTGGAGAATCCCAGGGACGGGGGAGCCTGGTGGGCTGCCATCTATGGGTTCGCACAGAGTTGGACACGACCGAAGCGACTTAGCAGCAGCAGTACCCTCTAGTTCTAGCCATGACAAAACTTCTTTCTTTTTTTATGGCTGAGCAGTATTCCTATTCCTTTGTGTATATAAGCCACATCTTTATCCATTCATCTGTTGATGGGCACTTAGGTTGTTTCCATATCTTGGATCTTATAAATAATGCTGCTATGAACATTGGAGTGGATGTATACTTTCAAATTAACGTTTTGTTTTCTCCAGATGTATACCCAGGAGTGTGATTGCTGAATTATACAGTAGTTCTATTTTCAGTCTTTTGTAGAATAACCATACAGCTTTTCATAGTGATTGCAGGACAGGGCTTCTGTTTTTCATGATAAACCCTTGTCCCTGGCTGGAATTTTAAACTAACTACATGTGCGATTACTTTGATAAAAATAAAAGTTAAATTCAAATAGTACTGTAATTATATTGGTATGTGAGGGTGGCAGGGTGAGCTAAGTTTTCTGTTGTCACAGCAGAAAACAGGAAAAAGGTTTCTAAAGTTAATAAAACAAGAAATAGAACTACAGACATATCATTTAGCAATGTAAAGAAAACTTCTGAAAAATCAGAATTTAAAGCAGAAACAGCTAAAGAGTGAAAAGTTATTTCTTCCAGGGGAGAAATGACTTGAAGGTAGGAACGTGTGGGATACAGTAGGTGGGGGACTTTTGCCTTTTATTATACACCTCTCTGTATGTTTGGATTTTTAAAATCACAGGCATGTGTTACTTTCACGATTAAAAAAAAAAACCCATATTCTACTGAGTCCTGGGAGGTCTGCAGAGGGGTGTGCTGGGGGCTTTTGTAGGGAGTGAGAAGGTGAGAAAGTAGGTGAGTTTTCCTCCCATTCATGCAAATCCACTTTCTTTGATTTGTTTTATGTCTCTGACTTTTACGCGAGGCTTCTTTTGAACAAAGGTTTCTGCCAGTGAAATTGGATTGAACTCCTTTTGGCTCTTGTGATTAATGATGCTTTATAAGCGCCCATTACCCTTATGCTCACGCCTATGTACTTCTTTAAAGAACTTCCATCGCTTAGGAGCCTTGCAGTCTTCCCCCCAGCTGGCTATGGTTGGAAGCAGCCGGTGAATTTGTTGCCAGTTTGGAGGTGAGGCCCTGTAGTCAGTCCTTGGATAACTGCTCCTGCAGAGGGCCTTTGGAACCATTCTCAGAACAGGGGTTCTTTGGGAATTCTGCCGGGCTTCCAGCGTGGTGGCTGTTCTCATGACAGGAATGCAGTGTAGCTAAGAATCCCAGTATCGGCAGGTTCTCTTGGGGTAGCTGTGAATTCTTCTGGAAACTTGCCTCCCACTCCACTTCCTGTAAAAGTAAAAGGAAGAGAGAAAAAGACAAAGCGAGAGACATGGAGACTATGAATGAAGGAACGGTGGCAACTTCCCATTCGCTTAGTCACCTCCTAGTGACTCCACTTCCAGACAAGTGTCGCGGTCTGCCTGCTCTGCACTATTTTTAGAGTAGGTCCCTTTCATTCATGTTCCCAGGGCCTTTGCAGGCATCTCTGATACTACCTTGCAGCTGCTTTCCTGAGTGTGAAGTTCCAAAGGTTCTGTGTTTCTAGGAACCTTTCATGCCTTCATGCCTTTTCACACGGTGTTCCTTCATCCATTGTCTGGGGATACGAGAGTAATCCTTGAAGTCCAAGCCCAAATGTCATGTAGTTGGAAAAACTTTTTCTGGACCTCAGTTTCTAAAGAAGCTGTCTCTGCCTTAATACTTATCATGGAGACTGGCCATCACTTGACTAGAGTTTGGTGTCCTTGGGGGGTTGAAAACATCCCATGGTCATCTTTCTGTCTGGTATACAGTGTTTTTTTTTAAGCATCTGTTCAGTGAATTAAATAAAGCATGCTGGCTATTCTTTTCTGTGCTTTAGGAAAACTTGCTTGGCCTGGAAGAAACGTTACTGTGGGAGGATCTTTAGCAAGCATCTCCATAAATCTTTTCCTGTTGTCCCCTTGAAAGACCAGATTTGAAAGAGTAGGTGGCATCAGAGACAGCCTCCTATACTTGGAGGGATTTTGTCTGGGGAAGAAAATTGTTGCCACCAATTTACATATCAGAGAACAAGAGGCCCAGAGAGACTGAGACTTGCTGGTGATCATACAGTGAACAGCAGAAGCCGGAGGTTGAAACCCATGTCATCTGACTCCAGGGACAAGGTTTCCTACCACACACTTCCTTGTAGTCTCCACAGTGTGCTCTGAGATGACACCACTTAAGACTTTACAGGCCACAGTTTCCCCTCAAGCCTGCACGCAGCTGTCTTCTTTCCAGACCAAGGGATGAGAATCTCCACCCCCCTCCTGCTTTTCCTTCCTTGCCCTGAGATTAGGTGGCTCTTTCTCTGCCTCCTCTGCCATCTGCAGGACTTCGTCTCCCTCTCATCTCTTTCCAGGTAGCATGGTTTCCAAATTTTTCCGCTGGTTTCTTTTTCTGGCTGTGGTCCGTTTGGGGGAGACTTTCCAATGCAGCCGAAGATTAGAGGATGATAACACTGAATTAGTTAGTGGGTCTTCTTTGATGTTATTTTGTGGGCAAACTCATTAATTTATGACAAAAAAAAACATCAAAGAGCTAGGCTCTTGCATAGGGGCTGGTTTGTCCCGAGGCAGCTGGGTAATAATGATCAGTCAGATTAAATCTCAGCGTCTTCTCCTTCCTCCAGAGTTAAAGTCCAAGTGACTGGAGTGTGGGAACATCCTATTCTTAGGATTCCATTGCAGCCTCGAGTCAGTACTATAGGAAGCTCTCCTCACTCCGAAAGTGGATCTCTCTCCATAGCTTCCACTTTGATGCCTCTAATCCTGAGGTCTGTCAAGACTGTGATAACAACCCTGGAGGCAATGTAGTAATAAAAGGCTGAGGCTGTTACTGTCTTTTTCTAGTCAGAGGAGCTGGAGATTGGAAGGGATCATTCACCCTTGCATGGATGAGTTCAAGGTTCTGTACAGAGTCCTAGTCTTGTAATTTCACTGGTAAGGAGAACTCTCCTTGGGCTCTACAGGAAAGTGCCAGCACCATGCTTGGGACACAGCGAACTCTTCATACACAATGGTGAATGTACTTGTTTAGAGATGTTGCGGTGCATGCAGGTCTCAGCTAGCTGAAGAGGAATAAGGTGTAGCGCTCAGGTCTTAACTTACAACACAAAACCTCCTAGTCTACTTATACTGGTGGCCCGTACTGTGCTTCTTCCACTGTATTTGTGGTGGGAAATTGTCTGTGCTCCTTTCCAAAGCCACCCCCTCCATGTTTGCCCATTCTCTGCTAATCTCTTAAGGGCTTGCTTCTGCTATTAGCCCTCTTTTTCAGAGCCATCAGTGTTTCCTCTCTGGCAGATTATTCCTGTCAGCAAACCCCAGGCTCTAATGTCTCCCATCTTAAAAGAACCTCCTTTGCTCCTTCCTCTCCCTCAAGCCACCAAGCTACTTGTCGCTCTACAGCAAAATGACTGAAAGAGTTGTCTATACTCCCAGTATCTCTACTTCCTCTCCTCCATTCTGACTCTCAAACTCATTTTAATAGAATCTCATCTCCATGCTCCACTAAAACAGCCCGTGTCAAGATTACCAGCGACTTTCTTGCCGCCAGGTCCAATGGTTATTTCTCAGCCTTCATGTTATTCTAATGTTATTCTATATGCGAGCAGCACTCAATGCAGCTGGGAAGACTCTGCTACCAGGTTTCTTACTTGGCTCCAGGATGCCACTCTCTTTCAGGTGTCCTTCTACTTCACTGGCCGCTCTTCTCAGAATCCTTTTGTCTTCCCAACCTGTAAATAATGAAATACCAGCACTGGTTCTTAATTTTTTTTCTAGCTTTACCCATTTCCTAGATAATTTCATCTGGACCCATGGTTTTGAATACCATTCACATACTGATGGCTCCTGAAGCTGTTATTTCCAACCCTCTACCTCTTCGGTGAATGCCAACTGCCTGCTTTACTAAGATGTATAACATGCATATCGAACTTCAAACCTCAACCAAGGGGACTTCCCTGGTGGGTCCGGTGGTTAAGAGTCCACCTTGCAACGCAGGAGATGCGAGTTCAGTCCCTGGTCAGGGAACTGCGATCTGACGTGCCGCAGAGCATCTAAGCCAGTGTGCCACAACTAGAGAATCCATGCACCACAACAAAAGGTCTCAGGTTATGCAATGGAGACCCCTCAAGCTGCACCTAAGACCTAATGCAGCCAAATAATAAATATTAAAAATACTCTGAATCAACTAAACACATCCAAACTCTCTATTCCCCATCCTTGTTCAGCCCTTAGTCTTCCTCCCTCAGTAAATAACAACTCCTCTGTTTCAGTGGCTGAGACTTCAAAATTCGGAATCGTCTTTAACTTCTTACATGTTGCAACCTCAGTCCATGCACAGGTCCTCTCAGCATTTCCTCCAAGTTATAAATATCTAGAGTCTGGCCACTTTTCACCACCTCCACTATTACTCCCCTAATCTCGGCCACCACTGTATCTTGACTGGATAACTCTAACAGCCTCCTAATTGGCCTCATTGCTTTTTCTTGCATCTCTGCCAACCCTAGCATCTAGAGCAATCTATTAAAAACTGCAATTAGATAATACCACGCCTCTACTCTAAATCTTTAAGGATTGCCATCCCACTTTCTGAATGGAATCCAAAATCCTCATGAGGGCTGACAAGTCATGTAAAACCTGGCGCCTGCTCCCTTTCTGGTTTCAGCTTCTGTCTCTCTTTCCTTTGCCCCCTCCAGCCTAGCTACACTGGTCTCCCTGCTATTGGAACATGCCAAGCCCACTCCCTGCCTCAGAGCCCTCATATTCTGTCCTCTAAGCTTTGTCAGTTTTCTCAGATAACTGCATGCTAAATTCTCTTACTTCCTTCAGGCCTCTGCCCACAGTCACCTTAACAAAAAACTTGCCGTATTTTCTCTAAAATACCCTCTACTCCCATCTCTCTCTCATTACCACGCTTTACTTTTCTTCCTACTGGTGATTACAACTTGAGGTATTTGATACTCTTTGCTAATCCATGATTGATCATTTCCCTATTAATATAAGTTTTAGTAAGAACAAAATCTTTGTGCATTTAGTCATCCCTGTATCCCAATCTCCTAGAAAAATGCCTGGTACATAGTAGGTGTTCAACAAATATATGTAGAATGCACTCATCCAGGTGTGTTATCTTCAAGTGAAGAGAGTGGTTTTCAGATGTGGTTGTCTAATTAATATGATCAAAACCAAGTGTAGGGAACTGGGAGAGGTACACATGGAGATCATCAGATGTGTGTTTGTTTGTTACCAGAGACCACCATGAGATTCACAGATATTTTCAGGTTGTTGTTTGATGCCAAATCATTTGCAAAGCTATAGGTGAAAGGAAACACCTGTCTTTAATTTCTTTGGCATGTCCTTGTCCTTGGGGACTCAGTGTGTTTATCTGTGAAACAGGCAATTGGAGATGTGGTTACTGTTTTGCTAATTCACAGGCTACAGGATGCTGGAAGGAGACAGTACAGCTAGGGGGAATCAACCACATGAGCCCTGGAGCTCGACTGCCTGTGTTTGAATCTTGCATCTGTTCCTCATAGGCCATGTGACCTCCAGTAACTTACTCAGTCTCCTCATTTGCAAAGTGGAAATAGTAAAAGGCATTTATTTCAAAGAATAATTATGAGGATTATATAAGATAATACATGTAGAATATGGTCTGGCACATCATAAGTGCTCAACAAATGTTAGCTATTAAACATGAGATGCTCTGAGGGGTCACTGCTATTAATGTCTTTTAGGGGCAGTAAGCTGTCCTAGAATATAAGATGATATGGAACTTTTTAAAGTGTGATAATAATATTGTGATTAGGTAGGAGAATGCCCTTATTTTTAGGAGATACATGGTGAAGTACTTAAGAATAAACCCTCACTTACTTTCTAATAATCTAGCCAATTATATCTCTATGTTTCTGCATCTATCAAGCAAATATGACAAAATGCTAACAGTTGGTGAAGCCAAGTGGATAGTACAGTTTACTGTACTAACCTTCCAAAGTTTCTGTATGTTTGAAAATTTTAAAATAAAAAAAGAACCCTAGAAATAGTCTAGTGAAGTTCAATACTCAGTTTACAAAAAGAAGACCAGATGTGAAGTGTTTGCTTAAGGTCATACTGTAGCCTGAGCCAGGACCCAGGTCTCCTGGCTAACTGTGTGTGTTAACCCTCAGGCAACTGTGAGCTGCAGGGGAATACTCCCAGCTTTCTCCCAGAGACCAAGGTGGGTATATGGGTGTATAAAAGAGCACCAGTGTTTGTGCTTCCTTTTTGTTTATTATGCAAATAGGTCATCTGGTTGGAAGATGTGATGTTGAAAAACGTGAAAGAGGCGCCAGAGCCAGACCTGCCATCCTTAAAGAGTGGGCATACCAGTTTGGCATCATCTGCTTGTGATTTTTAAGTGGTGGTGATGGTGTCTGTGTGAGGAGAGAGGGAAGACTAAGGGTTGGGGTCAGAGCCAGGAAAAGCAGCAAGGAGAGACTGGCTTCAGTTTGGAGTTCCCTGAAAGAAGGGACTCTAGGGTATTTCTGGGGGTGAAACAAGGGCACATATTTAAAGAAAGGAAACTATTATCTGTGGTCTGCAGCATCCTCCTCTAGCTGATAGGTTTCATGGCAGTGAAAAGGACAGAGGGGGTGGGAAGGAATGTACATGCAAGCCTCGAGAGGGGGGCCACAGAGAAGAAACATAAGAGAGAAAAGAGAAGAACAAAAACAAAAACATGAGGCAGCCTGGGCCATGGTTGGGGAGGGGCTGGGAAGAGGGGTGTTGGAACGGTAAAGACAGCCGCACCCGGGGGCCCGCGAGCGAGTCGAGGACCGTCAGCCTTGGCAAGCTGGAATGTCTTGCCCCAGAATGGTCCTACCTCTCTTTCCTCTGCGTCTGGAAGCCCTGGGAGGCCTCGGTAGTGAGCGCAGAGCTCCTGGCGCTCTTATTAGGGGGAAGGACAGGCAGGAGAGGCGGGGCCTCCGGGCCCGGCGGGAGCGGAGCCTCTGGCCGCGGGCGGGGCTCCTCTCCGGCGGGCGGGCGCCGGAGTCTGGGGGCCTCCGCTTCCCCCTCCTTATCTGCGGAGGCGCCTGGCCCCTCCTCCCCACTCCCTGCCGCCCCCACGCCCGCCGCCGCTGTCAAAGATAACCAGGCCGTTGCCTGCAGGAGCGGCGGCAACTAGCGATCGGGCCCTGAAGAGCCTCGGGTGCGGCCTCGCCTCTCCGGCCCGGCGCCCTTATCAGCACCGCGGACAGCACAGTGATCGTCTCCAGAACCTAGGCGCCCGTCGGCCCACCCGCCCACAGGCGCTCGAGTCCGCGACGTCCTCATCAGCACCGCGGACAGCGCCGGGGCCCCGGTCTCGTCGCCGTCAGCCCACCTGCTCCCGGAGTCAGCAGCGCCAACATCCCTCCTCGACGGGCCCCGCAGCGGGCTCGGAGCAGTCAGCACCCCCGGAACATGGCCACTGAGGTAGGGGGCGAGCAGCGGCCCGCAGTCAATGCCTGACTGCTGTGGGAAGAGATCGCTTCCAGGGGCGGGAAAGGGTGGAATGGGGTTGGATGAAGGGGCTGGGGTAGGATGGGATGGGGTGGTTTGCCCGATCAGGTCCGGAGGGAGGGCGCAGGGGGGAGGTGGAGTGGCAGGGTGGAAGAAAGGGGCTCCTCACTGGAGCTTATTTGACCCCTGGCGTGTCAATCTTCCTCATCTGAGTCCCAAAGCTGTCTGCACCACTTGTTGGCATTAGTGCCAGGGTTGCTCCGGGGCTTCAGCTGGGATTTCCCCTTCTCACGGACTGCAAGTCCTGAAACCACTTCCCTAGAGGGTTGGAGACCAGCCTGAGCCTGTTTTAGGGAGGGAAGGCGGCTGGCTGCTGTTGCTATGCGATGCAGCCATCTAGCTTCGGATCCCAAAAGTCTGGCAGAGAGATGACAGACCTACCTTCACATCCGCATTTCCTCCACGGAGGCGGGGCGTCGGGGACAGGAGGGGACAAAGAATCCTCAGGTCAAAAGCCCAAATAGTTAGTTTTAATGATCTGCCTCCACCAGTTCAATTTTGCCTATGACCCTTTCTGGCTTCCTCACCCCTTTCGCGGTACCAGAAGATCGGTTTCTCTTGTGTCTGGTGGGAGGAGCTGCCTTCTTCAGGGTGTGCCTATAGGTGTGTCACCTTCAAGGGGCTTGAAAGCTGAACCAAGGACCTATTGACTGAGGGCAGGACCTGTGTCTAGTGTTTAAGAGATTAGGAATTACCTTCTCTACCTCCCCCCCTCCCATTTTGCAAGGGAAATGGAGCTTCTATATTCCCACTTTATAAGTGGCAGAACTCATACAAGAAGCAGAGGATCTATTTAATAGTCACAGCATGTCAGCACCAGAGCTGGAAGTTTCTTCTTTGAATTTGGGAGTGGAACCCAGGACACCAGATCTCCCCTGTTCTGACGTTGACTTTTTTTTGGTGGTGTTTCCTCATTTCCAGCCCAGCTGGAACACAAGCCTGAGGGACAGCAAAGGCTTTTGAATGATGCTAGGCAGTGCCTCTGGGCATCCTGCTGATCAGTGCGACATCAGTGCCAAGTGTTGCTGTTGTTATTCTTCTGTTGTTGCCACCACGGAATGAGATGCAGTTGCTTGACATCACTCAGCTTTCTGACAAGGCACAGGGTTAAGTAGGAGAGCTCGTGAGGGACAAGTCCTGAGCAGACTCATGAAGCTTGGTTTCCAGGGTGGAGGTATGCAGAGTGCTCAGAGAGTGCCAAAGATACTGAGAAGAGGCGGGGGGTGGGGGGAGAGCAAAGGAGAGATGCCAAGGAGCTGGTCACCTTCCAGACAAGGCTGCCAGACTGCAGTAGAGAGGCTGCTGCTGTTGGGCAGGAAGGGGAAAGTTCAGCCACTCAGGCACAGTTGTGCCAGCAGTGTGGGCATAGAAGGTGTCCACATCTATGATGAGATCTGACAGATTCCAAGAGGCCTGTTTGTCCCAGCAAATCTCCCTCTCCATTCTGCTATGGTTCACAGATTCCAACCAGCAGGCTTACATCTCTTGGTGGAGGCAGTGTTTCCAGGTGGCTGCTGTTAGCCTGGGAGAGGCTCTGCTCATAACGCTTCTGTGAACATAGCATTTTCTTGTGTACAAAGTGCTATCACATGCATGATCTCCTTTGAGCTTTAAAGCAACGCTGTGAAGTGGGCGAAGGTGGTGTCATTATCCCCAATTAACAGATGAGACAATTGAGGCTCAGAAGCTTGCCTAATCCCTGTGAAGGAGCCAAGGAAAGCATCATTATCCCATTTTACAGATGATGCAACTGGAGTGCTGAGACTTATCCAAGAAAATATGGCTTAAAAAGTGGCAAAGCCAGGAGAAGAACTTGAGTCTTCTGCCTCCATGGCCAGTGATTTTTTTGTTGCTTCCAGTGTATTCAATTANGTGAAGGAGCCAAGGAAAGCATCATTATCCCATTTTACAGATGATGCAACTGGAGTGCTGAGACTTATCCAAGAAAATATGGCTTAAAAAGTGGCAAAGCCAGGAGAAGAACTTGAGTCTTCTGCCTCCATGGCCAGTGATTTTTTTGTTGCTTCCAGTGTATTCAATTAGTCAGATATGTTGCCCAATAGACAGAAGAGGACTAGAGTCTTTTGATGGTGAAGGATGGAAAGGAGTTCGGGAAGGGCTGGAGTGTGGGGACTCAGGTACCCTGAATGGCTTGGCTGGTTCAGCTTGAGGACAGAGGGAAGGAGGCATGCCCAGAGCGGGGAGAGGCTAAGGACAAACATTGTCCATTTCCCGGTTGGGCCTTGGCTATACTCTGATGACAGCACTCAGGGAGGAAGGCTTAGTTCTGCCAAGGCACAGGACGGCCACATTATCTGGGCTGCAGAGTGAGTCATTTTCCCCAGGCTGTTTTCACTGTTAGGACTGAGTTAAGATTACCAGGAAAAACCTGTTGGGAGAACGAAAACCTCATGCCAAGCTCCTGGGGCCGTTCCCTTAGGATTCTGAATGGGAAGTCCTCAGCTCCAGTGGAAGATGTTTTGAGAAGAGAAGGGGGAGAAAGAGAGGGAGGAGGCAGGGAGAGAGGGATGGAGAGGGAAGAAGAAACAGAAGGAGAGAACTGAGAACGACTGGATATCCTTGGATCCCTGGATGGAAGGCATGGAGACTGGGTCTTTTCTCCTCCCTAATTTCTGTTGAGGAGTAGACTTTAGGGGAGGGGTGTGTGTGTGAGAACTCCAGAGGAGGGACAAAGCCTCCTGAGCTGTACACTGACCTCATTTAGAAAGCTGTAATGAGCCCATTTCCTTCGTGACAAACCTCTGTGAATGTGTGTCATGGGGTCAGGGTCTGCCCTGGAAACCAGTCCAAATGGCCAAGGACAACTGGGAAATGCCTGGCTGGGAGGAACTTCTCCAAGTGGTGAAGTTTGGCCCCTAAGAGGTTTTAAAATGCACCCAAGTAGCATTAGGGGCTTCCTTGGTGGCTCAGTGGTAAAGAATCCACCTGCCAGTGGAGGAGACATGAGTTTGATCCCTGGGTTGGGAAGACTCCCTGAAGAAGGAAATGGCAACCCACTCCAGTATACTTTCTTGGAAAATCCCCGTGAACAGAGGAGTCTGGTGGGCTACAGTCCATGGGGTTGCTAAGAATCCAACACAACTTAGAGATTAACCAATAACAACAAAGTAGCATTATCCAANTGTCCATGGGATTTTCTAGGCAAGAATACTGGAGTGGGTTGCCATTTCCTTATACAAGGGATCTTCCCGACCTGGAGATTGAACCCTGGTCATCAGCATTACAGGTGGATTCCCTACCAGCTGACCTGCCTCCCTGGTGGACTGTGAAGAGGTTAATCCAATTCCCTATTTCCCTCCCTCCCCCCTTTTCGGTTCCCATTAGCAATCCTCTTATTGTCATTCAGCTTAGCCATTTCATTCATTCATGAACAAAATTTGTTGACTTTTATTGTGATTTATGGGGCTTCCCTGGTGGCTTAGCTGGTAAAGAATCCCCTGCAATGCGGGCAACCTGGGTTGGGTTCTATCCCTGGGTCAGGAAGATCTCCTGGAGAAGGGAACTGCCACCCACCTGAGTAGTCTGGCCTGGAGAGTTCCATGGACTGTATGTATATTCCATGAGGTCACAGAGAGTCGGAAAGAACTGAGTGACTTTCACTTTCAATTTCTTTCATGTAACTTTTCACCAAAATTGTCAGCAGCTCAGGAGAAACTGTCTCATGCATGGTACCCTCACACTACTTTGCTGAGTAAACAGTAGATGCTAAATAAATACATGTTATTTGAGTAAATGAATGCTGCCACCAGGCTGTCCCAGATCTGAGCTGAATCCCTCTGGGCTCAGCTCTATTTTGAGTGCAACAGAATCAAAGTGCCTCCTATTAGCAGTAATAGTTCCTTGCCTAGAGATCAAAATAACCTATATAGGGATAACTATAAGGCCAAATTTTACAGATAATGAAACTAAGACTGTAAAGACTTGTGATTTTTCCCAAGGTCACAGCAAGGAAGTAGCAAAAGACACATAAAAATAAAAATTTCAGTTAAACATTTAAAGAGAAGATATGTATTTTTGGCTTGTAACTATCTTTTTAAAAGTGTCTGCTCTCTTAGAGGGGGACTCACAGACTTGGAAAATGGAACTCATGGTTGCCAGGGGAAAGGATAGTTAGGGACTTTAGGAAGGTCATGTACTCACTGCTATATTTAAAATGGATAACCAACAAAAACTTACTGTATAGCTCATGGAACTCTGCTCAATGTTATGTGCCAGCCTGCATGGGAGGGGGGTTTGAGGGAGAATGGATCCATGTATATGTATGGCTGAGTCCTTTTGCTGTTCACCTGAAACTATCACAACATTGTTAATGAGCCATACCCCAATACAAAATGTTGTTGGTGTTTAAAAAATTAAATTTTTTTTTTAGAGTGCCCTCTTTATCACATTTTGGGACTCTAATCAACCTGTGTTAACCCAGGAGCAACAGTTGGCAGAATAAGGGTCTGAAAGATGCAGATATGAACTGACCTAGTTGCTCTATAGGTTAGAGATGGATGATTTGAGAAACCTTGACTTTGGGACCTGAGATAGAAAAGCGGGAGCAAAATGGCAATAGTCACTGTAAGTCCTGGTTCTCCTGTTCTTTTCCTGTTTACAATAACTGGTACCCCTTTGGGCCTTGATGTCTCCAACTGTCAGCCCTGCTCCTCCTGCCCTTGGTATAAGAAGCAAGTTTTAAGTGCTTTGAACTCCTTAGAGAAAAGCTTTAGAGAGAGCAATGTGGGGCGTAGGGGGAGGAGGGCTGTTAATTTTAGCCTGGGGTTTTCCAGCTGGCACACTGTTTCCATCTTGAATCACTTCCACACCCTGAGCTCTGCCTGGGAGATCCCTCCTCCTGGGGGCTTCCCCACTCACTGGTTTGGTCTGAGCCACAATGGTAAGTATTCCAGAAAAATGCTTAAGAGAAGTCTGGCTTAGTCATTTAATGAACAGTTCAGGAGGCAAAGGAGGCAGAGAGATGAGAGATGCTGGTCCCGGTAGGTACTGATATGTGGACTCCAAGAACCAAAGGGCCACTCTTTGTATTCTTGGTCTGTGACTGAGCAGTGACTCTGCCATTTGCAGCCCTCCAGGATCTACCCAGGCCCCATAATTTCAGTTTCAACTCTACAAGAGAGAAAGTTAGGATTCTTCTCCAAGGCCTCTTCCTGGTTAGCTTGATAACGGGATGTAGCTTGGGATCATTCCTTAAGACAGGAATCCCTGGTGGCTCAGATGGTAAAGAATCTGCCTGCAGTGCAGGAGGCCCAGGTTCCATCCCTGGATCAGGAGGATCCTCAGGTTGGGAAGATCCCCTGGAGAAGGGAATGGCAACCCACTCCGTATTCTTGCCTGGAGAATTCCATGGACAGAGGAGCCTGGTGGGCTACAGTCCATGGGGTTGCAAAGAGTCAGACACAACTGAGCCACTAACGTTCCTTAAGACAACTCAGAAAATCGAGACATCTTTCTCCTCTGTCCTTCCCCCACCATCTGACATTCCCTATGGAAGGAGGGCATTTAGGGAGAAAGAACAGGTTGAGGATTTCCTGTGTCTTGCTGGTGTGTTTTAATTTATTTAAATTTAGAGAAACAGCAGCCTAATCAGGCGGTAATTAATTCACTCTTCATTAGGGGCCTTTATTCGTGCCTTCTGCATATGGATGAGCCTCGAGGTCACACTGTCCCTCTGAAGAGGAAGGTGGTAAGAGACAAGTGCTGTCCAGGCACTTCAGCTCTTCCCCTTCGGTGCCTCCTCTTCCTCCAACCCCGACCTAACAGGGACTAGATTCCTTAGGGGAAGGAAGAGAAAGGTCTCTCCCATTCTCCTTCTCCTCCCCGCNACGTTCCTTAAGACAACTCAGAAAATCGAGACATCTTTCTCCTCTGTCCTTCCCCCACCATCTGACATTCCCTATGGAAGGAGGGCATTTAGGGAGAAAGAACAGGTTGAGGATTTCCTGTGTCTTGCTGGTGTGTTTTAATTTATTTAAATTTAGAGAAACAGCAGCCTAATCAGGCGGTAATTAATTCACTCTTCATTAGGGGCCTTTATTCGTGCCTTCTGCATATGGATGAGCCTCGAGGTCACACTGTCCCTCTGAAGAGGAAGGTGGTAAGAGACAAGTGCTGTCCAGGCACTTCAGCTCTTCCCCTTCGGTGCCTCCTCTTCCTCCAACCCCGACCTAACAGGGACTAGATTCCTTAGGGGAAGGAAGAGAAAGGTCTCTCCCATTCTCCTTCTCCTCCCCGCCCAACATTCCCTGGGTCCCTCCCTCACTGCCCCAACCCATCCCAGCAGCACCTCTTCCTGCACTTCAGGTCCCATCCACCAGCTGCAGGCTGGAGTCTCTTCAGGTCCCACTGGATTGACTCTGAGCTCCCTCAGCAGTGTGTTTGCTTCGCGCCTCTGCTTTCAGTTGGTTCATCATTCCTTGGCCTGGCTCTGCTGCCTCTTTTTCTTAGGGAATCTGACACCCTGAATCCACATACTGCTCTGATCCTGAGAAATACACTCCCTCCTCCCTGCACTCACCATTGTGTGCTGTGTAGACTCAGCCACACCTCACTGGTGTTACACAGTAAAGCTCGCCCACCCCTAAAACATGCACCTATGGCCACGTAGACACTCCTGATTCTAGCTGCAAAAGTAAGTACGCAAAGGCCAGCAGAGGCCAGGGCAGCCCCCACTTACCTGTGACTGTCTCCTCTTCTCACTGGAGCTCCCCCATTTCCAGGGAGCAAGTGGGGCACAGATGGGGGTGGGGGGAGAAATGGGACCTGGAAGTTACCATGGCAACAAAGCCTAGCAACAACTGAGAGGCTGCTGTGTGGGCTTTTGCAGGGCTGTTACAAGAGCCAAACCTAGAATTGGGGGCTCAGAGGTGACTGATCCCAGCTGGGCAGCCTGTGTTCCCTCCTTCAAATACACCCCTCGATGCCACCCCCACACCCCAGCAGTGCCTCTTCAAGAGGGCAGAACAGGAAAAGCTAATGAGAGTTAACCACAGGGCTTCTGGGGGACAGCTGTGGGTGGGGGCAGGTTAGGGAGCAAGGCTGAAAATAAAGCAAGCAGGGCAGCCAGCCTCTCTCCTGCTGCTCCCTCTCGACTTGTTTCCATTGCTCCATTTTTTCTTCTCCTTTTGCCCTTCACCCTCCATCTGCCTTATCAGCTCTCCTCTTCCTTTTCTAGCTGGCGCCATCGCCTGAGCTGCTACAGAAGTGTCCCTTTGCTTTGGCCTCCTTTCTCATGGTCTCTCTTGACCTTCACTGATAATTAACAAGCCACTCTTCCAGTTTGCTTCAGCTGCTCCTCGTCAGGTCTGCTCCCATCAGTGTCTCTTCCTTCAGCTCCATCCCATATCAAAGCCCCAAACCCCAATTCCAGGTCAGAGCAGGCCAGGTCACTTGGGTCCGGAGGGTCACCCCTCCATCCTCCTTTTCCTCCCTTTTGGCTGCCCATCGCCTTTCCTCCTTTCCTCGCTGCGGGGCTCATGAGGCAGAACCAGGGGACTCAGGTATCTTGCAAAGGCTTTATTTGAAAATTTTGAAACTTACATCCCACAAGAATTCAAGATTATCACCACAAGAAGAAAGAGATAATACAAAAATATATATCACAGCATAGGAGCCAGGTAAGAGAGGAAAGAAGGAAGGAAGGCGGGAAAGTCATGAGAAGTTGGGACAAACCTGAGGGGTGGCGGGGACAAAAGGTAGGAGAGTTGGAGGAACCAAGGAGGGAAGGGGGGGCATGTTGGGAGGCAGAGCTCCCGATGGCCTTAAACCAGCTGGCCCCGGTCCCTGGCAGCCTAGGTGGAATTAGGGAAGCCCTCAGGGGGACTGGAAAGTGGAGGACTTGATTGGGGGGGACCGTGGGGAGGAAAGGGGGCTCTGAGTTCCAGAGTGACACGCACAGACAGCCAGGACAGGAGAGACAGAAGGACTTGGGAGGCAGGGGAGGGCAAATGGGGGCCCCTTTCTCCTGCAGTGCAGCAAGAGGCTCCCCAAAAGCCATCTCCCAGACAACAGAATTCAGCAATGGGGCTGGGGAGGGGTTTGGGGGGCCTCATGACTCCCCATTTCCACAGAGGAGTCCTTAGAGTGGGATGGGGGACATGGTAAAACCCACGACGTGGAGTGGGGTGGGACTGGGACAGACGGGGCCCAAAGAGTCCCCAGCTCATCTCCCACCCCCCTCCGGGGCAGCATGCAGGGACACAGAAACTCCACCTGTGGGTGTTCACGAAGTGGAGTGTGAGCACGACATTTACAACATCACAACGAGGGGCCGGGAAATGCACGAGAGGTACACCCACTGACCGCAGAGTGATGGGCCGAGGGAGGAGAGGAAGTGAATATCGAGGAAGTGAAAAGTGTAAGACAAAAGGGAGGACACGGGGGATCCTCGGAGGGGGTGTGTGGGTGGGGAGACTGGCTGTACAAGAGCGTGAGTGTGCGATGGCCTGAGGGGAGACGTGAATGTGCAAGGCTCATGTGAGTGTGCCAGGGTCGGGATGGGGGGGCCAGAAGCCAAAGATAGGTGAGGCCCCCACCTCAAGGAGGGTGAGCAGCTGGGCTTGCCTGTGGGCCAGCAAGTGTTCCCAAGGTGTGAGCCCAGGCAGGGCTGCAGCGCCCACAGCCGCCGTGCCCTCAGCAGGATGGGGGCTATGCTGGGCCCTTGGCCCCCTGCCTGGAGGTGCCCCAACCTTGAGGGACATCACAGATTCACCAGAGGAATCCTAAGGGGAAAAGGGAAAGGGCACAGTCAGGAACCAAGGGGCAAGCCAGAATCAGGAGGGCAGTTCAAGAAATAAAAGGGATGGAGATTAAGGGGGCAAGGTGGAGTGAAATGGCAGCATGAAAACAGGACAGATCTACAGGGAGACAGGTGGGGCCGCCCAGAGAGAGGAGGTCCTGGCTCCTGAGGGTGGGCCAGTCTGCCTCCTCCCCACCCACCCGGTGGGGAGCGCCCCACCCACTACCACTGCCCGCCTCCCTGCCCTCTTCCCTGCCCTCACCGGTTCAGCTGGAAGGCTGGTGCCCCCTTGGACTGGGGCATCCCCGGCCGGGGCCCCCCTCGGGGTTCCTCGTGGTCAGGGGTGGGGGTGGGCGAGTCTCCGAAGGCCCCCAGCACAGTGACCCCGGCTGGGGACAGGTCAGTCAGGGGCTGCTGGCTCTCCTCTTGCCTCAGGGCCCCTTGCTGCCCTGAGGGCCTGCGCCGTTTCTGACTTCGGTCCCAGCTGGCAACCCCGGAAGGAGAGAGGTTCTCACCCATTCGAGAAGTCCCCAGCTTGGGCCCCCTCGGGCGCTGGTCACCCCCCCCAGCCTCCCCCACAGCATCTGACAGCAGAGAAACCAGCCTCTAACTGTTCCCTACCCCCCAGGTCCTGAGACCCTGTCCACAAAACCACTTCCTGTCCCCGTGCCCCCAGGGGTGCTTGGGAATCTAACTCACCCTCCCACCTGGTCCAGAGCCACAGAATGAGCGCCCCCTCTCATGGACACACAGAGTCCCCCACAACTGCCCCTCCCCCACACACACCCAGAGAGCCATTTCTCTCCACAGCAGGTGCCTGGCAGGTTTAGTTCTAGTTGTTAGCTAATGACCTGGACACCTGAGTCTAATGAGTCTTGCAATAAAGTGTGAAGAACTGAGTGACCTGCTATTAAGTGCATGCAAAAAGCTGGGATTTTCTCCCTCTTCCCTTTAAGGTGGCCTTAAGAAGGGCCCTGCAGAATGACAAGGGATGGCCACCCTAGCTCACCAACTTGTGCTCACAATGATCTCCCTACCTCTCCCACTCTCCTTGTATTTCCCCAGCAGGAACCTGAGCTCATTTCTCACAGCTTCCCCGCCCAGATCCTTCCTATCTTTCCCCAAGGTCTTGCCTTAATCCATCACTTCCTATTCCACCCCCAGCAAAACTGCCACCCAGGCTCCTTCCAGCCAAACATTCACGGGGATGTCAGCATCCTCTTCCTGTTGGCTTACCAGAACTTGAAGATGATGCCAGTGGCCACGAGGACAATGATGATGGAGATGGTTATTGTGACGTAGAGCTGAGGGTCCACACCTGCTTGGGGACAGGGAAAAAATCTTAGGGAGGCCTAGGGCGGGGGAAGCCAAGCAGGGTTGAGGGTGGGGTTAGGCTGTAGGTTCAGGAAGCTTGAGCAGTGTTGCCATTGGAAGCCACATCATCCGACTCTTTTTCTGCTTCTTTAGAGCCTCCCTGCTATATTTTTATCATCAGCTTTCTCCAGAGTTTTCAGCTCTTTCCCTCCCAAATCTGTTTTCTCCACTTCCCCAAATCTTCTGTATATATGGGATGAGAAGGAGTTCCAAGGTCAGAGAGAACCTCTCAGAACCTCTCTCTCTCTGCACGGAAACTAGCGGCTGAAAATGTCCATCTCTGCCCTGGCCCCGCCCCCAAACCATTGGCCCTGAGTCTGCGCGCCCTGAGTCAAGGTGTCATCCGGAAGGGCCTTTCTCTGCCTGGACTACTCCCACTGTTTCCAGAGTCTGGCTCAAATGTCAATTTTTGGAAGGTGTCCTGACCCCCAGGCAGAAGTATTCTCTCCCTTCTCTTTGCCTAAAAACATGCTGTGCCCGCCTCTATTAGAGAGCGTATTACTGTTGGCTCATCCCTGAGCTTTTACGCATCTGCCTTCACCAGTGGACCTGAGCTCCTCTGGGGCTCAGACACTTTCTCTCAGCCTCCTGTGCCAGCCCAGGGCCCGGCACACTTGTGGAAGGAGCTGACACACAGGACCCCTGTTGCTGCCCTGAGAGTCTTCAACCAGCGCCCCGTCCATATCGCTTCCCAGCCTCTCCCACTCACCTTCACCGCGGCCCCCGAACAGGAAGGGCCTCAGGGTGGCAGGTGCTTCTCCAAGGATGAGCCCATCTCCATCAGCCCGCATGGAGTCTGAGTTGGGGTGTGGAGTAGCCAGCCCGTGGGGGGCTGCAAAACCATAGTCCAGGGGCAGAAATCCAGGATTGGCAGAGTTGGGGTCCCCCCCATCCTCTCGAGACACTGTAGGGCCCCACACAATAGCCCAGGGGTACTGAGATGAGGGTGGACCCTCCTCAAAGCCTGATGGGGTGGCCGGGGGCGCGGTGCCCGGCAGGACTTGCCGACGTGATCTCAGGACCCGAGGGGATCGGCTTGGTGGAGGTGCCCGCTCCCACACACACACGTGGCGTGGGGCCGAGGGGCCTCCCCGGGCACAGGGGGGCCGGGCTGGGGCTGGTGGGGCTCGAGGGGAGGTGGAGGAACCTTGAGCAGGTGGTGGGAGGGGCAGCAACAGCAGTGGCCAGAGAGAGAGGAGATGGGACAGCAGCAATGCGGGCCTGCGGGAAGGGAGAGCGAGTGATGAGTCCGAGGCCATCTTGGGCTGGCTCCTTCCTCTCTGCAGAAAGTAGCTGTGGAAGACATGTCTCACTTCCCGTCTTCCAAGGGTCGAGTCAGGATGGGAAGCCCTGAGTGGGCCTAGGAGGGAAAGGGCCAAAACCCCAGGGAAAGCAAACTCTAAGCTCCCTCCAAACTTACCGCATCCTGGACTCCATGTCCGAGATCCTCAGCGGTGGCTCAGATTTTCAGCCTTTACTGGGGGAGAGAGGGGTTGTCACACCCCAGGCTTGCCCTGAGGACCTCCCCAGCTCATCCATCCTCCCCGTTCACCTCCATCTCCCCTCCCAGCTGCAGCTGCCATCTATGCTGCCATCCACTCCGGACTCTCAATTGCCTAGCATTGTCCTGGAGAGGGGAGAGGAAACTCCCAGACCAGTCCCCTGTCTAGCCCCCAGTCCCTGTCTGCAACTTCCCAGGTCCCTGTTACTTCCCCACTCCAGGGTCTACTCTCACTTCTCTGGCTTCTTTCCTTCTCACTTCCTCTGCCCACAGCTCCTAGCTTTTCTTGGATCTTAATTTAGAGCCAAGAACCTTGTGATTCCTTGAGCACCTACCGCAAGGGAGGGCATCTGAGAGGGGGAGGGAAGAGGAAGTCAATCAGATTGAGTGTGTGAACGTGTGGGGCTGCACAGAGGGCAGCATCCCAGAGTGCCCACCCCACTTGTCCTCCTAGGCTTTTCTCTGAGGAGTGAATGGCCCCAGGAATCTGCATCTTCAGGAGCAGAGGAAACGGAGATGCAGGGATGGAAGGAAAGAGACAAGAAAGGGAGAGGTGGGTGGGGGAAAACTACAGAATGTAATTTTTGCTCAGCGTTCAGTCATCCAAACGCATAGGTGCCCTCGGAGAAGAAGTGGAGTTAGGGAGAGGCTGGACCCTCAAATGCTGCTCTCCGGGGTAAAGAGTCTGGGAGGATCATCGGGATGGAGGGTTCTGAAAGAGGAGGACACGTTCTCGGAGTCGAGGGTGGCAGGCCCCGGGGCAGGCAGCAGGCTCCCCAGTGAATGAGGATGTGACATTCGGTGTCCTCTGGTTTCTGGGTCCAGATCTGGACATGAAGTGCTCTCAGCGAATAACAGGGAGTAAGGTGGGAGAGTCTGGGGAAGGGACTGGGAAAGTGGGCTGTGGATAGAGCTGTGAAGAGGTGATGTGCTGAGAGACGGAAGGCTGGTGAGGAGTGAGAAAGGTGAAGAGTCAGACGGTGAGGGGGCCTGGTCCCTGAACGAATGGACTGGGGTGGGGGGCGAGCACAAAAGATGGACAGCTGTAGGATGCTGAGCATAAGAGGAAAGGTCAGGGAGGGAAACTGAGAGGGTTCTGGGGTCGTAGGAGCCGGGGAGAAGGAGCAAAGAAAGGTCCAGGCAGGACGGGAAGTGGAGACCGAGGAAGGAGAGGGGAGAAGAGGGACGGAGGAGACCAGGGATCGGGAGGAAGAAAGGGGGGAGGAGACGACAAGGTACCGAGGATAGAATGAGACAAGGAAGGACTGGGGAACAGCAAAGATGGAGGAGTTGGAAATTGTTTCTTCCAACGTAAAGAGACACGGAGCTATGTCAGTAATGCCTAACGCGGCTCCCGACCTTAGGCATTACTGACAGAGCTACGGAGAGAGGCAGGGAAGGGGGCCTGGTGGGAAAACCTGGAGGAAGCCAGAGGAGAGCGAGGCTGTGGGGACCGAGGAAGGAGTGGAAGCCGGTGGAGCGGAGACGGGCTCCGGGGACAGCTGTGGCCAGCTGACGCCGGGACCCACTCGCCTCTCCTGCCTGTGCATCCCCCCGCCCCAGCCAACGTCAACTCCAGCTCCCGGACCCCGCACCCCTTAGTCACCCCCTCCGGGAAGCCCGCAGTCGCCCGGCTGGCGCGCCACCCCCACCCTCCCCTCGCTCCTCACCGACCTGTTGTGCGCAGGAGACGAGCTGGGGGTGGGGCGGGAGTCTGGGGCTGGGGGAGCAGGGCCCATCCCCAGCGCGGCCGCGAGCCCACCCTTCCCGAAGGCCCGCGCTCCCTGGACCCCGCTGGAAATCGATGAGTGGGGTGGGGGGTGGGTGTGTGTGTGTGGAAACGAGGGCCAGGAGGTAGGCGAGGGGGTCCGTGGGAGGGAGCGCCGAGAGCAGAAAAGGAAGCCGAGGCAGGAGGATGCGAGGGGCCGAGCCAAAGGCGGGATGCAGGCAGCCGCCGGGACCGCTGCGCAGGAGGGCAGGACGGAGTCGGGACCCGCGGTGGGATGCGGAGCGCGGCGGGCGAGGAGAGCTTCTGGGCTGGAGGCTCGAGCCGGGAGGGGGGCCGCGCCGGGAGGGTTAGGGGGCGAAGGGCGCCGAGTCGGGGAGGGCAGGGCCGGGCTCCCTCGGGTGGAGGTGTGGGGGGCCCTCTCGCTCACCTGCATGCCTGGCGCGGCGGCGCGACGGCTGCGGGCGCTCGGGGCTGCGCCGGCCTGGGGGGTCGCGAGAATGCGTGGGGCACGGGGCATGGTCGGGGGGTTCTGCGGGCAACGGGGTGCAGGAGAGGGTGGGGGGCTAGCGCCCAGGGCGCGGGGCGGCGGCGGTGGCGGCGGCGGCGGGAGATGCTCGGCTCGGCTCGGCTGGGCTCGGCGCGGCAGCTCGGAGCGCGCGGTCCCCGCCTCTCCTCCTCCCCCCGCTCGGTTTAACCCTCCCGCTGCTGCGCCTCGGAAGTCGCGCCCGGCCGCGTCCCAGGTGGAGGATGGGAGAGGGCAGCGGAGGGTGAGCGACCGTCCGATTCCCCGGGTTCCGGGGGCGGTCTTCTCCACCCTAACCCCAACTCCGTGGACACCCGTGGTTGCCCCAGTGAGTTTCTGAGATTCTGAGTCACCCGAAGCGCTGGGTTCCTGAGTCTGTTTCGCCTCTGCTGGGGGATGAGGTGGGATGAGGCTGGGAGTGATGTTCTCGCACCATCCTCGGATTATCACAACGGCTGGATCCCCTGATTCCATTCCGGCCCAGCTGCAGTGTTTCCTGCCCAGAGCAACGCAAACGATCTTTCAGATAAGTGGACCGAGTTGCATTACTCAGCTTTTCTAGCTCTCAAGAGTATCCCAGCTCCTCACTGTGCCTTAGGAGGCCCCGCAAAACCTGGACCCCCAGGGAGCTCCCCAGTAGCTCTTCATGTCCCAGCCGCACTGGACCTGATCTATATTCCTAGAATCAGAGGAGGTGAACTTGCCTCAGGGCCTTGGCAATTGCTGTTCCTACTGCCTTGACCATTTTCCCCTGGCTTCTCTCAGAGACTCACTCATTTCATTAAAATTTCCCTTAGTTCCTATGTCACCCCCTCTAGGAGGCCTTCCCTAACCGCTCTAGCTAAATGGGCTTCCCCAGCCCCTAATCTCACCCTGTCTTATCTTCCTGTGTCTTTCAGGTTACCCTATTTTATTTGGGTTGTGAGTGGACACCATGCTCTTCTAGTTTCCTTTCATTCTCACTGGCTTTTCCTTCTCCGTCTTCTGCTCGACCTCTAAATGTTAGCGCTTCCTAGGGCTTAGTCCTTGGCCCCCTTCTTGTTCCACATTCTCTGTCCAGTGATGTCATCCAGTCCCAGGGCTTAAATACTATGTAAATGTCAGCGAGTCCTAAATTTATATCCAACGCTCCAGACTCATTTATCCAACAGCCTACTTGACATCTCCACTTGGATGTCTAATAGCCATGCAAAGCTCATGTGGCTAAAATAGATGTCTTGAATTACCCTCCGCCCCAGTCAGTCCATTTCTCTCTTAGCAGTGTTCCCTATCCTGGAATACGATGGCTTCCACTTTTTAGGCTAAAAAACCTAGGAAACATCCTCCTCACCTTTTCCTTTTCACTCTGATTCTCACCCTGTATCTAATTTACCAGCAAGTTCTGTGAGCTCTACTTCCAAAATATACCACGAATCTATCTCCTTTTCTCCATCATTGTTTTTTGGTCATGCTGAGTGTCATGTGGGATCTTAGAACCTGGACCCTCTGCAGTGGAAACACAGAGTCTTAACCACTGGACCACCAGGGAAATCCACTCTATCATTGTTGCTATCACCCTGGTCCAAGCCATCTGCTCTCTCTGAAATAATGAAGTGATTACCTAGCTGGTTCCTTGCTTCTGCCTTTGCTCTTTACAAACTAGTCTTCACAATATCTAGCCATGTTTTGAAAAATCTAAATTATATCATTCTCTTGCCTACTTGGGCTTCCCTGATGGCTCAGATGGTAAAGAATCTGCCTGCAATGCGGGAGACCCAGGTTTGATCCCTGGGTGGGTAAGATCCCCTGGAGAAGGGTAATGGCAGCCCACTCCAGTATTCTTGCCTGGAGAATTCCATGGACATATGAGCCTGATGGGCTACAGTCCATGGGGTTGCAAAGAGTCAGACACAGCAGAGCCACTAATGCCTGCCTGCTTAAAACATCTGAGGGGCTTTTCATTGTACTTAGAGTAAAATCTGAATTCCTTGTTAGGAGAGGCCCGCCCATTAGTATTCCTCAATATTCAAACGATGTGCCAGATCGGACTTCTAAAAAGTTCTAAACATCTGAAATTATCCTCTTGACACCCCTGTACTTTTCATTCCAACTTCCTGGAATCCTTTGCCCACCTCCCCCCCATCTTCCTCTTGTTGGGTCCTTCTTGTCATTCAGCCACCCACTCTGTCTCATCAGAAGGTTTCGCTGTCTTTCCGACTCATCACTCTCTGAAATGATCTTGTATTTTTTCCTGTTTATTGTCCGCCCCCACCGCACCCCCATATACACTGCAGAACAAAGACCTCATTTGCCTTGTTCATCAGTATCCTTCTTCAGTGCCTGGCGCATAGTAGATGCTCAATATCTGTTGCTTAGTGAACTTCACCTGGGACTCCTGCCCACTCATCCTCTCCCCTGCTCTTCACCTGCCTTTTCTGTCTATCTGCCTGCCCTCTGATCTCTGCCCTGTGGTGAATGCTCTAAGTCAAGTCTCTGCTCACACTCCCACCCCTCTAGATTCTCACCCCTCATCCCCTGCCTTATTACTGTTATTAACCTGACACGCTCGCCTCCCAGCAGGAAACCTACTGTTCCGATCAGCATCTGCAGGGACTGCACTCCTGCTTATCTGTCCCTGACAGCCCTTCATTCTGAGGTCAGAAGGCAGTGAGTGAGCCCTCCTCCTAGTGTCTCCCTGTGGCCAGGAAAAATGGTGCACATTTTATGTAAACACAGTCGTGTGAGGCTGGGTGTGCAACCCATGCTGTGTCCTGGGCCCCAGTGAGCCCCAGCTGCATCCTGAGAATATGCTGTGAGAGGCCTCATTATATGAGGAGTGTGGGTCAAATTTATCAAGTGACTATTCACTCTCAGTCTAAGTGCCTTTTATGCTGAGTATTTTGGGTCATTATGACTTATTTCAGGTATTCCTGATTGATTCATTCTTGCAGGGACTATTTCTGGAACATCTGCTATAGGCTGGGTACTGAGTTACAGCCTGGGGCATGGTGGAGAGCAGGAACAAAGCCATCACTGTCTTCATGAAACTTAGAATGGAGCCAGGGAGACAATGAAACACAAAGTGATACATGTGTCTTTAGATGAATTTGAGGACCTTCCCACACGCCAGAGTCTATAAATTCTCTCCTCGTGTCTGGCTCTGCTGGTATCTTTATCAACTTCTTTGGACTCACTGGGGCTTCCCAGTATTTGTCAGAGTAAATTGCTGTCGCTTTCCTGTCCTCAGATGTCCAGTTCTGAATTCTTCTCACTCTCAGCTGATGATCTTGCTTGTTGCTTTTTTGAGAAAAGAGAAAGAGGGAGAAGAGACTTCCCCACTTCCACCACCTCATCCCAGCTGCACCTCTCCTTCTGTGGGGGATCCCAGGCCCTTTTCAACCACCCAAAGCTACCACTCCTACGACTGTCTCTCCCTCTCCTGCCCTATCACCTCCTTCTCTCTGCTCGATTATGCCCAGCAGTATGTAAACACACTGTAACTTCTTGCCGCTTTAGCTTGAAACAAACCTTCCTTAGCTCCACTTTTATCCTCCAGCATCAGTCCTTCTCTACCTCCTGTTATAGCAAAGATCGCGGAAGATGCTCTCTGTTCACCCACTCTTTCACCTCTCCTCCCATTCCTTCTCTTTCTCTTTTATCAATTTAAACTTCAATTTTTGTAATGTATTCTTTTGAATTGGCAATACATTTCCCTAAGTGCAAAAAAACTTTACAGTATACAAAAAGCTGTATAGTGAAAGTTCTTATTCTCAGCCCGTCTACTAGCTTGTCCAGTTCCCGTCTTCTGCCTTCAGTGTGACTCATTTCTACATAATCTTCCAGAGTCTTTCATTCCCACGTAAGGAAATAATAATGCAAGTTCTTATTCCCCCATATATTTGACATAGTCTTGTCATACAGTCTACACCTTTACTCTTTTTAAAAATAAATAGTTTATTGATTTGTGGTTGCCCTGGGTCTTCGTTGCTGCATGCAGACTCTCTCTATTGGTGGTGAGCAGGGGCTACTCTCTAGTGGCAGTGCTAGGGCTTCTCACTGCGGTGGCTTCTCTTGCTGAGGCTCTAGCTGTGGAAGACTGGCTTAGTTGCCCTGCAGCATGTGGGATCTTCCTAGACCAGGGATGGAACCTGTGTCCCCTGCATTGGCGGGCAGATTCTCAAACACTGGACCACCAGGAAAGTCCACTTCCTCTCTTAATAGATGGCATCTCCTTTCTTCCAGTTGATTAGGGCAAAAATCTTGGAATCATCCTTTTTAAAAAACATTTATTTATTTTTTGGCCATGATACAAGGCATGTGGGATCTAGTTGCCTGACCAGGGATCTAACCTGGGACCTCTGCATCAGGAACTCAGAGTCTTGACACATGGACCATCAAGGAAATCCAAATTATTTTGGTACAGCTTGCAGGATCTTAGTTGCTTGACCAGGGATCAAACCAGGCAGTGAAAGCACAGAGTCCTAACTGGACAGCCAGGGAATTTCCTCCATTCTTTTAAAATATCATTTCTCACAAATGGATATAAGTTTAAAGAATATATTACTTCAGTTCAGTTCAGTCGCTAAGTCATGTCCGACTCTTTGTGACCCCATGAACCACAGCATGCCAGGCTTCCCTGTCCATCACCAACTCCTGGAGTTTACCCAAACTTAAGTCGGTGGTGCCATCCAACCATCTCATCCTCTGTTGTCCCCTTCTCCTCCTGCCTTCAATCTTTCCCAATATCAGGGTCTNGTGACTAGTGGATAAGGCCTTTTCCTAGGTTTGGTCACGACATTCTTAAATGAGTTCTTCATCGTCCCTTGCCATTCGCTCAGTAGATGCTTGTCATTCAGCCCTAAGGTTCTCTGAGTTTGGGGAGTAAAGTTCCATTCAGCAGAGAAAGAAAGACCCTTACAGAAACAGGAACTTGCCGAATTCCCCTGTCCTTGCCTGGTTTCAGTGACTTACGTCTTCACTTTGAAGGGACAGAAGGTCGCCAAAGCTCTAGGCACAGACCCTCATGGGTCCCAGACTAGTCAGGAACTATCTGTCACTTTAGCTGACCAGGAAAGTCTTACTGTGCTGTATCAAAGATAATATGAACCTACTGGGAATCTGGCATTAGCTTCAGATTCTTTCCACCCAGTAAGGAAGAAGGATTTAGCCTGGCCTCTATTTCCTCTCTGGGCTAGCCTAGTACTAAAGGTCAGGACCTAGGCCAAATGATCCCACAAGGCTTTCCAGACGGTGACGGTGATGACTGGGTGTCTATCCAATATTTCCCATGAAAAATCCCAAGGATATGATCATATATTTAAGGTAAATGTAAGATATGGTGTTTATCCTTGCATAAGGAGGAGTATTCCTTATTCTTATAAGGAATATTTATTGAAAGCTCCTCTAGCAAAGCTGAAACATGTCTGCAATTTCTGTAGAGATCTAAACACACAATCAAATAGCGTGTAATCATGATAATCACCATAGTAAGACAGCATGCGTCCCCAGGGGCCTAAGGGCAAGAGTAATTACGGCTCCTGCAATTTATGCAGGTTTTTTTTTTTAAAGTGACAATTTGCTTTCCTCTTCATTGAAAGAAATTGTTACCAGTTACTGAGAAATGTGGCCCTTATTCTAAAGAGATGCAATCAGCAGATACCTGAGTCTGAGTAGAAAATTGTTCATAAAACAGTTCTCTGGCCTAACAAAAGGCGCTAGACATTGAAGGCTATATTTTAGAAGATTGGGCTGTTATACAAATGCCACTATCATGCTCCACATCTTATTTTGTCTCCAGCATTGCCCTGGACGTCTCACTGTATCCTGGATTCTGCCACTGCCACAGACGGGGGAGAATCATTTCCTATTCTCTTGCTTTTAGGTTGCTTTATACAAAGTCTCCAAAATAGAAGAAAATGATTCAGATTTGAGGACTTTGTAAGAAGGAAAATCCACAACTTTCTGATATTACTTATAGGTCAGTTACATATTAACAATAAAAATTACAGGTAACACATCTAGTTTAATGTTTAGCAAATAGTAAATACTTGATAAATTTTGGTGATTGTTGATTTTCTCCATCATTAATGTGTTGTGTTATTTTACCTAGATTTTTTTCTCTCTCTCTCTTTTCACCCTCNTTTCTGATATTACTTATAGGTCAGTTACATATTAACAATAAAAATTACAGGTAACACATCTAGTTTAATGTTTAGCAAATAGTAAATACTTGATAAATTTTGGTGATTGTTGATTTTCTCCATCATTAATGTGTTGTGTTATTTTACCTAGATTTTTTTCTCTCTCTCTCTTTTCACCCTCATAACAAACTTGCCAGATGAATATCGTTATTCTGATTTTACAAGGATTGAGACTTACTATCAGTTCAGTTCAGTTCATTTCCGTTCAGTCACTCAGTTGTGTCCGACTCTTTGCGATCCCATGAATCGCAGCACGCCAGGCCTTCCTGTCCATCACCAACTCCCAGAGTTCACTCAGACTCACNACTGGAAATAGAACTGCCTTATGACCCAGCAATCCCACTGCTGGGCATACACACCGAGGAAACCAGAACTAAAAGAGACATGTGTACCCCAATGTTCATCGCAACACTGTTTACAACAGCCAGGACATGGAAGCAACTTAGATGTCCATCGGCAGACGAATGGATAACAAAGCTGTGGTACATAGACACAATGGAGTATTACTCAGCCATTAAAAAGACTACATTTGAATCAGTTCTAATGAGGAGGATGAAACTATTATACAGAGCTAAGTAAGCCAGAAAGAAAAACACCAATACAGTATACTAATGCATATATATGGAATTTAGAAAGATGGTACAAATAGATTCTATTTAAAAATTTTCATTTTAGGGGCTTCCCTGGCAGTCCAGTGGTTAAGGCTTTGCCTTTCAAATCTGGGGGTGTGGGTTTGATCCCGGGTCAGGGAGCTAAGCTCCAACATGCCTCTCAGCCAAAAAACCAAAGAACAAAACAGAAACAGTGTTGTAACATTCAACAAAGACCAAAAAAAAATCCACATCAAAAATAAAATCTTAAATTACTTTTTTTCATTTTAGATATATTAGCTAAACTTGGAATACATTTGCCTATGGAAACAAGACATATTAAGTAGAAGTTAGACTCTCAGCCTATTCCACAGAGTATGCAACTCTTGAAACTATATTTTGGATTAAATGGGCTTCTGTGGAGCTAATCGCTATTTGGAAAAGTATCGTAATAAAAATAAAAGTATTAACCAATTCAGTTAAGATAAGAGACTCTGCTCTGCTTTCTTCACCACTCCCACCTCTGATAAGAGGAAAGGAGGCACTGCCCAGGGCAAGAGCAATTCAAATGCCACCTCCATCACTCAGTGGCCAAACAACCTTGCATCATCTACCTGACTGGAGAAGGAAATGGAAACCCACTCCAGTATTCTTGCCTGGAAAATTCCAAGGACAGAGGAGCCTGGTGAGCTACAGTCTGTAGGGCTTCAGAGAGTCAGACACGACTGAACACACGTGCACACAGTCCAAGTCTCACTTCTGTAGTATCTGTAGGGACAACGATGTCACCTTCCACCTCTTGTTCTTCATTAGGCGAGCATGCATCTGACTCACCTGGAGAGGTCTTTTGAATCAAAACACAAGGGTCCTGATCCCAGACTGGGGTGGGTCCTAGGAATGGGGATTTAAAAATCTGCTCAGGTGATTCTAATGGGAACTCGTCAGCCAGGAATGTCTAAGTTCAGTTCAGTCACTCAGTCGTGTCTGACTCTTTGCGACCCAATGAATCGCAGGACCCCTTCCTGCCCATCACCAACTCCCGGAGTTCACTCAAACTCATATCCATCTTGTCGGTGATGCCATCCAGCCATCTCATGCTCTGTCATCCCCTTCTGCCGGGAGCCAGCGTGAGGAATCCCACCCGTGACAAGGTCACGCGGCAGGAGATTTTGATGGGCAAGGATGAGTCAAATCTCAGGGGTTTTCTCCCTGGCATTTCCTGGGCATGTACCCCCCAAAATAAGAATCTGCCTGCTTTTCCACTCTTCTGACATTCTCTGGAAAAAGTCAACTAAGGGCTTTAGTCTTCTGCCTTTGATAGAGTGTTTCAATCCAAAAACCCCTCTGATGGCTTTCTAGCCTGCCTGCAAGACTCTTACAGCTGCGCATGTGATTGCTTGAGGCCTCCTGACTGCGGGAGGCACAGGAAGCTTAAAACATCCTAGGAATGTAGGAGCTTCCAAGGAGTCAAAATCATTAGAATAGGACTGATTAAAAGTTTCATTTGTTGAGCCAGTACTTGCTGCCAAATTTTCATATCCTTTATTTGTAAGATATAGTTGGTATATAGAAAAACGGGTAGTAGACCTGGTATTAACAATATTAGATCTTTGAGTTAAGTACTTTCTTTGTTACAACCCACTGCACCTTTGTTCTATAGGAATGTAGCTTCGGAGTTCTCTGATTAACGGACATTTGTCCGGGAAGAGAGCCATAGAAATGTTAACAGGCCTCTTGGCCAGAAGATAATGTAAACTACCTGAGACCTTTTGTATATGGGAGGGTATGCAAAAAGAAAGCCTTGTTTCAGTGAAGGTCAGGACTGCTGCCCTGCATAACTCTGCATATTCCATTATGCACAACTTGGGGTATATGAGCTGGTTTTGAAAAATAGTTTTTGGAGTCTTGCATCGGGAATCTTGCATCTGGAGTCTTGCACCGATGCTGGGCTTCCCCCGTGTCTCTTCTTTACTCTAATTTCTGGCTGAATTCCCATCTGGGGCGTGGAGGCTCACCATGTCTACTTACTTGTCCTGGCTGCTAAGACCCACGCGAAAGGGAGCCCAAGGTGGGGCACTCTCCGATATTCAAACGAACGCCGGTTATCCAACTTAGATGGTGCAAGCTCCTTGTCTGGAACTTTATTGCCTTTCCACATAAACCAAGTTATTCAGCCTCTTTTCTCCATCTTAATTTTCCCACTCTACTATTATTTCCTAATCTTATATTTCTGAATAAATGAGTTTTTTCCTCGCCGACGCCGTCCCCACTTCGAATTCCCTGGACCTGCCGGGGCTGGACCCCGGCACATAGCCTTGACTAGATAGACCTTTGTTGGCAAAGTAATGTCTCTGCTTTTGAATATGCTATCTACATTGGTGATAACTTTCAGGGAAGTACAATTAACAAGTCCAAAGTCACCTAGTTAGTGAGCAGAAGTGGCTAGATTTGCATTTGTCTCTATGTGATTCTGTAGACATTCTTGGGCATTCTGTGTTACTTTACATTTTTTGTTTGTGTGTTTTTCTGAAGCTATTTCAATTATGAGCCTCTTCCATCATTCTGTCTAATGTCAATAATATAAGGTGATTCTTTTTTCGTCTTTTTCATCTGAACCTAGTCTAACTTCTCTCTGTCACCCTCTTCATATCTCTGTGAAGCCACTAGTCACTGCTTTGGAAAGATCTTTGGGGTCCTGTGACTTTGAACCCCAAGATCAAGTTTTTGTCTTTTGGCCAAGAGCTTCCTCAAAGGGGGTATGAAGCTTGCTTCTCANAAGGTGATTCTTTTTTCGTCTTTTTCATCTGAACCTAGTCTAACTTCTCTCTGTCACCCTCTTCATATCTCTGTGAAGCCACTAGTCACTGCTTTGGAAAGATCTTTGGGGTCCTGTGACTTTGAACCCCAAGATCAAGTTTTTGTCTTTTGGCCAAGAGCTTCCTCAAAGGGGGTATGAAGCTTGCTTCTCATGGCTTTGGGCCCCAAATCCCTGTCTCATGCAGTACTGGGGCCTGTGCATGTCTAACTTCCATTCACAGTGCTGACCTAAGCATCTTTGGAAATGAGTTGAGTNCCGCTTCGAATTCCCTGGACCCGCCGGGACTGGACCCCGGCAATATGGAATTAACAAGCAGCAGACAGTGGGGTTGCACAGAGTCAGACATGACTGACGTGACTTAGCAGCAACAGCAGCAGACAATGGGCTGGGGCTCTGGTGCAGTCTGAGAAGGAAGGAGGCCCTGTGCCCAGGTTTCCATCCTGAGGCCCAACCTGCTGCCTGTGATTCACCATCCTCACTCCTCCCCCACACCCCAGCCAGAGAGCGTGGTGTTGGCTCATCATCTGAGTCTTCTGATTCTTGAGTTGAGTCTCAAATGTGTCCTTGGGAATTAGCTGGTTTTTAATGAGGATGGCGATGTGGGCCAGATGGGGCCTCCGCCCGGGTGTGCTCACCTGCACTGCAGTGTTTGCCCCTTTGCTCCTTGGAGTCCTCCACGCTGACTCCGTCAGGTGTACAGACCGTAGATGTGAGGCCAGGGGACCTACCCTCCGGCAGCCTCCTCTTCCTGACGCACTGTCGTCTGAAAATTGGTGCGCGCAGATCTTACTGCTGATTTTCTTTCTTCTTCGTGCAGTGCCTCTTGGTCTTGTCTTTACTCAGGTGCCAGCAGCTGGGGGATGGTGACGAGAGAGAGGGGAGAGTTCAGGAAGGGGAAAGGCACATGAGAAGCCCGCATTTCTGCGTCATTCAGGAAACCCCAGGAGTGCTGCCCATGGGTGGAGAGCATCATGGATCTATGGATCTTGACTGAAAACTCCTGTCAGCTTTCTGAAAGCTAAGTAGTTGGCAAGTGGCTTGGGCCCTGGTTCTAGCTCTGGTCCTAGCTCTGGTCCAAAGGGCCCCACCCTGGGATTTTAGTTCAGAGGTCCTAAGCTGGCAGCTTTAGGAATGAGTCTAGTTTACAGATGTGCCTTATTTGGTCTGCTCAGTGCTTATAAATTTAAAAAATTCATTGGAAACATTAAAAAACTGGATATCTGATATTAAGGAAATCTGAATTTATGGCTTCTCTTAAAAAATCAGAATTGTGGCAACCTGGGCACATATACTCCCATGGCAATCAATGACCAGCTGCTTTCTTGAGATAGCACACGAGTTCTCCAATTAGTCACAGTCCCCAATACTTTGACTACCTGACTCATTAGAAAACCCTGATGCTAGGGAAGATTGAAGGCAGGAGGAGAAGGGGACGACAGAGGGCCAGATGTNTTAAAAAACTGGATATCTGATATTAAGGAAATCTGAATTTATGGCTTCTCTTAAAAAATCAGAATTGTGGCAACCTGGGCACATATACTCCCATGGCAATCAATGACCAGCTGCTTTCTTGAGATAGCACACGAGTTCTCCAATTAGTCACAGTCCCCAATACTTTGACTACCTGACTCATTAGAAAACCCTGATGCTAGGGAAGATTGAAGGCAGGAGGAGAAGGGGACGACAGAGGGCCAGATGTTTGGATGGCATCACTGACTCAATGGACATGAGTTTGAGCAAGCTCCGGGAGATGGTGAAGGACAGGGAAGCTTGGCGTGCTGCAGTCCATGGGGTCGCAAAGAGTTGGACACGACCGAACAACTGAACAACAACTGCCTGACTCACTTACATGCTTAGTCCCTGAAAACATTTGCGTTCCTAATCCCTGATAAGGCCTTTAGAATATCAGAGCTGGCAAGGGCTTTAGTGTTGATGTAGTTCCAACTTCTCAGTTTCAGGTTGAAGAAACAGAAGCCCAGAGAAGGGAAGACTTTCCCAGAATCATGTGGCCAGGACTGGCAGGCCAGTTTCCTGCTCCTTGGCCAGTGGGTTATTTGCCCACTGGGGCTTTATGGCACTTCACAACCAAGCCACCATGGATGGAGAGACAGGAGACTCTGCCTTACCTTAGATCCTACTCTTCACTAGCTGCAGATAATTTTATGATATGTGTGCTCTAAGTAGGTCTGGGAAACTAGGGCTCTGGCATATAAAGATGTCTGATACCATCTTATAGTAACTCCTCAAGACCCCCACAAGCACTCTCCAGGTAGGGAAGAAGATCCCTAGTCACCCAGAGCCAGGATAGTGTTCTCAGGCTCAGGATATTGTTGGGTTTGGAAAGGGCATTGACCCTTCCTGCTCTGGCTATTTGAGAACCTGTGGATAAATGCCAAAAAGAAATGGGAATGTATTATGCCAGATAGTGCCCTAAAATCTTAAATGCTGTAATAAAATAGAGCCTTGTTTCTTGCTCAGGCCTGTGTTCCTGATCAGTCGGTGGCTCTCCTCCAAGCAGTGATTCAAGGACCCAGGTTCTCTTCAGCCTGTGGTTCCACTATCTTCAACACAGGGCTCCCTTGGTTTCTGTGGACAGGGCAAGATTGCAGAGGAGGGGTGGTCTTTATGAGCCAAGCCTATACATGACGTTCATCATTCCCACTCACATTCTATTCAGTCATGTGGCCACACTTAGCTGAAAAGGAGGCTGAGAACTAATCTAGCTGTGTGCCTAAGAGGAAGGAGTCATCAGCTCCTTGTCTAGAGTCAACAGCCCACCAGTCACTAGAGACATACACACCTTCATGGTAGCACGTGGTGCGTTTGGTCATAGACAAAGGGGGATACTGGAAGGGAGGAAGCTGAGCCCATTTCAGAATGACTGAAGCACTGTTCTTTCCCTTTCTATTCTCACCATAATTTTTCCTAACTTAGACCCACTTTAGTTTTCCCCTGAACTACTACAAAGATAGTCATCCCTCCAACTGGCCCCCTACCCCTGTCATGCCCGCGTCAGTGCACCACTCACAAAGCTGCCAGAATGACCCTTCTGGGGCCAGGGCACTCCATCTTCAAGGTTGACAGGCTCATGTAGTTGGTTTAGAAGGGTGGAGAAAGGTCACAGGCCCTCTTCTTTTGAAAACACAACCACGTGAAACCTTACCAGAGCAGACGCACTGATGAACTTATTTATGTTACCAAAGCATTCTTTATTTTTCAAAGTTATCTTAGGATCCTGCTTAAAGTCAAGGGACTCTCAATTAAAACCTCGATTAGGGGAATCAAGGACTATTAAGATGATAGGAGCACTTGTATGTTATTTCATCTGATCACAATACTTTGGGATCACGCTCTTAAATAGAGCAAAATTCGCTTGGATTTAGGAAAATCTCATTTGCAGTCTCTGCTTTTGCACCATCCCAGGCCCTGGGTCTGCTCCTACTACCATACTGACAACCTTTTTCTTGTTACTTATTCTTCCCCAGTTCTTAGGCAAGTGTAAGCCTCTTCTATCGGAAATCATCCCCTCCAGTAGAAACTTGTCAAGCCCTTTGTGATCTACCCCTTGCCTCCCCTATACTCTCTTCATCTACTGCTTTTATCTGATCTGCACACCAGTCCATTCTTGCTGGAACCTGCCTCCAGTCATCGCAACAGAACTTGTTCTCCGCTGTCTCTCTCATTTTGCACAGGCTTCTCCCTCTGGGTTGCTTTTTCTTCCCTCCGCCGCCCCCCCCCGCTACTACTGGTAGCTCCTTTATGACCCCGCACAGACCTCAGGAAGCCTTTTCTGAGCAAGCCTTTCTGGGTAAGATGCTACTTCTCTGTAGCATTTATCACAGTCTGATTCATTATATATTTACTTGTCTTCCTCCCTGGAGCTCATGACTGTCTTTTCAATAGTGGGGACTCAATAAATGAAAGCCGAGTGACTGAATGGATTCACCTTAATTACACAGGATGAACTGGCTGTGTTCAGTCTGCCTTTGGGGCTTGGGCTCCACGTAGTTCTAATGTCTGACATATTTCACCCAGTGGGTTGCTTGTCTCAATTGTGGGTGATGGAGGCTAGACGTGCAAGAAAGAGGCTCTGTTCTTCTGTGGAACTGAGCCCACTCCCCCTAGACTCTACAGTCCATGTCAATGCCAAGTCCTCAGGGGTGGACAAGGGACCAAAGTCCCTCCACTCCTTCCTGCCCAGGCAGGAGACTTCTTCCGTTTCTGAAGATCTGCTCCTAGATGTTCCACAGATTTCTCTGGGGAATTTCAGTGTCTGTGGGCCCCTTCATTCCTGTGATGAGAAGTGCTGGATGTGGAAATGATCTGTGGTGTCTCTGACCTGGGTCATAACTTGGCCTGAACCCCAATCTCCCTCTGAGTCCATGGGTACATCCTGTCTTCCTCTGCCCCATGTGCTCCCCTTCCCCAGTAAAGTGCTGTCAGCCCCACTTGAGGCATCAGTCTTACTCAGTGCTGGGGTCTCCAAGCCAAGGCCTGACAAGTTGTGAATGTTTGAAACTTGCTGAATGAATGAAAGAGTGAAAGGCCCTACCATGGGCGTGTGTGCATGCATGTGTGTGTGCGTGTGCGTGTGTGTGTGTGTGTGTGTATGAAGGAGAGAGACCGAGAGAGAAGAGGATCTGGGTGAGCCACCAGGAAATGTTTTCCTCTCATTACAATTTGTTCCTGGCTCTGTTGGTTGTTCCAGAACCTCTTGTTTTGGCTCAACTTTGGCCCTGCTTCAGGCTTTTTCAGGATGTTTCTGGGATAGCTGGAGGCATCCTCTGGGGTAATCTTGACAGGCCTGCTTCCCATGGCCTTCCTTGAACACTTGTAGGGTGGACAACTTGTCCTGGTTTCCTGAAAACTTTCCTGATTTTAGCTATGAAAAGCCCACACCCTAATAAACCACTCAGCTTTGGACAAACATAGAAGGAAGATCACCTTGAGTTCATGTCTCCTGATCAATTCCCAAGGTCCACAATCTGCAGGAGCTCCGGCGAAGTGCTTCGCTGGCCACCAAGGTCTTTATCCAGAGAGACTACAGCGATGGGACCATCTGTCAGTTCCAGACCAAGTTTCCTCCAGAGTTGGACAGTCGGGTAAGGATGTCTTTGCCTAAACTTGGGACACAGACCATGATGGAACTGAGGGGCTTATTAGAATACCTATCTTTTTCTAGGATAAAAATAGTATAGGAAACAACTTGCTCAGCCACTTCATGTGGAAGAACTAAAGCATTTTGCCTCACTGTCACCTCCTAGAAAGTTAGAGCTGAAAAAAAAATTCAGAGATTTTCTAGTTCAGTGGTTCTCAAATTTCAGAGAATCACCTAGGGAGCTTGTCAAACAGACACGAATTCCTGAGTCTTATTGGGTAATATCAGATGTCATCAGAGATGCTGACTCAGCTGCAGGATTAGGTTCAGGAATCTCTTTTTAGAAGCACTTCTCAACTCCAGCTGTGCATTAGAAATTCCTGGGGAGCTTAAAAGAATCAGACCACACCCAAGATCAATCAAATCAGAGTGTCAGGGGCTAGGGCCTAGGCATCAGCATTGCTTTAAATTTCCACAGATGGTTCCAATGTGCAGCTGGGCTGAAGATCTTAATTTTTAATGAGAAAGCCCCAGGCGATATGGCATCGGGTGATTATGGATCCCACTTTGAGAATCTCTGATCTCCTAGTGCAGTGCTGATCATGATTGGCTGCCCATTAGAACCACCTGGGAGCTTTTGAAAAAAAATGCAGGTGTTAGCTTGGGTAGACTAGGACAGTGGTGGTCTTTGCTGCTCTGATCCACCCTCCCCCTTCCCAGACCGTTTGAATCAGAATCTCTTGGAGGCAAGACCTGGGTGTGCCTACGTTTTAAAATCTCCTCAGGAGATTTTAGTGTGCACCAGAATTGAGAACCGCTAAGCCCTTGAACCAAAACTGTGGCCTGTGCACAGGCAACATCCTGTCTCCTGGAAACAGCATCTCAGGCTCCACCCTGGATCTACTGACTCATAATCTGCATTTTAAGATCCCGAGGTTATTCATACATACATTAAAATTGGAGAAGCATTGCTCTAGTTCATCCTCTCCTTTAAGAGAGAAAGCTCAGGGCCAGGAAGAGGAAGTGGTGTACCAAACTGACTGAGCGCCAGAAGAGCCTGAGGTCCGACTCTGCTTTTTCACAGGACTCTTGTTTGCTTATGGACACAGTTGCATCCATAGTGGATATAGATAGGACTGGGTGCTCAGGTTGGTCAGCGTCCTGGCAGGGAGAGCATAGAGACCTGATCCACTGCAGAAAATGTTCACCTCTTGGATTTCATGAGAGTTTTCTGTTTTCAAATGAAGACAAGTCGTCATTTTGTTTCCATTTTATAGATGTGGAAACTGAGGCTAGAGTATTTAAATCATTAGCTCAAGGTCACGCAGTTAGTTGATAGCCAAGGCTGGATTGGACCCCCAGTCTCCTGACTTCCTGTCAAGTGCTCCATGAGCGCCTCTCTGGTCTTGCCCCCAACCCCCACATTGGTGAGGCCCCACCATGGCAACCACACTCTAGGGAGGCTGACCTAGGTCCGGCTCCCTGTCTCTCTCTCCCTCCAGATCGAGCGGCAGCTCTTTGAGGAGACCGTGAAGACCCTCAACAGCTTCTATGCGGAGGCCGAGAAGATTGGGGGCAGCTCTTACCTGGAGGGCTGCCTGGCCTGTGCCACAGCCTACTTCATCTTCCTCTGCATGGAGACCCACTATGAGAAGGTGGATACTCCCTCACGGCCCCACGTTCCCTCCCCCCTGGGGCTCCGGTGCCTCAGCCTCAGCCTCAATGGGCGCCTCTCCTCACAGGTTCTTAAGAAGATCTCCCGCTACATCCAGGAGCAGAATGAGAAGGTCTTTGCCCCCCGAGGCCTCCTGCTCACAGACCCTGTGGAGCGTGGGATGAGAGTTGTATCCTTTCTGGCTGTTCCATTTGAAGGCACCCAGCTGCAACCAGCGGAGCCCTGGGGAGGCTGCCAGGAAGCTGGACCACCCTGGGAGACTCTGCTCAGGGATTTCTTAGGGTTCCCCATATCCCTGATCATTGACCTTCCTCTCCCACCATAAGTTAGTGCTATTTGTAAATTTTAGGCTTTGCTTTTCTTGAGCTGCATTTAATCAGTGCTTGGGTGTGTAAGTCACTTCAGTCAGGTCTGACTCTTTGCAACCCTATAGCCCGCCAGGCTCCTCTGTCCAAGGGATTCTCCAGGCAAGAATACTGGAGTGGGTTGCCATGCCCTTCTCCAGGGGTTCTTCCCGACCCAGGGATTGAACCTGCATGTCTTACATCTCCTGCATTGGCAGGCGGGTTCTTTACCACTAGTGCTACCTGGGAAGCCTGCATTTAACCAGTGGTTAATATCAATACATGCCAGATGTCACAGTAAGTGCTTTGAAAATATGAATTCCTGTACTTCTCATAAGAGCCCTGTAAAATGGGTAATTCTTCTTACTGCCTTTGTAGTGGACCCTGACTCAGAGCCGCCCAGCCAGCAACTACCAGAGCCAAGATCTGAGCCCAGGCCCACTCTTCACTGCCCTTGCATTTAACCCTCATTGAACCCTATGTGGTAGGTCCCCTTGTACCCCTTTCACAGATGAGAAGATGGAGGTCTTGGTGGGAGACTGGCCTTCGAGTGTGCTATAGGTCTACCCATTCCTCCTGATCAAGGTACATTCCCCGACCCCCCACCTCCAGTCAGCAGCAGATAGTAGAATTCTTAAAAATAACATTTACTGGTAAAGAAAACACAAATTCCAGGGAATCTCATGCTTACAAAGCCCAAGGAGAGGCGCTTCGTGTCATCAGGCCTTTACTATGTGCCAGGTATTGTGTTTAGTCCTTTACATGCTTCATTTCACTTAATTCTTGCAATAACTCCAAGATTCTATTATTACCCCCATTTTACAGATCAGATAACGAGTGGTAACAAGTGAGGTGATTGGTCAAAAGTCACATAGCTGAGATTGGGTATGGGGAGATTTGAACTCAGGACAGCCAAGTCCTCACACTTTTCCTGGTCAGTCACACCCGCTACGGGGCACATTGGGTACATTGCGTGCTGTGATACAAAGATTAGACCCGCTAGAACGTCAGTGCCGGGTCCTGGCTGTGCGCAGGCGCCTCTGAGCTGAGCCAGCGCAGGTGAGAGGAGGCGTTTGGGTGTGGCTCTCAGGCGCCCGCGTCTTGCCTGTGTGGGAAGCAGCAGCAGCTCGGCCTCGCGCTTCCCTGCTGCCCTCCATCAGCCGGTTCCCTTCGGTTTGCACCCCTCCTTAACGTCCGCCCAGATCGAGATCTCCATCTATGAGGACCGGTGCAGCAGCGGCAGCTCGAGCAGCGGTAGCAGCAGCGGCAGCGGCAGCAGCAGCGGTGGGGGCGGGGGGGCGGGGGGCCGGTGACTGGCCGAGAGTCCCTGCAGGGAGGTGTACGGCTGGACTGAGGGCCTCGCAGACCTGAGGCGGCTGCGCTACCAGAGCACCCGCTTCTGAGTCCTTCTCTGGGCCCACCCTGCTGCCCAGGGCGGGAAGGAGGGTGACCCGCCCAGTGTCGCCCGCGGGCCATCAGCCGGCGCCCCTTGCCCACTGGCAGGACGGTCCACTTCCTGACTTGGCTTTTATCCGACGGGGCTGGTCTGGGTCACACGGAGGCAGGTCTTCCACGGGGGGTGGGGGTGGGGACAACACTAATTGGACAAACCCCTTTCTTCCGCAGCTCCCCTCCCGACACCCCCTGAAAAGGATCCCAGCCTGCCAAATAGAGAATTCCCACCCTGCATGGCACTTTACTCCAAATCCCACATCCACCAGGACTCCCTTCCTCAGGGTCCCACGCCCCAAGGCTGTCTCCCAGCGTGTGTGCTTTCTGAGGCCACCGCAAGGCCTCTGCCTGTCTGTGATCCTGCCCCACTGATTCCAGGTCTGGGGAGAAGGCAGTGGTCAGCTCCCTCCTGACCTCTTCTAGACTCCTGGCATCCCTGTCCTCCACCCAGAGCCTAGAGGTCATCTTGGACTCGCTCAGAAGTGTCCAGCTACTGCGACTCTGCAGGCCAGGTGCTGGTGGAGGTGGGGCACATGGGCTGGGCTTTGGAAGGTTGTGTGGGGGTCCGGAGAAGTGCTTCATGGAGAGAGGTAGCCCTGGGGGGCTTGAACCTCCAAAACGGGAGCCAACTTCCTGAGATTAGAACGCGCCTGTGTGTGAGAATGAGTGTATGTGCACATATGTGCGTGCCCCATGTGCACGAATGCACCTGTGTGTGGGTATGTGTGAGGACAGGTGTGTGCATGAGTGCACTGTGAGTGCATGTGTGTGACTGCACACGTGTGCATACAGGTGTGTGAATGCACTTGTATGTTGCCCATGGCTACTGGGCCAGTGTCTGCCCCTCTCTGCATCTTGTCTTTTCTTTGTGTGCCATGGTCTGGCTGCTTCCCTGGGTGGGTCCAGCCTGTCCTCTTGTAAATAAATGTCCTAACATCCCTTGTCTCTTGCTTGGCTCCCAGCTTGGCTCTTCTTCCTGGTCTCTTCCCCACTGGCAAGTTTCTCCCCACCTTCTGACTGTACTGTGTGCTTTCTAACAAAAACGCTGGGGTTCTAGGAGAGTGGAGCCAACCTTCCAGGGCCTTCTGTGCCCCACTTCAGGTCCCCCATAACAAGGCAACAGGGCCATGGGCACTCTGTACTCAGGGGGTCTCTAAGGCTGTGTGAGACATCCTTGGAAGGTCAAAGGGGCTTCCAATCTGTAAGGGAAGAGGCAAATTTCTTTCTTGAAAGAGGGGTGTCCAGCCAGTGAGGCCCTGACTGCCGAGGCCCAGTAGCCCCTCCCTGGTGTCTGGAGATGGAGAGAAGCAGGCTGCCTATCTTGGCCTGCAGGAGGTGCTAGAGGGGATATGAGAGACCAGTCACTGCAGGTAGCGTTCTGGAAACAAAGAGGGGCCTGACTTTCTTTTGGATGCAGGAGGAGTATATAGGAAGGGTTCAGAGAGCTGGAGAGGGCGGGGCCCGGCCCCTGCGCCTCAGTGGGTCCTGGTCCAAGTGTTCCCTGGGTGAGCTGCAGTCCACTGATCCCCACCACAGTCCCCTTCCCCCTGAACCTGGCCTGTGCCCACCCTGGCCCACCACGTGGCTGGGGCCGACCTGTGGGGTGAACGATGCATCTCCCGTGGGATGGCTGGGCACTGGCCATGCGGTGACCTTTCATTATTTCTTTTTCCAATAAAAGGACTTGCCCAGCTCGAGGCTCTCTGCTGCTTCTCTCCCCCTTGGCAATGGGGGGCCAAATCTCTGCCCCAGGATCATGGTGAGGGGATGCTTAGATCCACCTACCTCCTGCTGAGGATACAGGGCCAAGTGTGTTTCTGAAGAGGCAGCACCTGGACATGGAAGAATGGACAAAGTCTTCTTTGAGTTTGTAGTCTGGTGGGGAGGCAGACACTCCTCATCTCTAATCTGGAGCTTTTATTTGGCCCTCGGATCCTTAGGTGGGGGGGAACAGGTTGAACTGAAACCAGGTCAAAATCAAGTCATGAATTAATTAGATAAATACCCATGTCTTGAGCTCATATCTGTTAGGGATTGGATCATACAGGTCACTCCGTTCTAAAGAAAAGTACGTGGGTGTTGGAATCTAACAGAGGTGTGTCTTGGCTCTTATAAAACTAAATGACATGTAATGAGCCCTCAGTGTGTGCCAGATACTTTGCTAAACCCGTAGGGCACAGGTGTGGGAGGGGATTTAAAGATCATCTGAATGAGGCAGAATGCAGGCCCAGAGAGGGTGAGTGACTTGCCTCTGGTCACACAGCTGGTTGACGACAGCGAATAGCTCCAGGTTTCAAACCGAGGTCTGACCCAGTGTTCACTCCAACCCGGTGGGATGACACCCAAATGGAAGTTGTCTGAAGCTGCAGGGTGGCTGAGGTCACACATTCAGGTCTGTGGGCCAAGAGAGGATCCCACCAGATTGTGGGGACAATGGTTCTACCTCTGGGTGAGGTGAGGGTTTGGGGAGCGCCCTGCGTGGCTTCCCCACTTAAATTTTCTGCTCCTAAGAGGCAGCTGAACTCGCTGCCTCTGCTCAGATTTGGGGTGTGTGCAGGTTGTCACTGTTCTTTAACATGCGGGTAGGTTCATTTTGCCCTGTTTGCAACTTTATTAGTGGTAGTAACATAAACAATAGTAGCTAACATTTATTTAGCACTGACTATGTGCCAGGCACTAGGCTAAGACTCTACATAATTCATCATTCAGTCCTCACAACAACCTTATTCCCATTTTACAGATAAAGAGACTGAGGCTCACAGAAGTTAAGTAACTTGCCCCGAATCACACAACTAGAAGTGGCTGAGCCTGGCTTTGAATCCAGACAGTCTGACTCCATAAACTGTGGGGAAGACGATACCAGCTTCGGAGACCCCCTTGGCCATCCTAGGCTCAGAGGTAGGGCTGCTACCTCCAAGCCCAGGGTATCACAAGAGTGTGGGTGGTTGGGCTACTCACAGACCTGCGGGCTCACACGTGAAGCTGCCTCGGGGCAGCTTGGTGGAGGGTAGTTGGGGGGAGAGGTCGGTCGAGGTGTGGCTTCTCAGACTGGCTTGTCTCTGCTGCCTCAGTTATGGAGAAAGTGGCCTCTCTCCTGGGTTCGGTGGTAGCCACATCTCTGCAACACTTGCCAGGCAGAGACAGGCCCCATCTGGTGCCAGAAAACACAAGAACCCCCATGCAGCTCTGGGCTGCTGCTCCCCTCCACTGCCTCCTAAGCCCGCTGTCTGGCTTCTTTTAGCCAAAGGCAGGGGGTATGTAAAAACCGCAGGGTTTAAACAGAAGCTCCTGGTGCCACCGAGCGGTGGCATCTTGCATTGCACCCCCAGATCAGAGTCGCCTGGGTCAGAGCATCTCAGCGGCTGGGAGACTTCCCATGACCCCCCAACCAGCAGCTGCTCCTACATGCAAGAACTTTTCTGTGACTTCCAGAGAGGTACAGGGCAAAGATGGAGTCCAGTTGGTGGTGACTCTCCCTATGGCCAACCCCTGGGGTCCTGCCTTTCTCCTGGGGGGTCCAGCAGCCTGGGAAACCACACCGCCCAGATCTGGAAGGACTTACAGTGAGGAAGTGTCTGGCAGGAGGCACCCACACCTAGTTGTAGCTTTATTGCTCACCATGGAGGAATGCAGTGCACAGAATACCCCAAGTTAGACCTGAATCGGAGCTCTGGCTTCCTGACAGTTCCCTCTGGGGGAGACCCCTGAAGCCTCAGTTCCCCCAGTTGTGAAATCAGAGTACTAATATCTTACAGGATTGCCTAGACCAGTGCTGCTCATCCTTGATTGTAATTGAAATCACCTGGGAAGCAAGAAAAACTGCTGATGCTTGGTTGCATGCTCCGGGATTCTGATTTCATTGTTCTGGGGTGCAGCCTGGGCATCAGGTGTTTTAAAACTCCCCTGGAGTTTCTAGTGTGAAGGTTGATGATCCCTGGATGGTACTTAGAGCCTATGAAATTTTTGCAAGCCTCTGAAAATATCTGAGACCTGAATGAAAAAGTTTGTTGGTTCCATGAATGCAGCCAGACACAACGAGTATGAACTCTATGATTGTACTTATAACACATTCTAATACAGGCAAAACTGGTCTGTGGTGTTAGCAGTCAGCAGAGAGGCTGCTCTGGGGTGGGGGACAGTGAGTGGAAGAGGGGAGCTTCTGGGGAATCCTGATGAGCTTTCTCCAGCAGTTACACAGTTGTGCTCACTTTGAGTTCAACGAACTGTATACTTAAGATCTGCATATTTTCTATGGTGATGGACAGGGAAGCCTGGCATGCTGCAGTCCATGGGAATGCGAAGGGCTGGATATGACTTAGCTGCTAAACAACAAATGAACTAGTTGAATGAAATTTATAAAGGAAGCTCATCGGCTCCAAAATAGGAAAAGAAAGCACAAAACTGAAATCAATGTTTTATTACATAGCTACAAAATGTAACACTTTGTCAGAGAGTCGACTGCAGTTTAACTCAACTCGTGTGTGTGTCTGTGTGTGTGTGTGTGTGTGTGTCTGTGTGTCTGTGTATGTGTGTGTGTGTGTGTGTGTGTGTGTGTGATTTAGTGTGGGCTGTGGATGTACATGAAAATGTTTGATACGATGAGGTCTGGGGCCTTTAAAAGAGAAAATCCTTGGTACCTAAGAAAATCTTAAAACAGCTTAGGTTTATGCCAGGAGCTCTTAAACTTGACCCCCTGTCCCTGTGTGCAGAATGATGTACCTTTAACTGGGGAAGAGAGCCCACAGATTTTAGCAAATTCTCAAAGTGGGTATGTAACCATCCCTCAGGAGAAGGCAATGGCACCCCACTCCAGTACTCTTGCCTGGAAAATCCCATGGATGGAGGAGCCTGGTGGGCCNAACTTGACCCCCTGTCCCTGTGTGCAGAATGATGTACCTTTAACTGGGGAAGAGAGCCCACAGATTTTAGCAAATTCTCAAAGTGGGTATGTAACCATCCCTCAGGAGAAGGCAATGGCACCCCACTCCAGTACTCTTGCCTGGAAAATCCCATGGATGGAGGAGCCTGGTGGGCCACAGTCCATGGGGTCGCTAAGAGTCCGACACGACTGAACGACTTCCCTTTCACTTTTCACTTTCATGCTTTGGAGAAGGAAATGGCAGCCCACTCCAGTGTTCTTGCCTGGAGAATCCCAGGGACAAGGGGAGCCTGGTGCTGCCTATGGGGTTGCACAGAGTCAGATACCACTGAAGTGACTTAGCAGCAGCAGCAACCATCCCTTAAATGCTAAGAACACCTGGTTTTGAGGAGCCAGCGAGAAACTGGCCATGGATGTGCCTGGCATGAAATAGGTGTCCTTTCCCTTGTAGCTCAGTTGGTAAAGAATCCGCCTGCAATGCAGGGGACCCCGGTTTGATTCCTGGGTTGGAAAGATCTGCTGGAGAAGGGATAGTTTACCCACTCCAGTCTTCTGGCCTGGAGAAGTCCATGGACTGTATAGTCCATGGGGTCGCAAAGAGTCAGACACAACTGAGCGACTTTTCATTTCACTTCACTTCCCTCCTTTCAGAGTTCAGCCTTCCAAGTTTCCACGGGACCCTTCTCAGGCGACTTTGGGAGGATTTATTCTCCTGGCGGCGCTGAGGGCAGACTGTGCTGTGTTCACAGCTCTTCCCTAAGAGACCTGTCATTTCAGCAGCTGCTGGACAGAAGAAGTTAGTGTCCCCGAGCTGCTTGGGGACTCGTGGTTACCATGGGGATGATTGAGGAGGTGGAAGTATTCAGAGGGAGTCAGAGGGCTGCAGCGGTCGGCACACTCCAGTCAATCACTTCACCACACCCCGTCTCTCTTGTCCTTTGTAAACTGCGAGCACTGTGAGAAGGAATTTTGGTAAATGATAATCTGTTTCTCCAAAGTGAGATATTGTTATTTTTGTAGTTGCACTAGGATCTCAATACACCGTGGCTTCATGATGTAGATTTATAGCCAGGTTTCAGATTCTTGCATAGAACAAACAAAAGGCAAGGGTTCATTGATTTCCTAGTGTGTGCCAGGAACGCCTGTACATTATTATTCCATTTTGCTCTCTAACACTCTTGGTGGGTGGTTATATTTGAATTCTCATTTGATAGATGAGGAAATTAGATGGTCAAGTAGCTTCACCAGCACCCACAGTTAGTGTCAGAGTGAAAGCTTGAACCTGAGTCTCCGACCCTAAATCCGGCTCTTCTGACACAATGTGTCACAGTCAGGCGAAAGGCTTCGTTCTGCCTGGATTGACTCATGAAGACAGATTCCAGACTCAGAGAGCAGCATGTGGGCAAATGCAGACACAGAAAAATTAGATTTGCAGGGGCTCGAAGGGGCTAGTTATTTTGGAGTAATTCAAGTTATTGATTTTTGTAATGGAAAAGTGATTGGAAACCGGCTACCACCTGAGAGCTGCGCCGAGTGAGGCCCCGGAAGGGGAAATGTTATACACAGCTTACAAGACCTTGTGTGTGTGGTGATGGCCTTCTTCCTGCCCCAGCTCCTCAGCCAACTCTTGGTAGGTGGGTCCTACTCATTTCCACCACTTTCTCCCCCGGCCCCAAGAGCCTGGTGCAGTGCCTCACCCTGGGCAGGTGAATTAGAAATGCTGCCCATCACGGGCTGCAGGAAAAGACAAGGATATGAAGACGTGACATCCTTGGGCTCCTGGGGCAACACGCCACTGAGAAGCAGCTTAGGCCAATGTACAAAAGATGTGTATAAGAGACAGGTATAGTCCATGGGGTCGCAAAGAGTCAGACACAACTGAGCGACTTTTCATTTCACTTCACTTCCCTCCTTTCAGAGTTCAGCCTTCCAAGTTTCCACGGGACCCTTCTCAGGCGACTTTGGGAGGATTTATTCTCCTGGCGGCGCTGAGGGCAGACTGTGCTGTGTTCACAGCTCTTCCCTAAGAGACCTGTCATTTCAGCAGCTGCTGGACAGAAGAAGTTAGTGTCCCCGAGCTGCTTGGGGACTCGTGGTTACCATGGGGATGATTGAGGAGGTGGAAGTATTCAGAGGGAGTCAGAGGGCTGCAGCGGTCGGCACACTCCAGTCAATCACTTCACCACACCCCGTCTCTCTTGTCCTTTGTAAACTGCGAGCACTGTGAGAAGGAATTTTGGTAAATGATAATCTGTTTCTCCAAAGTGAGATATTGTTATTTTTGTAGTTGCACTAGGATCTCAATACACCGTGGCTTCATGATGTAGATTTATAGCCAGGTTTCAGATTCTTGCATAGAACAAACAAAAGGCAAGGGTTCATTGATTTCCTAGTGTGTGCCAGGAACGCCTGTACATTATTATTCCATTTTGCTCTCTAACACTCTTGGTGGGTGGTTATATTTGAATTCTCATTTGATAGATGAGGAAATTAGATGGTCAAGTAGCTTCACCAGCACCCACAGTTAGTGTCAGAGTGAAAGCTTGAACCTGAGTCTCCGACCCTAAATCCGGCTCTTCTGACACAATGTGTCACAGTCAGGCGAAAGGCTTCGTTCTGCCTGGATTGACTCATGAAGACAGATTCCAGACTCAGAGAGCAGCATGTGGGCAAATGCAGACACAGAAAAATTAGATTTGCAGGGGCTCGAAGGGGCTAGTTATTTTGGAGTAATTCAAGTTATTGATTTTTGTAATGGAAAAGTGATTGGAAACCGGCTACCACCTGAGAGCTGCGCCGAGTGAGGCCCCGGAAGGGGAAATGTTATACACAGCTTACAAGACCTTGTGTGTGTGGTGATGGCCTTCTTCCTGCCCCAGCTCCTCAGCCAACTCTTGGTAGGTGGGTCCTACTCATTTCCACCACTTTCTCCCCCGGCCCCAAGAGCCTGGTGCAGTGCCTCACCCTGGGCAGGTGAATTAGAAATGCTGCCCATCACGGGCTGCAGGAAAAGACAAGGATATGAAGACGTGACATCCTTGGGCTCCTGGGGCAACACGCCACTGAGAAGCAGCTTAGGCCAATGTACAAAGGCAGGTACGGGGTCACTCAGTTAAAGGGTGACCCTAGGCCATCTCCTGCACTGGGCAGCTTTCAGTCGTGTTGCCCTGGCTGTGATTTTGTGGCTCTGCTGGTGATTTCCACCTGGGGGGCGGGGAGGAGAGGGGAGGAGGGAGGGGAGGGGGAGAGAAAGGGGAAGGGGAGGAAGTATATACCCCCACTCAGCCCCTACCCAGCGCTCCTGCTCTGTTGTTTTGAGGTGGGCACATCCTTGTAGGGTGGACTGCTCTGCCTGGAAAGTCTGGCCCTAGGGCCCTAGAGGGTGAAATACCACGGGTATATGGATAGATCGGATGGATAAGTGGAAGGATACAGAGAAGTTATGTACAGAGAGATGTCTGATGGATCAAAGGCGAGGGAGAGGGCTGTCTGGCTTGAGATGGATGCTCGCAGACTGTGGGGAGGCAGGTGGAATGGATGGGTACTGACCGGCCCTGTGCTCCCCAGTGCAGCTCTAAATACAGGACAAGAGCTCTTCGAAGGAAAGACGCTGTGTAACCCGGTCCCCAAATGAACTCTGCATTTGTAACTATGAGTGATGGTTGTGTCTCGTTGGGAAGGAGTCTTATAGTTCTAACACCGTCCCAGTTAATGACTTATGGATTGTTGTAAAATCAGGCACTGTTAGGAGTGAAGGCAGGAGTTAAAGGACCTGGAACAGATTGCATAATAACATCTGCATTTTATCAATCTGGGCAGTGTGTGCCTTATGTGCTCCATCTTGATGAAGCCTCACAAAAGCTTTATGAGGTTGCTATATCTCCATTTTCAGCAGATGAAGAAACTGAGTTTCAGATTCAAGCTGGAGTCCATCTGATCCCAGAGTCTCAGGGTGAATAGAGAATTTTAAGGATAGATGAATGAAGTCAGTCAGTAAGAGAAAAACAGATACTGTATATTAATGGATATATATGGAATCTAGAAAGATGGTACTGACGAACCTGCAGGGCAGCAGTGGAGATGCAGACATAGAGAACAGACTTATGGACCCAGGAAGGGGAGAGTGGGACGAATGGAGACAGAAGCACTGAAACATATACACTACCGTATGTAAAACAGAGAGCCAGTGGGAATTTGCTGTATGACTCAGGGAACTCAAATCGGGGCTCTGTGACAACCTAGAGGGGTGGGAAGGAGATTCAAGAGGGAGGGGACATATACGTACCTATGACTGATTCGTTTTGATGTAATGGCAGAAACCAATGCAATATTGTAAAACAATTATCCTTCAATTAAAAATAAGTAAATTTAAAAAGAAATTTTAAAAAAGTGGGCTCAGACAAGGGACTATATTCAATATCTTGTAATAACCAATAATTGAAAAGAATCCGAAATATGTGTATAATGGGATCAATTTGCTGGATGCCTGAAACACTGTAAATCAGCTGTGGGCTGTGTGTTGTGCTCAGTTGCCCAGTCGTGTCCAATTCTTTGTGACCCCATGAACTGTAGCCCGCCAGGCTTCTCTGTCTGTGGGGATTCTCCAGGCAAGAATACTGGAGTGGATTGCCATGCTCTCCTCCAGGAGATCTTCCCAACCCAGGAATCGAACCCAGGCAGATTCTTTACTGTCTGAGCCACCAGGGAAGCCCAAATCAGCTCTACTTCCATAATAAATTAAAAAAATTATGTGTTAAAAAAAGGATCGATGGAAAGAAGGAGGGAGGGACGGAGGGCTGCAGGAGTTTGGAATGGGCTCTGTAGGAAAGAACGTGGTCTTTGTGAACAGGACACCTTCCCCTTTGGGTGAGGCTTTGAGACCTCCCAGCTTCCTTCTGCCCCCACCCTCCCTGCATCTGCCTTCAAGGCCTGTACATCTTGGGCCCAGGGAGCGGACAGGCAGAGGAGGTATATGCGGGATCTGCCTTCCTGCCTTCAGCCTAAGTGTGTCCCTCTGCTTGTCCCCAGGAGCAGCTGAGAAACCTTGGCTGTGCTTTTCTCCTTCCCTGGGAGTTGGGCAGTCAGGTCTGGGCTGGGGAAGGAGAGTGAGCCCTTGGATCTTTTGAGAGGATGCACTGAATGATTCTAGGGGAGAGATCCTGCATGGCTGCCCTGGGTCTGGCCAGGAAGAAGGATACTGAGCTACCTTTACAGGAATTATTCTGGGCCCCTTCTGGAAGGCAGGCAGGCAGGCAGGCAGGCAGGGGTCATGAGATTCTGGGCAGACACGCTGGCAGGACTTCTGTCCGCCCCCCCCACCATCTCTTATGCTCCTGACGCTGTCTCCAGCTTCTCTTGTCTCAGCTGAGCAGGACTCTGCACCTAATCCCTCAGTTCCCGCATCCCAGCTGTGTTCCACCACCCAATCACAGTGCCTGGGTTCACTTGGTGGGCGCTTCCCCCAACTCTGATTCTGTGGCAGCATCATAGGAAGGACAAGCACTGGCACCCATATTTCTGAAAATGCTTGATACAGTTTTGCTTCTGAAATAGTTCGCGTTTTCTGGAGAAGAAGGCAGAGAGAGACAGAGGAGCCCCAGGCAGGAGTCAGATTCCTGGCTAGGCTGTGGTCCTTGGGAAAGTCACTGCTCCTTTTTGGGCCTCCATTTCCACATCTGAACATCACAACCTTCCCAGGTGGCTCAGTGGTAAAGAATCCACCTGCCACGCAGGAGACGCAGGAAATGATTCCTGGGTCAGGAAGATCCCCTGGGGGAGGAAATGGCAACCTGCTTTCAGTATTTTTCCCAGGAGAATCCCATGAACAGGGGAGCCTGGCGGTCTACAGTCCACGGGGTCGCAGAGTTGGACACTGCTTAGNTCGGGCCTCCATTTCCACATCTGAACATCACAACCTTCCCAGGTGGCTCAGTGGTAAAGAATCCGCTGCCACGCAGGAGACGCAGGAAATGATTCCTGGGTCAGGAAGATCCTCTGGGGGGGGAAATGGCAACCTGCTTCAGTATTTTTCCCAGGAGAATCCCATGAACAGGGGAGCCTGGCGGTCTACAGTCCACGGGGTCGCAGAGTTGGACACTGCTTAGTTTACCATAGTTTATGACCATTCTCTTGGGGAATGGCATCGTGTGAGAACTAAGTTGAACTTCTCAGCACAGCCCAGGCCCCAGGAAGGTTTGCTCTGCTTGCCCCCCCTCGGCCATTTTCGGTTCTCGAGATCTCTTTCCTGCTAAGCCGTCAGCTCCCTGGGGGAGATGTGACCTGGGCCAAGGCAGGCTATGCCAGGAGCCACGTGAGATTTGGTGTTGAACAGATCCAGGCTGTATCCTGAGCTTTGCTACTTAGTAATATTGATAACACTTCTAATTTACTGGGGGCTTACTATTAATAGGTGCCAAGCCCTATGTCAAATATTTTATATCCCCTTGTTCAATGTAATAACTTTGTGTGGTATGCATTAGCCCCATTTTACAGGTGAGAAAACTTAGGCTCCAAAACAGTTCACCAACTTCAAATGCCTTTTTCTCAGTGAGGCCCAACTAACCCACCCTATTTAGAATGGCAGTCTGCCTATCTCAGCACTCCCAACTTGCCTTAATGCTGCTTCCTTGTTCCCCTAACTTCTAACATATCATATACCTTATTACATTGTTTAGCACCTGCAGTATGTCACCAGGGTGTTCAGGAATCTTGCCCGGTGATGTTCACTGAGGTACATCCCAAGNCCCAGGTGGCTCAGTGGTAAAGAATCCGCTGCCACGCAGGAGACGCAGGAAATGATTCCTGGGTCAGGAAGATCCTCTGGGGGGGGAAATGGCAACCTGCTTCAGTATTTTTCCCAGGAGAATCCCATGAACAGGGGAGCCTGGCGGTCTACAGTCCACGGGGTCGCAGAGTTGGACACTGCTTAGTTTACCATAGTTTATGACCATTCTCTTGGGGAATGGCATCGTGTGAGAACTAAGTTGAACTTCTCAGCACAGCCCAGGCCCCAGGAAGGTTTGCTCTGCTTGCCCCCCCTCGGCCATTTTCGGTTCTCGAGATCTCTTTCCTGCTAAGCCGTCAGCTCCCTGGGGGAGATGTGACCTGGGCCAAGGCAGGCTATGCCAGGAGCCACGTGAGATTTGGTGTTGAACAGATCCAGGCTGTATCCTGAGCTTTGCTACTTAGTAATATTGATAACACTTCTAATTTACTGGGGGCTTACTATTAATAGGTGCCAAGCCCTATGTCAAATATTTTATATCCCCTTGTTCAATGTAATAACTTTGTGTGGTATGCATTAGCCCCATTTTACAGGTGAGAAAACTTAGGCTCCAAAACAGTTCACCAACTTCAAATGCCTTTTTCTCAGTGAGGCCCAACTAACCCACCCTATTTAGAATGGCAGTCTGCCTATCTCAGCACTCCCAACTTGCCTTAATGCTGCTTCCTTGTTCCCCTAACTTCTAACATATCATATACCTTATTACATTGTTTAGCACCTGCAGTATGTCACCAGGGTGTTCAGGAATCTTGCCCGGTGATGTTCACTGAGGTACATCCCAAGCCACTAGAACCACCACCTGGCAGATAGTAGGTGTCCGATCAGTATATGCTGAGTGACAACTGGCTAAATAATTTGCCCCGGTGTCAGTTACTTAACTAGCCATGTGACCTTGGATATCTTGTTTCTGATCCTTAGTTCCTTTGGTTGTAAAATAGAATAATAGCATCTACCCCATAGGATGGGTGTGGGGATGAACGGAGACGCAGATGTACAGTTCTCAGCACAGGGCAAGCATTCTGTAAATAAATGTTAGCTCTCTTCCCCGAGGACGGTTATTTCTTCTCGCTTCTATTGTTCTCTGATGGCCTACCCTTTGACCAGTCTGCTGTTCGACAGTGGTTTCTTCAGAGGACAAGTGCTGAAGGAGGGGTTGACGTTACCTCTGGAGTTAACCAGCCCCTGCTCTCTCACCCTCGTCCGTCCTCCTTCTAGGATGTGCTCGTTGCTAAGGAGACGCAACATCAGCTCCTGGCAGGATGTGGCTGGGGTCTAGTCCACACCGAAGGAGTGAGACTATGGCTGCCCCCGGGGAGGGAGGGAAAGGGAGGAACGCGGCTTGCCTCCAGGACTGAATCTGGGTGGGGGTGTCATTCGGGAATCTTCTGGAAAAACCCGCTGGCTCCCTGAGAAAGAGAAGCGCTTGTCCTCCTGTCTCATGTGACTCTGGAATGATGACCAAGGGCCCTGTTTGCAGGTGGGAGTGGAACTCGTGCTTAAGCTGCGGTCCAGTGCTGGTCAAGGTGTGATGCCCAAACCCTGGGAGGGGGCCATAGCAGCCAGAGTGACACAGAATCAGACTCCTGGCCCTCAGAATGGCACCTCCCCAGAGCAGGGCTGGTGGCTGAGCAGGTGCTTGGAGAGGTCACATGGCTGATGGTGTGCCCCCTGAGGGGACTCCACACAGGGAATGCCATCTCTTCTTGCAGGTTGAACGCGACTGTAAGGACACTGTCTCAGATCTTGGGCCACCCCTAGGGAATCCTTTCCAAACCTTCTTTCCAAACCTTCCCTTGACCCTGGGCAGCAGGAGAGATCGTGCTTTTTAGTAACCAGTTGGCCAGCTCGAATGGAGAAGAGTGCCAGCTGAGGCCCTACCACCCTGATGTAGTCCTGCCTCTGCCCGCTGAGTGGCCCTGGACACAGCACTCAGCATCTCTGAAAGCCTGGGATGACTACAGCACCTTCCTCTGGGGACTGTATGCAGATTCAACAAGTTGATTCTTATAGAGTTCAGATCTGACCCAGAAATACCAAGCACTCACTAAATGAGGCTAGTATCGTCATTTTAGCTGGTGCATTCCTGGAAAGATCAGCTTCCCGGATGGCTCAGCAGGTAAAGAATCTGTCTGCAATGCAGGAGACACAGGAGACAGGGGTTCAATCCCTAGACGGGGAAGATCTCCTGGAGAAGGAAATGGCAACCCACTCCAGTATTCTTGCCTGGGAAATCCCATAGACAGAGGAGCCTGACGGGCTATAGTCCAGCAGGTTGCAAAGAGTTGGACACGACTGAGCGACTAAGAGAGATTCTTCCCGGGAAGAGGAACATCCTTGGGTAGAGTGAAAACGGTATTATTATCATTTGGTTTTTCTTGAAAAATGGGAAGTTCTGGTTGAGCTGGCCCCTCTTCCTGCTCTGCCAGGTGAGCCTCTTCAGTGCGTCACCTCTCTATTTGCATAATCCTTTCAAGCCCCTGCCAGTATTTATCAGCCCCTGAAGGCATCTGCTATTTTTGTTATAAACTCAGGCCCAGGAGAAGCCAACAAAAATGTCAGGAGCCTGGGTGGGGCTATCATCCAAGAAAAAAGAGAGACCGAACTGTTCATGCTCAGAAGGCAAAGGGCCTCCCTGGTGGCTCAGATGGTAAAGAACCTGCCTGCAGTGCAGGAGATGGGGGTTTGATCCCTGAGTCGGGAAGATCCCCTGCGGAAGGAATGGCTACCCACTCCAGTATTCTTGCCTGGAGAACCCATGGACAAATGAGCCTGGTGGGCCACAGTCCATAAGTGACTCACACTTCCAGAAGGATTTGGGTGCCCGAAGGCCTCAGAGCAAGAGGAATTAGAAGGAAGAGGGACTCAGCCTGGCCGGTTCAGCACAGATCAGAAAAGTCCTACACTGAGGCCCTGGGCTTGGAAGACACCCTCCTGGCCCACTGCAGGGGTGTTATTTGGAGGCAGGTGAGGCTGAGTCGGTTCCGTACCTGCCTGTCCTCCGTATTTTTTCACCTCCTGTTTCTTCTAACCTAGGCATCTTGGGGGCAGAGAACTTGACACCCTCAGAGGAGGGACCTTGTCACAGTACTCATGGGAGGGACCTAGTGCCTGTCACACAGGAGGTTTTCAATAAATTATTCTGTTAGTCGCTCAGTTGTGTCCAACTCTTTGTGACCCCATGGACTGCAGCCCACCACGCTCCTTGGTCCATGGGATTTTCCAGCAAGGATACTGGAGTGGTTTGCCATTTCCTTCTCCTTCAATAAATGATTGTTCAATAAATACAGGAGTGAATGCAGAGAGTTAGCTTTCTGGTACAGTGATCCAAGAATTTAGTTAGACTTTTTAGAAAGCCCCTCTGAGTCTGAGTCCCATTGCCATCCTGTGTACTGGGCTCCTCCATCTGGCTGCTGGAGGGCAACATGGGGACAGCAACCATGTCACCTTTGGTCACCACTGCACTCCCAGAGCCTAGCGCAGTACCTGGCACATAATAGGTGCTCAACTAATTTGTGCTGAAAGACTGAATGAACAAAAGAACGAATCTAATTCAGGCTATGAATCTAATACCCTGGAGTCAAGATATTACAGTTGTGCTCTTGATAGCTGAAGGGATTTTGAACTCCTTTTTGTAATTCATCTGGCCCCACCCACCTAGTAGGGTGAAAACCACACAAATACACCCGGTTATACGAAACTCAGTGTGCAGGAATTCATGGATATTACTTATAAGTCATCCTCTGAAGTCTGCTGTCACTGCAGCTCTCCCGATGTCCTTGTCAGGCTGTCACGCTAGCTGTCTTAGCCCTTATTTCTCGTGCTGTGTGTGCGGGAAATCAATGAGCACCATTATCTTGTTATTTACCATTGCATTTGGAACCATAGTCTCTGTGGGTTTTGGGTTTTACTTATCTCACTATCATAGATCCACTTGTTCGTCTCTAAAAAGGCAGCATCTTCCAGAATGACGAGGGAATCGTCTGAATGGTGACGGCGCTGTCTGTTACCCCCTCAACAAGATAGGGTGGTGGCAGAGGGCTTCGGCCCTGGCGTGGGGACCAGCTGGCTCATGACCTTGGGCTGATCTTTTCATCTTCCTGAGTCTCATTTCTAGGGCCCGTTCAGATCTTTAATTCTGTGTCGACACACAGGAGAGAGCTTCCCAGAAGTGGAACGATTTTTAAGTGGCTGTATGGTTTTCTGTGAGGTTGTAGCTGTTTTTATTTTAAAACTTTTCATTTTAGCTCCTGTTCCAAGTGTAAAAACAACACTAGCAATGAGGAATTAATATTTTGTGATTTATGGAGCATAGTATTATTATATCAGAATATGGTAGTTTTTTTTTTTGTTAAATATATTTTTTAAAAGGTTGGTGGCTTTCTTAAGAGTGATTTGATTATATCTTGGGGTGTGCCTTTTTTCCCAATCGCATAAAGAATAGATCTGTGATTTATAAGGTTCCTACACTACTGAACCTGGTCATGAAAGTAATCTAAAGTGTTATATCATCACTAAAAGTGAGGCTTTCAGGAACTTCTAGGTTTCCAAGCATACTGCAGGAGAGACCAAACCGCAAGGTTCTTTCTAGAAATTAGGGTAATGGTGGTGATCGGTTGGGAAGATCCCTTGGAGAAGGAAATGGCAATCCACTCCAGTACTATTGCCTGGAAAATCCCATGGACAGAGGAGCCTGGTGGGCTACAGTCCATGGTGTCGCAAAGAGTTAAACACGACTAAGCGACTTCACGTTCACGTTCGACACTAGGCATGCCTATGTCCAGACACATTTTCAGGGGCCTTAGAAAGGAAAAGGCCCTTAGGGATATACCAGCCCAACTCTGCTGCCATTTAGATACAGGATACTGAGGCCCAGACAGGAGAAGTGACTGCCCCCAGAGCATTCCCTCCATGTCTGTCCCTTGCTCATTCCACACGCCTCACCTGGTCCAAACCCCAGCATCCCCCAAGTGAACATTGGTGCTCAAACCCAACCATTGCTCATGCCTGGGGCAGACACTTTCTCTGTATCATGAGTTGCTTTCCAAGGGCCATGTGATGGAAGGGCTGCTGCTAATTCAGCATTCCAACCAGCTCTGCTTGCCTCAGACATTTTTTTTTTTTTCACCAGCTAGACACTAATATCCAGCAGAGAGTTTATTGGTATAATTTTTTCAGAAAGAAACTGGAAGACTTAGCAAGTTCAAACTTTAACATTTTTTATCAAGAGTCCCAAATGGCCACCCTTTCCCCCACCCACCCATCATCACCACCAACCCCATATGGCTTTCTCTACCACAGGCACTCAGGGCCCGCAGAGCAGAAACAGCACAGGCCAAACCAGCAGGCACGGGACAGACTGTCAAATCAACTGAGCAAGCAACCGCCTGGGAGCCATCTTTGTTAAGGGCAAAATAAGCCGCTCATGACACTGGAGGATACAGAAAAGACAGGACTATCTTGATTCTTCTGGAGGAGTGAGGGAGGCTGGATGGGGTAAAAAACATGTTCTCAGAAGACACGCAAAGAAAGACTTTACAAACTACTAAAGATGACACAAATATCAGTATCCCCCAAACTTCCCTTTTCAAAGATGGCCACCCCCGCTGTCCATTCAGAAGAAGCACGCAGCAGAGCCTACTGGGTATGAGAAAGACAGGCAGCGGGAGAGATTTAGTTTTCCACAAAGATTGTTAGTTTTTTTTTTTTTTTCCTTTATTGATGGAATTTAAAGTGCATATAACTGCAGGAAAAGTCCAAGGCCTAGAGAAAGAGATGAGGCCCAAGAGAGAGGCTCAGAGATTCTAAAGGCGGCAGAAGGATACCCACCTAAAAAGGCCACTTGAGCTGCAAAAAGGATGGAGTGGAGAGA
>SJYA01003072.1:1295181-1318246 GCA_006410615.1 Neotragus moschatus | reverse complement strand
GGGGAAAAGAGAAGGGGAAGGGGGGTGGGGGTGGGGTGGGGGAAAGCATTTGGGAGGAAGAAGACAAATACCAGTTCAGAAATTCAGACAAAGGTGAGCAGGAGCTAGTCTATATCCCAGGTAAGAAAATGTGGCTGACCCTACGGTAGGAACATTAGTTTCAGGAAAGGGAGCAACAGGAAGAGCAATGGCTTCTGGCCAGGACACAGCACCCCAGGGGCCCTTTACTTGATGGCATAGTGGTGGGGCTTCTCCAAGCCTGTCATGGTCTTCCTTGGAGACCCCACAAAGGTCTAGGGAGATGTCCTCCAGCCAGGGGAACGCAGGGGCTGAGAACCTCAATTTTGGGCCTCCCAGAGCTCCCCAGTGGATGGCAAATTCCCTTTGCTACTGGATGGTGGCCAGGGCCCCACTCACCCACACAGGCTGTGCCATCCTCATTGGGTTCATAGCCCCGATTGCATCTCTTGTTGGTCCGGCACCTGTAGCTTCCGTATGTGTTGACACACACGGGCTTGTCTCGAGGGCACACGAATGGGAACTGGATGCATTCGTTGGTGTCTGAAAGGCAAGGGGAGCCGCTCACTGGGGGCTGGGGGCAATGGGTCCTTGCTCAGGCTCTGCTTCCCCACTCCCGCCATGACCTTGGGCATGTCCCTTCTTCTCCCTGGGCCTCAACTTGCTCAGTCTTCTTGGCTGGCTCTTCCTATACTTGACCTTTACACCTTGAGGGCACTCATGTTGTCCTGGGTCTTCTTTTCTATCTCCCACAGTTTCTGTAGGTGGTCCCTTCACATATGGATGATTCCAGGCCTCCTGTCTTGAGCCATGACCTCTCCTTGGGGCTCCAGACTCATGAATGTCTACCATGCATCTCAGAATTACTTGGTTGAAATGGAACTCTAGATCCCCCGGCCTTCAAGTCTCTTTTGTCCCCTGTTCCCATCCTCCGCAGCTCAATCAAGGCCACCATCAGCCTCTCGGCTGCTTAAGCAGACATCGGAGAGATCCCTGATTCTTCCAGTTTCCTTAATTTGGAGGCAATTTAACAGCAGATCCTGTCAATTCTGCCCCATCGTACCTCTCCCGTCTGACCACCTTCCTCTCACTCCTCTGCCACCAGCAGCTCTTGCTTGGATTTCTGCTGCTGCATTCTCCCCTTCCGCCTCCCCACCACCACCCCTCCTCCCACTCCCCAGGCCTCCTGGCTTCCCTGCTTCCTCCAATCCTATCTGCAATTCGGCAGCCAGGTGATTGCTGAAAATATGAACCATACCATGCCACGCTCTTGCTGAACTGCAAAGGGCCCTGAGAACAAAGTCCAGACTCCCTTCTGGGGACTCAAGATCCTCCCTGATGTGGCATCCGGCTCGTTCATCCTCTCCCAGCACTCGGGCCTCCTTCTTGTCCATTTGATACAATAAGCCTTTCTTCTGCCGCATGGTCTTTGCTCTTGCTCGTCCCTCAGCTGGGCAAGCTCCTCCCTCCGCTCTTTCTCTGGCTGGACCCTTCCTGTCTTTCAGGTCTCAGTTCAAAGGTCCTCTCCCTGCCCACATCTTCTAGAAGAGTCTTCAGAGAGCACCTTGCTTCAAGGGTTCTTAATTCATCTCATCCAGCTCTTGTGGTTAGTCTGCCCGACTAGAGTGAACACCCTTCCAGGGCAGGTGCCTGACCTGTACCCCAGCTCCCCATGTAGGGTGCTGTGCAGGAGGCACCCAAATGTCTACTGGGTGATGAAATGAAGAGGCGGCTGTACTGTGGAGGTCATGGGATCTTCCCAGCACATGGCGAAGATGCTAGAATTTCTGGGTATGTGCATCATCTGTTTAGAGTGGCCATGGTGGGGACATGAGGAACAGAGGGAACTGGTTTCTTCCTTGAGCCACCCTTCCAGCCATCCTCTCCACTTCTCACCTGTGGTCCTTTGCCCAGGCAGCACCCTCCATGGGAACCCTTTCCCTCTACTGTCTGGTGAACTCCTCGTCACCCCTCAGGTCTCAGCTCAGACCTAAACTGTCTCTGGGGCACTTTCTTGGACCCTCACTAGACTGATTTAGCACCCCACCTCTGTGCTCCCATAGCACCCCCTCCCCACAAGCCCTGCCCAGGTTGTGTGGTCACTCTGTTTCTCTGTGCACCCCTCCCACTGGCTCTAAGCTCCAAGAGGGCAGGGACTGTCTCGTTCACTCTGGTATATCAATAGCAAACCATTCACCTGGGGCTGATGACTGGAGGCAGAGGGGACTGGGAAGAATGCCGCCTGAGCATCTAAGGGCAGGTGGAGTCCTTGGCCAGAACCCTCACTGCTGGTCCTTAGGATGGAGGACATGGGGTTGAAGGTCTCAGTGCTGAGCCTCTAGGCTACCTTGCCCGTTCCAGGCCTTTGAGAGGTTTTAGGAGGCCCCCGGACCCTCACGGAGCTGCCTCACAGAGCCTGGCTGTGCTGCAGTTACCTGCCCCCCAGTACTGCAAAAGGCAGCAATCTCCCTTCTGAGCTTTGACCACATGCCACATCCTGGTTTTCTCCAATGCCCCCTGGCTAGCCATGCCCACTCTTGCCTGCCAGCCTCTTTGCTGGCCGCTGTGCTGGATGGAGGGTGCATGCCCACCCACCATGGCTTCCAGGAGCGAGGCCTCCCTCTGTGCTCTGTCTAGGCAGTTGTCTCCTCCCGGTGATTGTTCTCTCTGTATTCGTGGCAGGGAAGTGCTGCCAATTCCCAGAGCTGTAGTGATTCAGCCTGCAGGTTGCTACCATCATTCCCACCTTGCCGAGTCACCTGGCAGTTGTCTTGACATCTGGAGCCCCAGGGACAAACAACACATTCCCCTTCTCACCACTCCCACCGCCCCTTGTCTGCAACCTGAGTCTTCCAGGGCCCAGGCTGACCCTCCCCAGCGAGATTCCGGCCTCGGCTGTGTCCTCTGGTACCCACAGGCAACTCACCCGCACAGTGGCCACTTTCCTGCTGGGAGAATCCTTGGCCGCACTGCAAGAAGGGCAGAAGCAGAGACACTAGTGAGTTGAGAAGATCCCATCTTAGGTCCCCTGCCAGTCACAGCCACATAGCAGCTGTCACCCTGACCCCACAATAAAGGACTGCTCACAGCTCTGAATCAGGGAGAGCCCCTCCTGCCAGAATTCCTTTGCACTGATCAGAGGAGACTCAGGGAGAAGGCCAAGAACAGAGCCTGTACAAACTCCTGCTCATTCTCCTCTCGTGGGATCCACAGGCCTGCCCCGTGACCCCCCACAGAGTCTGTCCCTCCTGTGGCATCACCTGAGACAAGCTGGGTCTCAGGAAGGCAAAGTGTAAAGAGAGCTGGACAAGCTCACTCCCCACACCCTCTTCTCTGAGAACCTTCCCCACTCCTGGGGTGGGATGCCTGTGAGCCAGGCTATCACCCCACCTTGGGGCAGGGCTGGCTGGACAAGAGGTGGATATCCCATCTGGAGGAGTGACTCAAAGGTTTTGCAGCTGGAATTTGATCTAAGTGAGGCAGAGACAGAGATTGGGGAGTCTGGCCACTCCAGGCTGTGGGGGCTTTGCTAGGTTTCTGCGGAGGTCTCAGCAGCCTGGTGACTGGGGGCGGTGGGTGGGACTCAGAACATTTGACACAAGACAGAAAATGTCAGCTGTTGGAACTGATGAATGATGGGGTGCTAGTGAGGATTACTGGGGAAGGATAATGCTCCCCCCAGAGACAGTGCACCAAACACTGAGGTCCATGAGCTCCTGGGGCCACCAAACTGCCATGGCTCTGGGTTATCCCAAGTGTCCCTTACGTTTTGTGAGCTTCCCTGGAACCTCCCTGTAAGTCCCCTTGTCTATGTGAGTTTAAGTGGCTCCTATTATTTGCAGTGGTGTGATTCTCTCTGGACAGGGGCCAGGAGCTCTTCCTAGGAGTCTGCAGAGGCAACAGGAGGCTGTGTCAGAGCCTTGGAAAGAATCAGAGATGAATAGATGACCTGAGGCCAGTCCTTAACTCTGCTCACAAATGGCTGAGCAGTTTTGGTGGGTTCTCTTTCTTGGTCTCAGTTTACCTTCTCTGTAAAATGGGTGATAAAAATGCTTGCACTTCCAACACGCTAGGATTTCTTTGAGGAGCAGAAGAGCTGTGGGTGTGACAGTGGTGTGGCAACTCAAATGGAGGGGTCACTATGAAGCCTGCCCTTTGCTAAGAAGATTTCCATCCTTCTAGTAACAAAGTCTGCAATTCCTGGGAATCCAGCTTCAGTCTGTGGGGTTCTGGGAGGGGCCTGCTTGCTTGGCTTTAAGGTCCAGATGCCTCTCCGCACCTCCAGGCTGGCTGGGTCCTGAGGTCTGTCATCACCCCGGGGATAGGGAATCTCCAGCACCGAGTTCATCTCCGAGCTGGCCACGTTCCTGCTGGCCATCTTGCCATCCGGCCATGTCACCTCCACGCTGCTGGCTTCATCCTTCCCTGTGGGAAGAAGGGTGACGTAATCAGCTGCAGAGGACAGGGGGGGCTGGGGAGGGGCTCTCTTCCAGGGTGTCATAGTTCATTCGTTCACCTGATAAAAAACATGAACTGAATACTGTTCTAAGTGCTGGGGAAACAGTGAACAAGGCCGACAAGATCCTGCTCCTTTAGGACCACGCCGTCCAAGAGAACTTGCTCGGTAATGGTGATGTTTCCTATCTGTCAGCTGCGGTAGCGGCTAGCCCTAGGTGTATGCTGAGCTCTGGTGTGGCACTGGCATGATAAGGGACTGGATTTTAAATTCTATTTAAAATAGAATTATTTAACCACTGACCTAGTGGGTACCATACCAGACAGCGCAGTTCTAGAACTTANTCAGAAAACATTTCTCATAACCCCTTCCTTCCCTGTTCCCTTCTACCACAATAATTTATTTTGGGGAAGGGGGTGAAAATAGGATTGGGGGTGTGAATTGCCCACTCTTTTTCTGTTTGGAAGTAGTCTCTTGAGGTTCAAGAGATTTGGCATGTTTAGGGTGTTCAGCGCCCAAACTCAGTGGCAGATGTAAAAAGTAAACATTTTTCTATTTAAAAAAAAAAAGAGAGACAAAGAAGAACAAATGTTTCTCGCCTAAGCCAACAGAGCAGCTACACGAATACATTTTCCAGCCTGATAGGGGTGCCGCAAATAACTCAAGAGCTGCCGAATATTCATAGACAATCATAAATTTACATCCTGCTTCTGAATCTTGCTTCCTCTCTTCCTCCAGGCCCAGGGATCGGCAGGACGAGGACAGAAGTCAGCCATGGGGAGGGCACCTCTTAGTAGGACTCCTTCCTTTGTTACTGATTATCTGGGAGCCTCAGTTTCCTCATCTGCAAGATGGGAGCTCTAGCCTATCCAGGAAGGACAGTCTTTCCTTGGATGTGAGCATTGCTCCAGCCAATTTTGACCCTCAGCATTCCCCTCGTCTCTTAGACATGGGGGGCGCCCTGCAGTTCCCAAAGGGCTTCCTCTTGTTGCCAATAATACTACCGAATATGCACTCCAAACTGCCCGCAGTGATTCTCCGTGTCAGTGCACTGGATCCTCATGGCAGCCCCCTGAGGAAATACTAGTTTTATAATTTCCACCTTAGAGTCGAAGGGGATGAGACTCAGAGAGGTGAAGGGAATTGCTCACAGCTACCCAGACAGGGAATGTCTGAGCCTGAAGCCCATACTGCCAACCCCTTGTTCTATTGCCCACCCCACCCCCATGACCAAACCACCATGGACCAAGCATCGTGCAGGGAGCTGGGATTCAGCAGGAAGCAGACAGACCTAGGACCCATCCTGGAGGAGCTGAGCCCTGTGGGGGCAATGAACAAAGTGATTATGTTCAAATGAACTGGGAAAGTGCACATACAGTACCGGTACCACTTGGTGAGAGAGGCGGGTGTTAAAAGTCATTTCGTTGGAGGATGCAGGAGGGATAAGAGCTTGGGAGGCACAGAAGGAAGGGAAGGGCGTTCCAGGCAGAGGGCACAGCACAGGCAAAGGTACAGAGATATGAAAAGGGCATGTGTGTTGAAGATCAGGGAGCAGTTCAAAGTGGGCAAAGCAGGGTGTGAGCTTGTGCGTTAAGTGGGGTGGGTGGGAGAGGAGATGGGGAGGGACTTGGAACTCTCGAAGGTGTGACTGATTGAAGCCTCTCAACTACTGCACGAGGGAGAATTTATACTCACTCCCCCGATGTAGACACTGAGNGGAGCAGTTCAAAGTGGGCAAAGCAGGGTGTGAGCTTGTGCGTTAAGTGGGGTGGGTGGGAGAGGAGATGGGGAGGGACTTGGAACTCTCGAAGGTGTGACTGATTGAAGCCTCTCAACTACTGCACGAGGGAGAATTTATACTCACTCCCCCGATGTAGACACTGAGGCTTGGCAAGGTGCAGGGAACTGCAGGTGTTTGAGTTTGGACTGGAACCCAGGCTCCTGCCCCCAGGCTGGGCTGTTCCCTTTGCCCCAGAAATTTTAAGTCTTCCCACAGCTGCACAAGCCAGGGGGCCCGGCCACCAGACACTGCACAAGGGCAGCCTTTAAGTTGGCCAGATTGCCGTCTTGTTGGTCTGGGAGCAGAGGAGACCCCATTAGGAGCAGCAGGGAGTCGCCTCTGGCAGCTTTTAAAGGACAAAGGCTAAAGAGGCACAGAGAATTGCGCTTTTCAGAAGAATCACAAGCAAAACAGATGGTGGGAATACAGTTGGTGGAATATTTTTGCACTTTATTAAAGCGATTTTTATGTGGGCCACTGAATTTTCCTTTCCTAAAAGAGCACCAGCCGGCTGGAAGGCAGCTCTGAGTCACTTGCGAACAATCAGCTGAAGGAAGGAGGGGTGTATGTGCAGGGGATGGGGGTGCCATCAAAGCTGGGGTGGGCTGGCCCAGGGCGTGAGCCCAAGTGGGAGGCTGGTGGAGAAAGGAGATTATTGGCGTTTATTTTCAAGTATTGGCTTTGGTAGCGCTGCCTTGGCTCTCTGCTAGCTCAGAACCAGAGAGCCTGGGTGTGGGCTACACGGGGTGGGTGTGGGCTACGTGGGGTGGGTAAGCGGGGGTTGAGATGTTGGGGTTCAGAGCAACCCGAGTCCAGCAGGGCACTCAACAGGGGCTGTGGCAGAAATGCTTGTTTATGAGGTTGGCTGGCCGTCTGCACTGGGAGGAGCAGGGGAAGGGCAGGACAGGGAGGGGGATGGAGGAAGGAGGCCAGGGGGCTCCCTAAGCAGGGATGCGTGGGATGGTTTTACAGGATGAAGCTGAGAGCGCTCTGCACAACAGAGTGGCCCGCTGAGAGCCCCCTGCCCTTTGAAGCATGAAACGCAGCAAGGTCCCTCCCTGAGTTTTACCGTGTGATATGATGCAATCTGGACCCTTAGGCATGCACGTGAGGGTCTGAGAAGCTGAGTCCTCTAAGTACAGCTCAGTGCTGACCAAGCAAAGGCACACAGCATGGGAAAGCACTGGCTCCCCAGCCAGTGGCCCACGAGCTGAGAGGAGCTACCCAGGTATGTCTGGGAGAGAAGTGCCCCAGGGAGGGGGCTGGCTGCTGAGGGGCACACGTGTGCACCCACACGTGTCCATGGACAAGCTGATCACCACACTTTGTTGCAAAATCAGGAGGAGGCAGGAGTGGTTTTGGAGGCAGGAAGGAACGGGGTCAGAGGGGATGAGAACAGGAGCATTATGGGTGGTGGAGGGGGCTTCCTGCAGCCCTCTGCCCTCCTGCACAGCCTCGGGGGGCCCCACGTCTTCTTCCTAGTTCTACTGACATCCAGCCCTTTCTGCATTTCTGTTCTGGACCTGCCCCTGGTCACTGCAAATACCACAAAACAAACTACTTCGGACTGGAAACCGCCCTACTGTCCGTCAGCAGGGGCCTTACTAAATAAATTATGAATGCAGCCACACAACAAAATGCTGTGCAGCACTGAAGGAAGACAAAGGAGATACACACAGGCTTGGAATAATGTCCAGGATATACTGTTAAGAGAGAGGGGGAGAAAGCAAGTTTGGGAATAATAGGGAGAGTATAATAATTTCCGTTAAAAAAGCTTCTGAGGCATATTTATTTATAAATGTGCTCCTGTGTATTTTACATGCAATAAAATCTTATCAAAAAGCGTGGCATTGGGAAGAGGCTGCCCCAGACTACCTACTGAAACGGCTCCCTGCTTGTTCCCTTCTGCATTCCTAATTCCTTTACCCTGTTCTGCATTTTCTTTTTTCATAGCACTTAACGTCTTCTGACCTTTTATATATTTACCTAGTTGTTATGTTTACTAAGTATCATATGTGACTCCCCCTTCCACTAGAATATAAGGTCACCCATAGCAAGGATCTTCCTTCAGTTAGTGTTTGGCACATAGTAGGTGCTCAGTAAGCAGCAGCTAAATGGGTCACATGACCCTGGGGGAGGTTGAAGAGAGACTCTTTCATTTTTTCTTAATATTCCACACGTAGTGGTGAGATTGTAGGTTATTTTTACTTACTTTTTTTAATGGTGTTATATTTTCTAATTTTCCTACAATCAATATGCATTATTCTTACAGTCAGAATAAAAAAAAACTAAAGCTTTCTAAAAAAATTGCAAACGCTGCTCTCCCTGCAGGGATCTAGGTGCCAGTCTTGTGCCCCTGGAGGGGCTCCTGGGCTCCTCCTGGTTCTCCCTCCCCAGCAATGCCCCTCCCACTGAAAGCCGAGCGTGGCTTTCCCCACTCCACGACCCCCTCCATTCTGCCTACCCTCTCTGCGGGGCTCTGGGAGCTCCTGACATGTTGGCCCTGGCCTCCCTTTTCAGACTCTGCTCCCACCAGACCCTTCCCGTCCTGTGGACATCATGAACACTCTTACCTCTGGCCTTTGTTCAAGCCAGGCCAGCCCCTGGATGCCCCGCTTCGGCCCCCATCCACGCCTTACAAATTCCTATCATCCTTCTAGACCTAGTTCAAGGCCCACTTCCTTGCTCAGAGCAGTGGGTTTCTCTCCTGTCTCAGTCCTCTCACAGCCTCTGAGCCAGTGTGATGGAGCACCCAAAACTGCTTGCAACTAGAGCTCCTGTGTCCGTCGGCCTCTCTCACGGGACTGCGAGCCTAGAGGGCAGGGAGCATTTCCTTGTTTCATCTGTCTCTTGGCCACATCTCTTGGTCTCCCCTGCACCCCATTTCTGTCTCCTCACTCCTCTCTTTCCGCAATCCTTCCTTCCCATCTGGCTTTCCCACTGGTTCCCTCTCCTCTGCCCCACTGCTGGCCCCTCCATCAGTCAGGAAGGCCTGCGCTGTGCTGGATCCATGAAGATCCTTCTGGATGTGGGGGTCTCGAAGCTGCAGGGGTGGAGCCTCCTGCCCCTGGCTGTGTCCCCGGCTGTTGGCCCTGCTGCCTGCTGAGCGGCCTTAGAGAGTCTCACTGCCAGGCCCACGGCTGACCTGCTGGGGCCGGTCTCCAAGTGTAATCTTCCTTCTCTGCCTCTCTGGGAGTGGATTCATTGGCAGGGGAGACTGCAGGGGACCTGTGGAGCAGTCTGAACCAGAGTTCAGACCCAGAACAAACCCCATGGTGACACAGAAGAGCAAGGATTGGCAGTCTGGGCTGTCAGGGAGTCCCAAGCAGGAGCAGCCTCCATAACCCTGAGCTGTGGAGGCAGACAGTTGGGAAGAGTCATGGAGGCTCTTGGGCCCCTGTGATACCATCAAATGATCTTGCCAAGGCTTCCCAGCTGAAGAAGCAGGTCCATTCTGGCAGGGACAGACACTGGCCAGAGAAGAGGCCCAATAAGATCCATAAGACATACCTCAAAATAGCAGAGGCAGCTCAAGGGGAGAGGGGAAGGAGAACCCAGCCCCAGTCCTGGCCTCAACACTGATTTGCTTTGTGAGCCTCAGTTTCTTTATCTGTACAATGGGATGTGGGTTGATAGCCAAGCCAGATATCTGGATAAACATCCCACCTGTGAGACCATGGCTGTCGCCGTGATATGGATGGGTTCACTGGGGTCATTTGGTAACTGAGGGGTCATGGATGTCCTGTGAGAAAGGGGCAGAGCAGGACCCTGGCTGGCTGCGGACAGAACAGCTATGGGAGTCCAGCAGTCAAGTCTTAGTGGTTAAGACCCCAGACTGGTGTTCAAGGAGATGGGGTCCAAATCCAGTCCTCCCTATCTTCTGGAGGTGTGACTTAATCTCAGCCTCAGTTGCTGGACCTGTAAAATGGGGTTATGATTCTTAGTTCATCCTGTTGTGGTGAGACTGGAATAAGGTATCTTAGGTAAAGCATTTAGACCAGTGTCAGGCATACACTAAGCACTTGATTAATGGTGACTACTACTATATTGTAAGAGAGGACTACATATTTAAAAGTCATCCTAGGACTTCCTTGGTGGTCCACTTGCTGAAACTTTGTGTTCTGTGTAGGGAAACCAAGTTTGATCCCTGATTGGGGAACCAGCCAGCCTGCATGTAGCAACTAAGACCTGATGCAGTCAAATAAATAAATAGATACATGTTTTAAAATAAAATAAAAGTCACCTTGTACCATTAGGGCCAGCAAAATAAATGGCTGCCTTAAAAGTGATAGACTTCCAACTTCGGGTTGACCCACCCAGGGTGAAATAGCCTGAGAAAATGCTCATATAACCAGGCCCTGGGTCCCCTAAATATTTATGCTTCTTTTTCAGATGACATAAATATTATGTGTTGCCTATAAAAATTGGAAAACACATACACATATACAAAAAATATGAAAGTGAAGTGAAGTGTTAGTCACTCAGTCGTGTCCAGCTCTTTACAACCCCACGGGTTGTAGACTGCCAGGCTCCTGTGTCCATGGAATTCTCCATGCAACAATATGGAGTGGGTAGCCATTCCCTTCTCCAGGGGATCTTCCTGACCCAGGAACTGAATCCGAGTCTCCTGTATTGCAGGCAGATTCCTTACCGTCTGAACCACCAGGGAAGCCCAAAACACTGAAGACAAAGTACGGAAGAAAATAAAAATCACCTGCCCAGTTAGGTCTGGATTTGAATCTCAGCTCTGCCATTTATGTGACTGGGGAATGTTTAATGGTTCTGATCCTCAGGTTTCCCATTTGTAAAATGGGGATAAATCATGCCCATATCAAAGGGTAATCATGAGGATGATGTGAAATACTAAGAGTAAAATGTCACCACACCTGGAACAAGAAAGAATTACCGTATGAGTCCAGCCACTCAAGGAGAACCACTGTTCACACTTTCTGCAATGTCCATATGATGTATATGTAATATTAACATACACATATATATTTGTTAATTTGAGACCATATTAACTGTTCTTTTTATGTTAATATCATGAGGTGCTAACATAAGGGGGAGGGCATCTGATTTTGAACTATTTGAATCAGATGGTTTCCTTTCTTTTTTTTTTAATACTTATTTTATTTTCCATTTTTGCCCATGTCGCATGGCATGTGGGATCTTAGTTCCTCAGCCAGGGGATTGAACCTGCACCTGCTGCAGGGGAATCGTGGACTCTTAACTCTGGACTGCCAAGGGAAGCTCCTTAAATGTCTTCTTAATTGTTGTGTTTTAGTAAAGACACTGTTGCCCCCATCCCCAACCCCGTAGTGTTTCTCGACACTTTTTCCATTATTGTGCTTCCTTCCCAAGAAGACCTTTTATGACTTCCGCCCTCTAATTCCCTTCCTTAGTGCATTTCTTTAAAAATGCTTTATTTTGAAAGAATTATTGATTCACACGAAGTTGTAAAAGATAGTACAGAGTGGTTCTGTATGCCTTTCATCCAGTTGCCCCCATATAAGTTATGTTACACATAACTTATGTAACTATAATACAACATAAAAACCTGGAAGTTGACATTGGCACGATGTGTGTGTATAAGTTCTTTGTTTTTTTTTTTTAATCACCTGTTGAATTGGGCAGCTCCCACTGCGATCAAAACAGAACGGCTCCATCACCATGAAGACCTCCTAGGGGGTTCTCCCTTTAAAGTCATACCCACCCCTCCCCTTTCACCATTTCTAACCCCAGCAACTACTGATCCATTTTCCATCTCTATAATTTTGTCACTTTGAGAAGATTATATAAATGAATCAATAGTATGTGATTTTCTGAGACTGACTTCACCCCCGACCGCCACCCATCATGATACTCAAGAGAGCTATCCAAATTGCTGCATGTATCAGTGGTTCATTCCTTTTTATTGCTGAGTAAGCTTCCTTAGTGGCTTAGCTGGTAAAGAATCCACCTGCAATATGGAAGACCTGGGTTCGATCCCTGACTTGGGAAGATCCCCTGGAGAAGGGAGTGGCTACCCACTTCTGTATTCTGGCCTGGAGAATTCCATGGACTGTAAAGTCCATGGGGACATGATTGAGTGACTTTCACTTTTCAGTACTCCATGGTGTGAATGGATGGCAGCTTGTTGACCCATTAACCCACTGATGGACACTGAGGCTGTTTCCAGTTTGGGCTATTAGAGACAAAGTTACTATGAGCAATCATGCATCGATTTTTATGTGGACATAAGTTTTCATTTACCTGGGATAAGTGCACAGCAGTGCAAAAGCTGGGTCTTATAGACTGAGTGGCTTTCATAGTAGTTGTACAGTATAGTTTTTTTTTTGTCTTAAAAGAAACTACCAAACTATTTTCCAGAGTAGAGGTACCAGCAATGAATGGGAGATCCAGCTTCTCCACATCCTTGCCAGCGTTTGGCCTTGTAACTTTTGTTACTTTAGCTATACTAATAGATGTATAGTGATATTTTATTATCACCACAGGAATACTGTGTATCTGTTTATGTTAAATATATATGTATACACACAGATATACTATACATATTTATACATACATGTATGTTTAAGCGCTCAGTTTCTCAGTTGTTTCTCACTCTTTGTGACCCCCATGGACTGTAGCCCGCCAGGCTCTTCTGTCCATGGGATTCTCCAGGCAAAAATACTGAAGTGGGTTGCCATTTCCTTCTTCAGGGGATTTTCCTGACCCAGGGATTGAACCCATGTCTCCTGTGTCTCTTGCACTGGTAGACAGATTCCTTACCACTGAGCCACCTGGGGATCCCATACATACATACATATACACACATAGAAGAGTAGAAGTTTTTTCAATCCCCCTCTCCTAGTCAAGAACCTATTTTTACCTTCTTGGGGATGGCATCACCGCCATGTGTCTCCCAAGTCTTCTGGCTAAGAGAAGGCACCCAGGGTTTGCTGAGAGACTTTAATTACTGAACCAACACCCAGGCATCTGGGGAAGCAGCTGGTGTGGACAGGTTTGGTGTAGCCATTGTTTGCAGAACAAGGCCATAGCCTTGAACAAATGGAGAATTAAATACTCTGACCCCCAGGTCAACTGCTTCATCAGAGGCACTGGGATGGGGACCCCAGCAAGAGGTGGGGCATAAAGAACCTCCCTTCTGAGTTCAGGCTCGTCTCAAAGCAGGGTTCNTTGCAGAACAAGGCCATAGCCTTGAACAAATGGAGAATTAAATACTCTGACCCCCAGGTCAACTGCTTCATCAGAGGCACTGGGATGGGGACCCCAGCAAGAGGTGGGGCATAAAGAACCTCCCTTCTGAGTTCAGGCTCGTCTCAAAGCAGGGTTCCCTCCAGTAGCTGGTGGTGCCTGAAAGATGCTCAGGCTGTGAGCCCTGCATTTCAGCGGCTCTGCAGAGCCCTGCTTCCCACTGCCCTGACAAGAGCCNCCATTTCCTTCTTCAGGGGATTTTCCTGACCCAGGGATTGAACCCATGTCTCCTGTGTCTCTTGCACTGGCAGGCAGATTCCTTACCACTGAGCCACCTGGGGATCCCATACATACATATACACACATAAAAGAGTAGAAGTTTTTTCAATCCCCCTCTCCCAGTCAAGAACCTATTTTTACCTTTTTGGGGATGGCATCACCGCCATGCGTCTCCCAAGTCTTCTGGCTAAGAGAAGGCACCCAGGGTTTGCTGAGAGACTTTAATTACTGAACCAACACCCAGGCATCTGGGGAAGCAGCTGGTGTGGACAGGTTTGGTGTAGCCATTGTTAGCAAAACAAGGCCATAGCCTTGAACAAATGGAGAATTAAAACTCTGACCCCCAGGTCAACTGCTTCATCAGAGGCACTGGGATGGGGACCCCAGCAAGAGGAGGGGCATAAAGAACCTCCCTTCCGAGTTCAGGCTCGTCTCAAAGCAGGNGACAGGTTTGGTGTAGCCATTGTTAGCAAAACAAGGCCATAGCCTTGAACAAATGGAGAATTAAAACTCTGACCCCCAGGTCAACTGCTTCATCAGAGGCACTGGGATGGGGACCCCAGCAAGAGGAGGGGCATAAAGAACCTCCCTTCCGAGTTCAGGCTCGTCTCAAAGCAGGGTTCCCTCCAGTAGCTGGTGGTGCCTGAAAGACGCTCAGGCTGTGAGCCCTGCATTTCAGCGGCTCTGCAGAGCCCTGCTTCCCACTGCCCTGACAAGAGCCCACAGCACTCCCCACACCCCCTACCCCGAGCTCTGACTCACCTAAGCCGAAGTGAGCCACGGGCTCCATCTCACACAGGTAGCCTGAGCCCCCGTCGATGATCCTCAGGTGCGCCCCGCTCTTCTTGGTGTAGAGCACCACCTTGGCACCCCTGGCGAAGGCCCCAAACTGGGTTCGTGGCACCACCCTCAGCCAGTTGTTGCTGAAGCCCTGTAGCGGGGGAGGAACACAGGTCTGGGCATCAGCCGGGTGGATGGAAGGATCAGGAGGAGGAAGAGGGGGAGAAGAGAAGGGGGAGAGGAAAGAGAGGAGGAGAGAGCCAGGCAGGGAGGGTGAGCAAGGCAGACAGGCTGGCTGAAGTTTGCAGAAGCAGCTCTGGAAAGAGCAGGGAAAGTCAGTTTTTTGTCTTATTGTTTCGTCACTCAGTCGTGTCTGTCTCTTTGCGACTCTGTGGACTGTAGCCTGCCAGGCTCCTCTGTCCATGGGATTTCCCAGGCGAGGATACTGGAGTAGGGTGCCGTTCCCTTTCCAGAGGATCTTCTCCAAAATAGGCCCAGGGAGAACAGTTTTTGGAGAGGTGCCAGTGGAAGGAGAGGGGCAGAAGACTTCTCTGAGAAGCAGCCCTTCTTGGCTTACTGAGTGTCTGGGCACTCATCTGCGTCCTCCCCGGGATGTCCATCTCCTGCCGCTCTGGTCAAACAAGCACCCCGGGCTCCTCTGTTCTCGTTCACCCCAGGCCCGGGGGAGCATGCTGGGCAGGGCTCTGTGGGTCCCAAGGTCCAGACACACCTGATTCCCCCGGAAGACGGACAGTGGCTGAGCCATGGACTCTCCGTGGGACAAGATGAGGTCCAGCATCCCGTCTCCATCGAAGTCGGTCACCACACCCCCTGCAACAGCACAGATTTCAGTCTGGCCATCGGCCAGGAGACCAACAGAAGAAGGGGTCCTAACCTGGGCCAGTCCACACCCTGAGCGTGAAGGAAAGAGCACAGCACTGGGGCATGAAGGCTCCTAATAGCTGCTCGTGATAGGAGTTTGTGGAAATTGGGCGGGGGTCCCTTTCCTTCCCCTGAACTTTTGCAGGGAGAGTGTGGGTGCAAACAGCTTGGACGATGAAGACTTCTGTCTAGTCCGTTATACACAATATAGACATGTGCACAGGTTTTTTTTTTTATTTTAATCAATCTATCACATGTTTGCATATACTAGTCTCCTTTTCGTCCTCACTACAACCCAGAGACGTGAAGAAGGCACATGCAGTTATCCCCATTTCATGGGTATGGAGAACAAGACCCAGAAGATGGAGCACCGAGCACCTTCTCCAAGACAATGGCAATGGCAGGGCCGGGTCTTAGGCCTCCTGATCCTGTGCTCTTTCTCTGCCACCTGCCTGAATGCCAGGAGGGGTCAGACTGCAGGACCCCNACCCAGAGACGTGAAGAAGGCACATGCAGTTATCCCCATTTCATGGGTATGGAGAACAAGACCCAGAAGATGGAGCACCGAGCACCTTCTCCAAGACAATGGCAATGGCAGGGCCGGGTCTTAGGCCTCCTGATCCTGTGCTCTTTCTCTGCCACCTGCCTGAATGCCAGGAGGGGTCAGACTGCAGGACCCCCAGCCTCTCCTTTAACTCCCCTCTACTTTAACTCTACTGCCCATGGCTCCCCACGCCTGTGACCCCACATTCCTGGGGCTGGGAGAATGGACCTTTCCCTCCTCTGCTTCCAGCCTGGCACTCCCAGGCCCCTCCCTGCTCCCACTCCGGGGATCTCAGCCTTCAGGGAGGGTGGGGACAGGACAAGCCAGGCTATGGGGCTGCAGCATCCCTGCTAAGGGCAGCGCTGAGCTGGGGGAGAGCAGGCTGCAGCCCTCAGGTATCCTCACCTGTGCCCCGGCCCTCAGGCTCCAAGGCATCGCCAGGGTTGAGTTCCTCGATGAGGGGGTCGCCGTGCTCCCTGCGGATGACGCTGCAGGAGAGGAGACAGGCGGTTCATGGATGACCACATGTGGCAAAGCCCCAGTGGGCCCTCTGGACCTGGGAGTCCACTAACTCCATTCTCCGTGCTCTGAGCACCCTGAGACCCCGCCACCTGCACACCGACAGAGCTGCTCTGCTCACAGACCCTGTCTACACCCTGGCTGTGCCTTTCTCGGGTTTTAATTTATGTTAGTAAATATTGATTTTCCCTTCTCTAATGGATGAATTATAGACAGCCTGGGGAAGGGCAGGTGATGGATGGAGAAGGGGCAGGGATGCAGCTACCTTCAACCGACCTTCACTTGCCTCCATGTGGCCCTGGGTTCTCGAGTTCTGGGTGCTACGCAGGGTCCCACCCCACTTCAGTGCCACCTGCTCCACAGCCTCCCTGATCGTCCAGCTCGAAGCAGTGCCTTCCTGCTCTGCCTCCGTCACTTTCCTGGCCTTTATCACTTTCTGCCCGGAGCTGAAGCTCCGCATGATGCATCTTGTCTCCTCAGTAGACTGAGTTCTTTGCAGGCTGGGACCACCTATTCTTCTTTGCATCTTCCTGGTTCTCAGGAAGCTCCAAGTGCATGCCTGGGGCCCACATGGAGGAATTTTGGAGGCAAAAGGGAGGGAAGGGTCCCTTTGGGTTGCTGGGGTCCTATTTTGCACTCTGAATCGTGGTAATATTTGCTGTAGACAAGTCCACTGTGAAAATGCTGCTCTTGCTCTTTGAGCTGAATGTTGACGATGGCCTTGAGCTTCCTCTCCAATTTTTCTCCCTCGGTAGGGTCTTGGAGCCTTGGGTGCTCTGCCCTGGCTGTGTGGAGCAGTTTGGGGGTCAGGGAAGGACCTGGAGGGATCTATATCGCTCTCTGCACACACTGCAGGTGGGGCTTGTTGCTCAAATCACAGGGTCACCAGAGGGCTGTGCTGTGGCCAGTGCTTTCTTTTAGGAGGAGGCCGGGGTTCCCTGAGCTAGAGCTTCCGGGGCTGGGTGGCAGAGGGGGCTGGCAGAACTGCAGGGTGGGTGTAGGCTAGAGCACGCCCTGGGACGCGTCCTCTGTCCACACACAGCGGCTGCACGGAGCACACCCGCGGGTGCAGCCTGGCCAGCGAGCAGAGTGCCTGGCAGTGCACTTGGGGTGGGGGGTGCCGGCCTGCTGCAGCTGTATATGCCTCAGCCTGCTAGCACCTCGGTCCCTTTGGCCATTCGTGTCCTGTAGCCTCTGTCACCACTGGGCAGAGACACCCTGGGGTTCAGGTGACAATGCAGTTAAGGGTTCCTGGGGGAGAAAGCCCAGAAGTTCCAGTGCAGAGCTGGGCAAACTCACCCAGATTTGGGCAACCAGGGCAGGCTTCTCAGACGAAAGGTCAACAAAGCTGAGACCAGAACGATGTCCATGCCACTCAGAAGACAAAGAGGGGCAGAGAATGTGGGCAGCCTGAGTCCAGGCCCGGCCCAGCCCAGAACTGAGGGAAGCTCAGGGTGTCTGGCCCTAAGGTGCAAACCGGGAAATGGAGAGTGGCAAGGCTCGGACAAAGCCAGCNACAAAGCTGAGACCAGAACGATGTCCATGCCACTCAGAAGACAAAGAGGGGCAGAGAATGTGGGCAGCCTGAGTCCAGGCCCGGCCCAGCCCAGAACTGAGGGAAGCTCAGGGTGTCTGGCCCTAAGGTGCAAACCGGGAAATGGAGAGTGGCAAGGCTCGGACAAAGCCAGCCTATGGGATGTGTCAACGAGAAGGTGGTGGAGGTGGTGGCTTCTAAGGGGTTTACGTGGAAGAGGGGTGTGGCCAGAATTGCATTTTCAACAGCTTGCTCTGTGGAACTGGGCGCAGAACGGCAGCTAAGGAGCGGGAGTGTGCGGGGGGAGGGGGGCGGGGGGGCATGGGACAGAGCAGCACAGTAGGCGTGTAAGTGGTGCCGCCACACTCATCCCGCCTGGCCAGGGAGAGTCCTCGCTCCCGCCCGGGGTCCTGCCGTTAGTAACAGGTCCCTGCACGCTTGTTTAGCACCTGGTGTGGGCAATGAGTTCCCTGGTTTCCCAGGCATCGCTGAAGCACGTGTGGACTCAAGCACAGCGAGGTTTTGCATCTCAGTGACTCCTACAAGAAGCCCACCACGTTCATTTCAGCCATAGGTGACAAGCCCGCTTGGTGTGGGGTAGGTGGGGGCTCAACTTTCAGAGCTGCCAGCTGAGTGGTGGCCCCAGCAGCTGCCACAGGGACTCAGGGCACAACCACGTATCTGGGAAGTGGCCTTCCTGCTGCTGCGTGGAGGTGGACACACTGACCCATGGGGTGACCACGTGGTGGGGTGACCACGGGGTGACTGTGTCTGCGGACAGCCTGGGCCGGCCTGCCCTCGGGATGACCAGAGGGAGGATGGGGATTTGATGGAGGCCATGCGGGCAGGGGAGATGCCTGGGTTCTCGGGCTACAGAGACTGGTGCTCAGGGGACCTGGTGAGGGACACTTTGTTAGCCAGAGAAGGAAAGCAGTGTCTCTAATGAGTAATTGATCTTCTGCAATTAATCTGGAAGTTGTGAATAAGCTTTTTGCGAGGCACCTAATTAGTAAATCTGGGGCCTTCGGGGGGTGATTATAGCAGGTCGGGATTGATGCTTTGTTAATAATTATATTTTAAAACACGCTTAGTCACAGCCCTTGCCTTTTATTAATAGTCGGGGGCCCGCCTGGGGGGAGGGGGTGGGGTCTTGGGGAACCGAGCAGATGATGTGGCCCATTTCCTGCATCCAAGTCCCTGGGCCACCCTCCTCTCTCCACCTGGTCCTGAGGCCCATTAGCATGTTTCAGGCCAGGAACAGGGCCATCTCAGGCCACATGGGTCCTGAGGTTTGTTCCCCAACAGCAGCTCTCCAACCTCAATGTGCTAAGAATCACCTCATGCCTAGCATGTGTGTTAAAAAAGACAGATGTCTGGCCTCAACCCTGGAGATTCAGATCCAGGAGATCTGGGCTGGGCCTAGGGATTCTGTGTTTTAAAGAAGCACTCCAGGAGATTCTGACACCAGTGGTCTCTGGGCCCCGATTAGAGAAGTGCTGCCTTGGAAAATCTAACCCCTCCTTCTTACATGCAACGCTCAGATGCTTTCACTCTTGTCCACCACTAATTGTCTCATCTAACATTTCCCAAAGGATATTTTGCAGAGCACCAATCCCAAAAGCAGAATCTCTGAAAGCAGTGCCCTGTGGTCAAATCTATTTGGAATACTCCATCCACCTCTCAGAGCATAAGATACTCACAGTTATGTTAAGGTTATGAGAAGTCCTGTAGTCAATACACCTGTATTGGCTTCATCCAGGTGCACCCACATAGATTTGGCTCTGGGGCTCCTTTGGATGGTAGAGTGGAACCTGGCTTCTGTGTACACTTTGCCCAGGTTCCCCCCTCCTCCACCCATTTCCACCCTCTGCTAACAGCAGGAGGCCGGCTGCCTGCCATTCTCTCAACTTTTCACTCAATTCCTGTCCTTCCCCCTTCTCTGCTCCTTCATCAGGGGACCTGCCTCCTCCCTCCCCTTGGAGCTCCTCTTGTGAGTTCTAAACCTTCCTCTCTGACCCCACTGAGAAGGGTGAGCAGCCACGAGCCGGGCTGAAGCATCTACCGGAAGAGGCGGTTGGCTGAGGAGCTGCGATGGGCGAAGTTGTTGAAGAAGACCTCCAGCTCCTGGTCATTGTCAAAGTCAGCGGCGATGACTGTGCGGACAGGGGAGGGCATGGAGAACTTGGGCGAGGCGATGTCCTGGGGAGAGAGGGCTGCAGGTCAGTGGGCAGAGTGGGCCAGAGGCCACTCCCACCACCCCTGTGTGTGCGTGCCTGTGTGTGTGCAAAGATAAAAACCCACGCTAGCACATCCTCTTTCATCTTTCCTGCAAGGACCCCAGGGTGCTGTGTTTAGGACCACATGAACCCCAGGCTGCTTGTAGGAGAACAAGGAGGTAAGAAGAACAGTCCAAATTCACACCAGGGAAGTGCCTTGCTATTCCCTGGTCGGGACCACACGTGGCCCTCCCATCGGTCACTCGAGGCAGGGCTGACATGAGCGTTCCCTCTTCACGGGCAAGATAACTGAGTCTGGGAGAGGAAGGAAATTGCCCATTGCTGTAGTTGATGAGCCCGGCCACCACCTGGCTCCAGCACCAGATGCTAGAGGCCCTTTCTAGGGTGTGCCCTTCCTCCTCCACAGCCGAGGCACAGGCTGGGTGGAACCTGGGAAATCCTGTGCACTGAATCCAGGCCTCTCTGCTGACTCGCTGTGTGATCTCAGGAAAGTTACTCAACCCCTCAGATCTCAGCTTCCTCCTTAGTAACACGGGGATAAGTAACAGCTGCTCAGGCTGTGAGGACTGCATGTAAAGAGCTTGGCAGAGTGGGCTCAAGATGAATCCCGAGGGGGTCTGTCTTGGCCTTGCCCCAGCTGTCAGCCTCATGGAAGGTGGCAGAGGTGGCCCTCAGCTGGGTATTGCTGCCTCTATTACCTTTTTTCTAGGAGTCGTTTGATTTTTTTTTCTTGAGACATCCACTTTGGGACTTGCTGTATCAGATACCTCTACCCAGGGCTCATGAGGAGACCCCAGACCCAGGACAGCCCAGCAGGGACCTCAAAGTGCTGACAGGGCCTTGATGGACTTGGCAAAGGGTCCCATGTATGGGACCTGACTTTTAAATAGAAGAAGAGCTGTGTAGGGAGACCTTTTTTTTTTCCTTCTGAGCAGAATATCCATTCCAGGTGGGTTTGTCCTTAAAGACTTAGAAACCTGTCTAAATCCCAGGGCCCATGTGGGGAGACCTAGGAAGGGCACATGGAGGGGTCTGGGGGTGGCCCCCTGCCCCTTGGCCCCAGGCCTCCCGCTTCAGGCCCTCTCCCCTGGTGGCAGGAAGGAGCTGCCTGTTCTGGGTTGCCCAGGGAGGGAGGCTGTCCCCATCCATGCGGTCACCAGGCTGATTGAGAGCCTGGCCAGCTGTCAAGGGTGGGCTGAACAGGGCCACGAGAGCTGGTAACAAAGAGACCTCAGGACCTTGAAGTCATTATTCTATTGGTTCTGTAAAAATGGAAACCTACATAGGCCCCTCGGGGTTGCCCCAGCTGGATGCCTGGGCTTCCAAGATAATGTATGTAAGATGCTTAGCACAGCTGCTGGCACACGGAAGGTACTTGATAAATGGGGCCTCTATTATCACTGCTCCTGTGACCTGGGCTGGGCTGTCGAGAGGGCTGGCTGACGTTTGGGGCTGGATCCCCCTTTGCTGTGGACTCTCTGGCGCCTCGTAGGATGTTCAGCAGCACCCAGTCCGCTGCACAAGAGCTGCCGGCAGCGCTCTATCCCCCCGTGACAGCTGGTAATGTCCCCGGACATCGTCAAATGTCCTGGGGTGGGGACAAAGTCACCCCTGATTGTGAAANGGGGCTGGATCCCCCTTTGCTGTGGACTCTCTGGCGCCTCGTAGGATGTTCAGCAGCACCCAGTCCGCTGCACAAGAGCTGCCGGCAGCGCTCTATCCCCCCGTGACAGCTGGTAATGTCCCCGGACATCGTCAAATGTCCTGGGGTGGGGACAAAGTCACCCCTGATTGTGAAAGAGACGACAATCACCCAGAATCCTAGGATCAGCTGTCCTGAGTTCAGGGTGTCCCTCCTCCCCACCCAGACAGCCTGGGTCTCACGCCTCTGCAGGGAGAGAGCGGCTGGGCCTGAGCACGCCGAGGTGGCTACCTTCAGAGAGGGGGCTTGTGGTGGTCCCTCAGAGAGAAGGTCCCTGGAGACTTCTCTGGGATCATCAAGTTTCTTGCTCCCTTGGGGGCTTTTGGCAAGACTGCATACCTGCAGAGCCATCCTGAGTCCTGGACAGCTCCTCTGACCGTCCCTGGCCCTGCATCACCTTCCCTGAGAAAGGCCCAATCTCAAGCTCATTAGCCTTGTGGCACCTCCCTTCCTGCCACCGAACAGTCTTTCTGAAGAATTCCTGGCATCAGAGACCACTGATAGCGCAGGGAGGGGGCACAGAGAGGGATCTGATGTCACCTTGCCCACCGCCTGCTATCTGGCCAGAGGGGGCAGCTGTTGGGAGCTCTGTGACCTCAAGCTACCCTGACCCCCACTCCCACTGTACCCTTGGCCTGAGCCTCAATTTGAAATGCTCAGGCCCGGGCTATGGGAGAAGCGCTCCCAATTCAGAAAGTGAAACCCCTCTCATGGGGCCTTTGCCCTGACTCCCACCTTGGGGGCTGCTCTCTCTTCTCTGCTGATGACCATGCTCTGGACGCTACGGACAGCACAGAGGCCCGGGCTGGCCGGATGTCACCTTCACGGTGGCCACCCTGCCCCCAGGTTCTGCAGAGCTTGCTCACCCTGGTGGGAGTCATGGGTGGATAGAGGGTGGGGAAGTGGGAGAGAGGGTCCTTCTTACCCGAAAGCGGACCTTCCCGTGCGCGCTGATCTGCAGGTAGAGGCGGTGGGGACCGTTCCAGTTGCCATAGACGATGTCCACTTTGCCATCACGGTTGAAGTCCGCCAGAGCGACTCCGCGCCCGTGCTGGTGGGGGTCGTCCACCCCTAGGAGGAAGGGCAGGAGCCCTCAGGGCAGCCCTGTAGGCTCCACAGACACTCGCCTTGTTCGAG
>SJYA01003072.1:1273441-1294305 GCA_006410615.1 Neotragus moschatus | reverse complement strand
TATTCATCCCAACAGCCTCACATTCTCCTCTGTTGTGCGGATCACAGGTGCAATCATGTTCCATTGCAGGGTCCAGTTTTTCTACTAGACCTTCTGCTCCATAAGGTCAGGGTCTGCTTCTTGCTCATCTGTGTTCCCACAGCATCTATCTCAGTGTCTGTGGTGACCTGGCAGTTTTCTGTAAATACTTACTGAATGGAGAGATATAAATAATTTGGCAGAAGGCAACCAGGGACTTCGGTGACAGCAGAGGAAATAACTGCTCTGTGACTGAGAAAACCACAGTTTGCCTTGTGAGATCTGTGGGGGAAGCTCGTCTGTCCACTGTCACCTGTTTGTGCTGTGCCTGCATCTGCCAGGGGCCAGTGGGACTGAGCTGATCCCCGGGGAGGATAGAGGGTGGCTTTGCCCAGAGGGGTGGCCTGACCTCCTGGCTGCCCCTGGCAGACACGATCCCTCAGGCCAAGGGCACAGCTGAGAGGCAGTGGAGGCCAGCTCTAAACACCCACGCTGAGTCTTTTGGAGGACAAACTCCCATTGGCAGGTGAAATGACAGTATGATGGGGGGTGGGGATCATGGACCCAGGACACAGGTAGCTCTTGCCAGCTGTGAACATGGAGATCCTGAGATGGGGGCCAGGAGAAGGCAAGGTGGGATCTGCCTTGGGAGCCTTAGAGGCTGATCATCCTCTTGAGGGAGGAAAGGATTTGGAGAATGGGTGGGGGTCAGGTAGAAGAGGCAGGGAGACCCAGGTTTGAGAAAGAGGGCTTTCAAAAGAATGGGGGCAACCCCCAACCTCTAGGATTCATACCCCGTTAATTCTCCACAAAACGCCCCAGCCCTAATGTTGGTGGCCTTCTGCATTGGCCCATTTCTCTCCTATCTACAAGGCACCTTGACAAGGAGTTGGTTCCCTTTCACGGGAATAATCGGTGCCAGGCTGCACTTCACAGCTGCATCTGTTTGGGTGATGAATGCCCTCTTGACATGTCTTGTTAAACCCCTGCAATCACTCTGACTTTCAATTACGGGCCTAGCACCTTTCCTCTCTCTTCCCGCCTGATACCTTCCCCCACTCCAACTTGTTTGCTCACCTCTGCTTCCATCTCTTTAACACCTTATCAAGTCCTCTCGGTTTTCTCCACCACCACCTCCCCTTCATTTTATGATTTCTCAGCCATGAGAAAATTTTCGGCCGGAGTGTACAGCAGGTGAGCTGGGTGGGAAGACAGGCTGGGGAGCGGCCTCCACCTTTCGTTTTGACCAGAGAAGGAGGTAAGGGGAGCCGGTCGGCTGCAAGGATGCGTTGGTGGGGTGTTCGTGGTGGGGTGTTCAAAAAGGGAACTCTGGAGCAGAGTGCTGGAAGGGCAGTTAAGTCACAGAGAATGGATTGGTACCTGCTCAGGGATTGGATGTTAGCTGTCAGCACTAGCTGGAGCTTGTAGGACCTTTGATCTATGGGTCTACATCCCCGCTCACCTCTTCTCCTGGAGACTGGAGCTTGTTGCTATACTAAGAGGAGGAGAAATCAAACCTCCCATTCCTGGGCAAGGCGAGTAGGAGGAGGAACCAGGTGGGGAGAAGTAGGTGAAGGGCAGACTGATCACGTCCACAAGCTTTTATTATGTGTCCCAGTCCTTGCAGACACAGACAGATGGTCGTAGTGGTGTAGGAGCCTGAGCGAGTGGTATCCGCAAGGGCAGTGGGAACACAGAGGAGGGGGTTCCAGTCTCAGCCAGGCAGCACATAGGGAGGCTGGAAAGGCTTTATAGACAATATCTGAATGAATATTGAGGGACCAATAGAAGTTCTGCAGGTAGAGAAGGGAGAGGGACTGGCAGGTGCAAAGGGCCTGAAGCAGACGACAGATGAGCACAATGGGAGGAAGGGGAGCAGGGCTGGGAGCCTGGAATACTATTTTGGGTGGGTTTTACTCCGCTTCTTATTATAGCTATTCATTTATGTGTCTGTTTTCCCCTCTAGATCATCAGTGCCTTGTATATGGGGGTGAGAGTGGGGTAGGGTGAACTTATTCAAGTCAGGGTCCCCAGCTCTTAGCACCAGCCTGGCACTTAGCAGGGGCTCAATTAATGGTCACTGGATTGGGCTGAATGTTTAAGATGGATGTGGGATTAGAGGTGACACCCAACATTAGCTGTGCAGATGGTGACTAGTCCCTCTCTCCCTGGGGCCTGTGGGGCCTGGAGGGAGCAGGGCAGCCCAGAGTCCCCTGTGGGGTGGGAGTTGGGGGCACAGGCAGAGGCTGCACTCACCAGCGCTGGCCGCAGCATCCACGAAAGTGCCGTCACCCCGGTTGTGGAAGAGGAAGTTGGGCCCGTTCTCATTGTCGCAGAAGATATCCGAGGCACTGCTGCTGAGGATGGGGCCCACGCTGACGCCCCGGCCCCCTGGAGAGGACATTGACCTTCACTAAGTGGAAGAATCAAAGCCCCAGGCCCACATAGAGGATGGGAGAGGTCTTGGAGGCAGGTGGGGGTGGGGTGGGGGGCGGTGGCTAGAGAAGCTGCGATGGTGATGCCACAAGGAACCTGGGGAAGGGGGATTCTGATATTTCTGATGCTTCCTGGAGCCCAGATCTGGGCTCACAGTTCCATAAACCAATGTGGTGGGTGGCTGCACTGCTGGTGAGGCAAGTGAGGAGCAAGACAGAGTCACTTAGTGCCCACGGAATGAGTCCCCGAGTTGAGGAACACAGGTCACCACGCAGAGCTTTCCCTTCCCTTTGGTGACTGAATTCTACTCCTAAATTCACCTCTGCCAACAACATTTTGATTAAGTCACAGATTCCCTGACAGCCCCCTGCCTTACCCTGATCGCACGTATGCTGGTCATGATACTGGGTGTGTTCCCATTCCAAGGACCTAGAGAAATAGGTTCCAGGCACTGGTACAAGGAGGCCTCCTTTGCTTAGACTGATGTAGGAAACAGATGCGAGCACCTGCCTGCCTGTCCATCAGCAGGGATGCTGAATGGATTACAGTGCATCCGTATGAAGGCCTAGTCTGCAGCTGCTAAAAAGACTGTGTAGATCCATAATATTGACTTGGAGGAATGCCCATGACATATTGTTAAATGAAAAAGCAATTTGCCAAGTAATGGTATCATATGATCCTGTTTTTATTTTTTAAAAGGAAAACAAATGACATTCCTGGATATATGTTTGTGCAAACTTGCTCTTGAGTTTTGGGAAAAGTGGGGAAGGCCACACCCTGAGCTGCTCACACTGGGTGCCTTTTTTGGGGAATGTCTGTATTGTTTGGCTTATTGCAACAAGAATTGCTTCTACAGTTTGAAAGGAAAAAAATCCAATAAGGTGTATATTTTTTAAGGACAAAAAGAAAGAAAACCAGCCCTACGTTAGGGTTTGAAGTGCCCACGATCGATGTGGACATGTCACCAAGGTCAATCTTAAGATGTCTTGAACAAACCACCCCAAACCGATGAGTTTCAAATAAAGCCCTGAAAGCCTTCCCTCTGCCCCACCCCCACCCCAAGTTCAGGGCGGGAAATAGCTTGACCACGATCAGGACTCGGGTTCTAGTCCCAGCTTGGCTTTTTTGACCTTGGGCAATTCATGTTGCCTGGTTAGCCTCCGTATTCTCATCTATAAAATGCAGATAGTGTGCCCTGCGTTTTCTCTTTCAGGCCTTTTGAGAGGATCGAATGCTGTGAAAGGTCTCTGTGAGCCCTGCAGCCTCTGGGCCAGCTGCGGGTGTGTCACCTGTGAGCGCGTCAGAGACGCAAAATCTCAGGCGCCTACTCACTCAGCCAGGACCTGCACCCAACAGGATCCTCAGGTGGTTTATGTGCACAGGAAAGTTTGGAAAGTACCGCTCTGGAGGACTGTTCAGTACAACAACAGCAGTTTATTAGGGCACTCAGAAGAATGTGATTTTTAAAAATAAATAAATGAGAGCTCAGTGGACCTGAGTGATGCTGAGCCAAGCCCCCTCATTAGCCCATCTCCAGACAAGGCAGAGGTTTCTGCTATGAATAATGTGAAGAACTGACTCACTTGAAAAGACCCTGATGCTGGGAAAGATTGAAGGTGGGAGGAGAAGGGGATGACAGAGGATGAGATGGTTGGATGTCATCACCAACTTGATGGGCATGAGTCTGAGCAACCTCCAGGAGTTGGTGATGGCCAGGGAAGCCTGGCGTGCTGCAGTCCATGGGGCCGCAAAGAGTCGGACACGACTGAGGGACTAAACTGAACTGAATTTGGGATGGAGGTTCTCTTGGTCCCTAGGCCCTTCTCTGAGATTTGTCCTTGGAGGAAATTACGGGACCTTTCTCACCTGTGGAGCCTGCCCATCAGGGGCCAGCTTTGGGGGCAGGGGAACAGACTGGGGCAAATGGCATTGCTACGGGGGTCATTGTGGGGCTCCTTGTGAACATATTCTGGGCCCTGTGTCTCCCGAGTCCTCCCAGGTAATCTAATTAACTCTCAAGGCGAGCCCAAGCCTCATGAAAACAGAGCCCCTGAATCCACAATGCTTCCAGGGCATGTCATCCAAGCTGCAGGCCAGGCATTTTCATTAGGAGAGCCGTGCATGGGGCTTTCAGATGCTTTTCTTTTCCTAAGTCAGCAGGGAGGGTGCTAGGCTACTACCTGGGCACCTCTTCTGCCCATTCAAGGAGTTGCCGCTAACTGGTTGCTGGTCCTGCCCTTGTCTTGCCAGACTCCAGCCCAGGAGCAGGCTTCGGTAAGAAATCCTCCATCTTGTCTGGACCCCCAACAATTCCAGGAAGGGGCTCCAGGACTTGGTGCCCTGCAACTCCATCCTTCACCCCCTGCTCCAGCATCCTCCAATTTCCTCTCTGCCTCTGACTCCCAAGCTGTGACACATTCCCTTCATTTTCTCCAAAGCAGGTTATTTCCCTCTTGGACAAATTTCTAAATCTTTCTAATTAACTAATTGGGTTGGGTTGAAGCCTTGCACCATTTGTAACCTGTAATTACTAGAAAATTGCCATGGTAACCACACTACTAATTAGTGACAATTTATTGCCATGGCAACTGGACCATAACAGAGATGTTACCCACAACTCCTTCTTGGCAAGTTCACCATACAGTTGGGGAGCAGGTGAGTAGACAGTCAGAGAGCTAGCCTCCTGGGCACCAGCCCTAGCAGACTCAGGATGAGGGTCTAAGGGGATCTGAAGCAGGGGCAGCCAGGTACTTGCACCCCTCTCTGAGGCCGAAAGGGGAACTCCACTCCCAGGTCCATCATGTAAAGGCTCTTCAGACCAGTAAAATCCATCCATCTTAAGTGTAGCCTGACCCTCCCACTCCATGCCTAGTCAATGGCAGAGGCCTGTTACTTAGCAAGTATCTTTTGCCTAGACCTTGCCCCCTCCCATAGCTCTTTTCCTGACTTCGCCCTGTCTTCTCTGTCATACCCACCCTGTTTCATGGCCTCTGAGGTTTAGCACACACCCTATGGGACTACCCCAGGGCAGTTAGGAACATCTTTATTCAGCCTTGGAAAATGATGTCCCAATAGGGAGTTAAACTCCACTTTACATCAATTAATTCCTTTATACTCGAGGCCAGAATATTCTCTTGGGGGCATGCAGCTCCGCAGTTGGGGCTAGAGAGGCGCATTGGTGGTGGGAAAGATGGGAGGGGGTGGTCAGGAAGTTCGAGTTGTGTGACCTTGGGCATGTCACTGAGCCTTTCCAGGCATCTGGTTTCTCACCTATAACTCGAGACTGATAATAATAACCCCTTCTCAGGCTGTCATAAGTATTAAGTAAGCTGGTATTTGGAAGGTACCTTGGAAAAAAGTCAAGTGCCACGGACTCATTATTGCCACTATTTCCCACCTGCTGGGAGAATAATATCCCTTTATTTTGCTAACACTCTCAAGCTTCAAAGACCTCCTGGTTCTGCTGCTGAGTATGAATGCGGCTCTCTCCCCACCCCTCCCTGAAGGCTTCTCACTCTGCCCACCAGACTGGGTGGGAGAGAGGGTCAAGGGGAAATGCTTCCCTGTGGACCCCTCTTTCTCTGGTCAGTTTCTGGCACCCCTTGATGACCAGCTCCATGGCTCTGAGCCCACGGGGCAAGCCTTGCTCACCCTTAAGAACTGCACCCCTAAACCTCTGAACCCTACACTTGGGAGATGCAGGCCCAAGTCCAGTTTAGGTGCAGAGAGCATCAGAGGATGAGATGGCTGGATGGCATCACTGCCTCAGTGGACGTGAACTTGGGCAAACTCTAGGAGATGGCGAGGGACAGGGAGGTCTGGTGTGCTCTGGTCCATGGGGTCGCAAAGAGTTGGACAAGACCGGGCACCTGAACAACAATCCATCTCTCAAACCACATGAGGGTAGCCCTCATGGTTGAGGGTGGGGAAGGGAAAGAGGGGTTGTAGGAAGTTGGGGGCGTGGCTGCACCACCCCAAACAGTACAGCAGAGGGCCTGGGATGAAGAGGCAGGGGATTCGCTGTGCTAAGGAAGAGCCTCCAGGGACTGCCTGGAGTGGCAGGAACTTGGGGAGTGTGCCCTCCAGGCATTGGTCTCCCTCTCTGTGAGATGGTGTGGGGGTGGTGTGAGAGGGTCTCCAAGGCTCCTTCCAGCTCTACTTTTCAGGGCATCCTCCAAGCTGGACCTCAGGATAAGTGTGGCTGGGAGTGGATTCCTGGGCCCATTTGCAGTCCATACCATGGAGGCTCTGCAGTGAGGCTGTTAGACAAGGAACTTGGACCTGTGGGATTATTCTGCTGATGATTCCAGCCTACAGGCTGCCAAGAACATCCAAGATATTAAAAAAGTAGCAAAGCAGTGGTTCATGAAGGGGTGGAGGAATAAACAGTGTGTGTATGTTGGAGAAGGGGATGTGAGAAGGGCAGGATGGTAACAGCCCAAATTTCCTGCAGCTTCTAACACAGTAATATGGTGTTGGGGCTGGTGTTGCTACCCTTGACCGTGTGAGAGCCGTCTAGGCAATGGGAAGTGTTCTAAGTGTGCCAGGATGGAGGGCGTTAGACAATGATATTCCCATTTATCCCTAATCCCTCCAGCCTGTCCCTGCAGAAGATTGGGGGGTGGGGTGGGGATGGGTGGGAGGACAACCCCCATCACTTGTCTGCTTGGTGGGGATTTCCAAACCTTGGGCATCTGGTGGGTGCAGGAGCAAAGTCCTTCTTCTCTGTGTGCTCCCTTGCCCTGCCCCCAGGCAGGGCCAGAAGAAGCTGTTTCAGAAGAGAGGGCTGGGAAAGGAGGGGCAGGAAGAGATGCTCTGTGGTTCAGTCTCGTGTCCCAGGTTTGGTGTGATCCACCTCACCTCACCATTTTCTAGGTGAGGAGACCGAAGCTCACAGAGGCGTCATCTCAGCTAGGGGGCAATGGATCATAGCTGAAACTCATGCCTGAGTGACTCCAGAGCCACTCTCTCCCCACAGAGTGCTCTCAAACATTTCTACTCAAGTTCCCTCTCCCTAGGAGTCTGTACTCTGATAAAGCCCCAGAATGGCCAGACATAATAAGCTCGGCATTAAAATAAAACTCAGTTGTTTTAGCTGAAGAAAATGCACACCAAGATTGCATTTGTATTCTGTAATACATCTGTGCTTGCTTTAAATAAAAAAAACGATGTCCCTCTTGTCAATCATCTGATGCATCTGACACTCTGTTGGCTGGGCCTTTGGGTACCCCTGGCAGGCCTGTGGTTGTACTCTCCAGGGGTCCCAGGCCCTGGCTGAGGAGTCTGCCACTCTAGCCTTGCCTGTGCCCAGCTGACACATTTGGCTGCACGCCCACTGAAAGGCCAGCACCTGCCTGGGAACCCAGGAGGCTCTGAGGTCCCCAGGCTACCGCCCTTTCTCTGGAGCTGGCTAGTGGGGATCCGCCAGAAGGCCTCAGCTGGGCTTTAGGCATCTCTGTCTCCTCCAATAATGACTTTCTATAAATCAGATCTGCCCGCTGCTTTGTTCTACACTGCTCCCAGCCAAGAGCAAAACTCTCCACCCAACATTGTAAATCCACCTTCATTTTCTTTCCAAATTTATTTTAAGGCTTCTTTAATCACCACCTTGCAGCCTGGACAGATGCTCCCTAAAAGGGTGAGGCCAAATTGCAGAGGTCCTCTGAGGAAGTAGAGGCTGGGGAGAGGCAGGGTCCAGAGGGAAGAAGGGAAAATAGATGGATTCCAGCAGGAATAGGGCTAAAGATGCCCACACCTGAGCCCTGGAGGACACGCCGGGTAGACACATGGAGAATACCTCCAGGGCAGGGGCCGGTCCTGCTTGCTTTGTGCTTCCTGCTGTGTTCAGACAGTAAAGAATTCACCTGCAGTGCCGGAGACCTAGTTCGGTCCATGGGTTGGGATCCACTGGAGGAAGGCATGGCAACCCACTCCAGTATTCTTGCTTGGAGAAGCCCCATGGACAGAGGAGCCTGGCTGGCTGCAGTGCATGGGGTCCCAAAGCATCACACAATTAAGCAACAAAGCACATGGCTGTGCTCCCTGCACTCAGGAAATGACCAGCATTCCCCCTGTCAGAACCTCAGAGGAGGGTGTTGATGTCCACTACACTTGTATGTACTGTCTGTGTGCCAGTCCCTGTGCCAGGCATGCCCTATATTTACCTCTTTTAATATTCCCATCTTGCAGGTGAGAAAACTGAGGCCCAGCGAGGTTAATAAGTTGCTCTCTATTGCCTGGGCAGGAGGACATGGTGGAAGCAAGATCTGCACCCAGCACTCTGGCTCCAGATCCTGGCTACTTAGCAGCTCTGCTAGAGGGCTAATTTAAGGTGCTCAGAGAGGCCTGGGGACATGTCTGAGATCACTGGGGGGCCATAGAGGCAGCTGCAAACCTCTTGGTCCCCTCGAGTTCCTGACAGGCTCTCAGCCATGGGGAGAAATAGTTCTTAGGATTCCCATGCAGGGCAGCTCAGGTCACAGGAGGCTTCGGACAGCTGGGGAAGCCGGGGCTAGGAGAACCAGGAACCACCAGGGAGTGGTCTTCCCGCTGCTCAACTCGGCATGGGAGGCTCGGGCTACGCCGCCCTCCAGGGACCCTGGAGTTCCCCGAGAGCGGGCGCACTGGCCGCTAGATGGCACTGTGACCCAGCAGAGAGGAGGCCGGCGGCGGAATCCGGAGTCTGGAGAGGATGCCTCCCCTCCCCCTTCCGCGGAGCCCGACAGCTCGGTGTGGGCTTCACCGTTGCCTGCCCTGCAGCCCGGGATGCCCGGGCCAACCCCCTGCTTCCCTGAGCAGCCCAGGCCAGGCAGCTGTTTCAATCAGAAAAACCGGGAGTCGCAATTAAAGTCCAGAGGGCCGATCCCTGGGGCTGCGTTTTGGTGGGTGCGTCTCTTCCTTCTTCACCAGCCCTTCCTGTCTTGCATGCTGGTGCAGGATTCTCAAGCTGGAGGTCGTTTGAAAGGTCAGCTGATTCTGGTAGTTTAGGTATCAGCGGCTGGGGCTCTAAGTGCTAGTGTCTCTGTAAACCTCCTGTGTGACCTTGGGCAAGTCCTTTCTCTTCCCTAGACCTCGATTTGTTCTTTTGCAAATTCTCTGTGGTCCATCCGGCAGATGGGTGTTGTGTGCCTTAGCTCCAAGGACTTGCAGCTCTCTGACTGCACAGCTGGCTGAGGCTTGCTTCCCTCCCAGCCTGTTCAGGCCCTGCTCCTCACTGTCTACATATCTCCCAGGGCCCAGGGCACCCTCCTGGAGCTGAGCCTTGGCCATGTGTCAGAGCCTTGGCAATCAGGCTGGGCTCTAGTGGTGGCTGTTACCTTTGGGGTCCATTCCTGGGGGGCTGGCATCTGGGCTAGTTTTCCAGCCAGATGTCCATTGTCATGAACAGAGTGACTATGGGGGCTGCAGGGTAGTGTTGTGGGGCTTGGCGGGCAGGGAAAGGGGGGGCTGGGGAAGGCGGGTAGACAGAATAGTAACTTGGTGGGCCAAATAGGTTCTTGTCAGCCAAATGGCTCTTGGAAATCTGCAGAGCTGCTCTAACGTGTCCTCTGGGCATGCCAGCTGCCCCGGCCTGCCTGCACGCTCCACAGAAACTGCTGTCTCTTCCTTGAGCTGTCCGGTCCTTCCAGCACAGCCTGGCACAGCTGCCCGGTGCCCCCATCCCCACCCGTGCTCTTCAGCTGTCTTGGAGACAGCCCTGGTTCTGCCAGGCTTCCTTCCCCACCCCTGGTTCTGCCAGCCCCCCTGCCAGCCCCGCCAGTGTGAACAATGTCCCCTCATGCTCACACCCTGCTGCAACCTTATGAATTCTTTGATTCTGTGTACAGTCCTCGCTTCCAGACCTTGCCTCCCTTCCAGCTCATCATTTTCAAGTGCTTCATCTCCCCAGCCCACCCTCCTTCTGCAGATCAAGGCACTTAATTGCCAAGCCAGCCCAGTGCACAAAACTGGGAACTATTCAGAAAAATTGACTGTGCAAGTCGAGGCTGAAGCTCCTGCATGTTTATTCCTTTTCCCAGGAAAACACGGTTTATTGCTGACACTCAGCCTCTTTGCTGCTCGCTCCCATGCAGAGCTCTTGCACTCTTTGATGGGGCTTGAGTCGTGTAAACTATTTTATTGTCTAGTCATTTGTTCCCACAAACTTTGTCAGACAGTTTAACATCAATCTCCCCCTTTCCCTGAGGTGGAGGGCTAGCTAGAGAAAGGCATCGTAAACTCAGGGGAGGCCGTGACAACCCTTTCTGGGGAGGACTTTGAGATTATGCCATTGCCAAGGTGGCTGAAGGCAGGGGAGTGGCCCAAATGATCCTTCAAGGATCCTTCCAGCCCCCAGATTTGGAACCAGGTAGGCTGCCACTTGGAATTCTGTAGTGCCAGTTGGGACGGACATATCAGGAAGGTCAACCGCTCAGAGAATTTCTACATTCAAGGTGCAGGTAGGGTGTCAGTGAGGCCAGAGTACACGTGAGAAGTTGTGTACAGCTCTGGCTTCCTGATTTTTGGCATCCTAAACAGGAACTAGATTGCTCTGCCATCAGCAGTCTATTGGCAGATTATCAGAGTTTAGTCAGCAGCCGTGCTGGAATTAGAAAAACAGCCTTCCCTAGAAAGATCTCCCTGTCAGAGACTCTGACAATAGGTCCCCCGTCCTGAAAGATGTAGGGGGAGCGTGCCTTAAAAAAAAAAAGTGCTGGAGAGGTTTGGGAATAAGAACACAGTTCTTTGAGCTCAGTTTACTGAGATGGGACCCAGCTGAAGCTTAGGGATTTAGCACTCAATTCCTGGCTGCTTATGTGTAAGTAAATAATTTCGTCTGCTGTTTGGCAATAAAAAATGCTTTAAATCTTGGCCTCTGTGATTTGTCAGTTTTCTCCTACAGAACCTGTTTACCCGCTTGGGTTACAGCAGAGAATGGGGTAAGGGGTTCCAAGGAGAGAAAGATGCTGTGATCTTCTGGGCTATGTCCGACATCACCCACTGTGCCCGCCAAAGCCCACCCCACCAGATATCCCATCGTCTGGAGAGGCGGCCTTGGAGGAAGCCGTCTGTGGGTGATGGGATAGAATAAAACCTTCACCCTCCCTCCCCAGGGGCACAGACCCACCCTCTCCTGTGGTCTCTGATGAATTAGACTCAGCCTTGCAGGGCCTGAAGCCTAGCCCCAGCCCCCAGGCCCTCCAGCTCTCAGGCCCCCTGTTCCACTCTGCCTACCTGTGTATTTGCTGACCCCAGCCTCAGCTGCCACGTCTCTGAGCGCCAGAATGCCCCGGGAGAGGTCACTGGCCTCGGGGTCCATTTCGATGAGGGCGTCAGGGCCCACGTTACCGTAGGCATAGTTGGCAATGTAGATGGAGTAGCGTCCGGAGCCCTGAGCAGGAAGGGACGGAGGGTCAGTGAGCAGGACCATCTGGGGGCCCGGAAGCAGACCCCCCCCTCCACTCACAGGACCATAACTCTTTCTCGAGGTTCGGGCTCTGCTCCTAGGGTCTGGCATGCATGACCTTGCACGACACAGCTCCAGAGGTGCTTTTTCACAGAGGCTACAAAGTGTGGGATGCCCCCAGAGTCCTACAGCACGGCGCTTCCCCTTCTCTCCTGTTCCAGAAGAACATCCCTCCCTCTCCCCCACAACCACCTTTTTATAGACAATTTTCTAATGTGCCTCCCTCCAGCTGAGCTCTCTCCAGCTGCCAGCCAGGGTAGCTGCTCAATAAATATTTGCTGATTGATTGATCTACCAATTCCCATTATTCTCAGTCTCTCTCTCTCCCATTCAAGCTTGTTCCAGCCAAGATGACAAGCAAATTCCTGAGCCATCTCCCTCCCCCATACTTCTTCACTCCTTAATTTGGATGGCACAAGAGGTTCAGCCACGCCAGGCTCCTCCTTCCCACTTCTACCCCCTTGCTTTTCCTGTACCAGAAAGAAATTGTATATTGCTTCTGCCTTTATAACAGTGTCTCAAATATATATATATATTCCCCCCTTTGCATCCAGGAGAAGCCCTGGGCACCAGTTCCTTGTTACTGTAGTCATTCTCCTCTCTAGTCCAAAACATGCCTGATGAAAGATTCTTTCCTGCCTGCTATTATAATGGTGTTATTTCTTCAATGGATGCTTTCTTTCCCCCAAGAGGTCCACACAATTTCTCAATCAGTTTTCTAGCTTTCCTCTTATCCCTTGCAGCATTTCCCTCCAATTAATCAGACAGTACATATTTCTTGAGCTCCAATGATGTGCAAGGTCCTGGGTTATAAATGTACTTCAGACAGTCTTTGTCCTTAGGTTGCTTATAGTCTGGCTTTAAGGAAGCTGACAAGCTACTGTATAGCACCGGGAACTAATTTTGTAATAGCCTGTAAGAGAAAAGAATCTAACATATATACATATATATGTATAGATGAATCACTTTGCTGTATCCTGAAACCAACACAACATTGTAAATCAACTATACTTCAATACAAAATAAAATTAAAAACAACAACAACAAAGGAAGCCATGAGCACAAAACGACCTGGGAGAAACAGCTGAATTTAAGACAGCACAGTGTGCTCTGCCACTGCCCTCTTTTCAGCCTTCTTTGGTTTCTTTTATTTCTTCCCCAATGGTCCCAGGAGAGCCCTCTCTCATCTAACTGGTCACTTTATCCCTTTGGAACCATTTTCTTCCGGGAAGTTGATTAAGAGCCACCTGGGGCTAACAGGTAGGTGAAGCAAGGAAGGCGCTCAGGTTCTCCTGGGGGAATCAGATGTGTCAGCAATTACAGGTCTGATTAAGAGTGGGTACAGGATTTCCTGGGTACACAGAAGAAGGGCTCCTAACCCAGAGGAAGGGCGCCTGGCCACAGAAAGTTCAGAAAAGGTTTTCTAAGAGGAGTCTCTGCCAGGTGAAGTGGAGGGGAAAGAACCTTCCAGGCAGAGATGAGACAAAGAGAGATATATATCGTACGTTGGGAAGCTGCAAACAGTTTTTTCAGTGTTCCCAGAATATAAAACGCAAGGTGTGGCATGTCGGGGGAGGAAACTGGAGCTGTTCCAGTTTCCAGCTCCATAAAGACTTTTCTGCCTCTTCATTTCTGGTTCTTTGGCTCTCTAGCCTGCTACCTGAATGATGTAAAGCAGTGCGCCTTGGATTTCAGTTTTGCGTAGGGATCACGTGGGGATCTTGTGAAAATGCAGATTCTGATTCGGCTACCTGAGTCTTGTTACTAGAAACGGTCCCTGGGCCAACACCATCAGTGTCACCTGGAAGCATGTTAGAAATGCGGACTCTCGGGCTCCAGCCCAGACCTGCCAAATCAGAATCTGCATTTTCACAAGATCCCCATATGATCCCTACGCAAAACTGAAGTCTGAGTTGCATTGCTTTACAATATCATTTGTGGTTAGGGAGAACTATGAAAGATTCTTGCCCATCCCAAGAGCTTGGTGTACGTGTGTGGAATGACTGGATGAAGAGTGAATGGATGGGGCCAAAGGGGAAAGTGCGCCTTTACCGTGACGCTGCCTGACCCTACCAGCTGTTAGCAATCGCATCGACAAATGGGCAATTAAGCCCAAATGAACTGAAATGCACTCTGCTAGAAATCAGGATATTTATAAAATGCAGTTATACCTAGTTCCTTACATCAGTGTATTGGGTTGACAAAACAGGAAAACTGTAGATGTGTTACAGTTATAGAAGACTGCAGAAAGTCACATGTGAACTTGACCAGGTAATTGTGGGTGGGGGAGCTGATTCCAGGGGAAGGAAGATGTTTCTGCAGCTCTGGGTCCAGAGCAGTGGTACCCATCCTTTAGTCTACCTCAGAATCAACTGGCAGCAGGCAGGGGGCAGGGGGGTGGTGGTTGTGAAAGCAACCTGGATGCCGGGTCCTATCCCCAGAGTTTCTGATTTGGGGGTCTGGAGGGCGACCTCAAATCTGCGTTTCTAACAAGTTCCCAGGTAAACCTGGTGCAGCTGTTTCAGGAACCACACCCTGAAAACCACTGGCCTAGGGCTGTCAGTCTGGATCCTAGACCAAGCTCTGCCCCTAACTGGCTCTACGTCCTCGGGCAGGTTCCTCACCCACTTGGGCTGCACCTCCTCGCGTGTTACATGGGAATCGTAGCCCCCCTGCTTACTGGCAGGGCTGTTGAGAAGATGAAATGAGACAACGCATGTGAAAGGACTTTGAAAAGATAAAAATGCTATATAAACATGAGGCATAATCATTATCGATCAGGGAACGGTTCTTGTAAGAGATCGGCTTTGGGCTGGATCCAGAAAGGTGGATGAGTGATGAGGCAGCTGAAGACGAAGGGCAGTGGTGTTCCAGGTTAGGGGCAGAGAACGAATGAGGGCTGCGAGGCGAGAGGGAGAGCACAGCACACGGTGGGGGTTGAGACTTTTACCTGGTGCAAAGCTCCCAAGCTTAGCAAACATCAGAGTCACCTTTGGGCCTAGTTGAAACCCAGGCTGCTGGGCCCCACCCCCAGTGGTTCTGATGGGTAGGTCTGGAGGGTGGGGCCTGATAATCTGCATTTCTAACAATACTGATGCTGCTGGTCCAGAGACCACCAATCAGGTACACTAACAGGCCCCAGCTAGGGGCTATGGGGCTGAGGGAGGAGTAGGTCAAAGGCTGTAACCGAACCTGTGGTTAGAAATGTCTATTTGGTACAGGTTTATCCAAAGGCAGGGTAGCAGGGAGGTAAAAAGGTGTCTGATTATTTTCAGCTAGGCAGGACTCAATTTCTGGCTTTGCCTGTCACTTGCTATATGGTAACAAGGTCAGTTGCTTAAGTGCTAGAAGCCTTGGTTTTCCTATCTGTAAAATGGGGATAACGACAGCATTTACCTCATTGGCTTATTTGAAAATCCAGTAAGATGGTGAATGGACGTCACTTAGCACAGAGCTTGGCACGGGGCTAGTTTAATAAGCATAACAGCTATTATTACTAGTGTTCTGTTAATATTATATTCCTATCGTTACGATTGCTCTCGTGTTTTCCCGCGTCACACTGCATCCCAGTCTCTCAGCTTCCACTCTGGCCTTGGCCTCTCCACAGCTCTCGGGCCTCGGGGGTTGCCAAGGTGGTGGCTGAACACAGACAGTAGCCCCTCTTCTGATGGCAGACAGACGGTGGGGGCGCTTTCTAGTTCCCTGAGGCTGGGTCTGAGTAGGGAGTGAGCGAGCCGCTAAGTGCCTGCCTACCGCGCTTCATGCCAAAGTGTCTTTTTTCCCCCTTTTTTCTTTTTGCACTTCACATGGTGCCTCTGTCCTGTGGGTAAGGGCATGGGTGTGTAGGTGACCTTGTTAGGACAGAGTGCGTCTCTCTGTGATTAACCTTCAGACCCTCCTACCAGTGCTGAGAAGGTTCTCGCCTTAGCTGGGTGTGGGGCGCCCTGGTCCTGACTGGGCTAAGGAGATTGGAAGCCAGGAGGAGATGGAAGAGGCCTCTCAGAGGCCAGGCCTGGTGCCCCTCCCCGCCCCCAGATCCTCCCTACTCCCTGGGGCTCTCATAGAGCCTCCTCCCCTTTCCTCCCACCAGGCGGGAGTCAGGTGGCACAGATTCAGGTCAGGGCTAAATGTGGCTTCACAGCCCAGCTTGGCTGCTCCTCCTAGCACCAGCTTGTTAAGAAATAAATATTTATACCTGGCACCTGCCTTTTCCCAAGGCCTGGAGGCCCCTGCTGTGAAGATTCACTCTGAATCCCCAATCCCCTTGGTGCCATCTCAAATCCCTAACGAGTTGGCCCCCTTGCCCCAACTCCCACAGTGGGGGCCAGAGACACTCCCCTGGAAGCTGGGCAGCAGCTGGGTCCCTGATTTAGTGATGATGTTTTGTAAAAGCCAAGGAGGGGCGGCAGGGGAGCAGGTGACAGGAGGGATAAATCACCGCCACGCCACGCTCTGGCTCTGGCTGGGTTGGCTGGGATGCAGGGCGGGGGCCCCTCACAGGATGGATGGTTGCAGCCGGTTCTTCCCTCCTCACTTGGCCTTTCTCCCCGACACTTTGAGCTGAGCACCTGTGTGCCGGGTGGACCAGCAGGGCAGGAAAGGATCGATGGTGCTTTGGATTAACTAAAGTACTTGTACATTCAGGCAACTCTCCACTCACCTGCTCACGAGCCCCTTTGCCATGCCTTCATTTGTTCCATAAATATTTATGGGGGAGGGGGCCTGATGGCTCAGTGCCTGGCACATAGTTGGCACTTCATAAATGAGTTGAATGAATTAACACACGGTTAAGAGCTGACCGATTCCGATTCACGTCTGAGCCATGCCACCAATCCATTCCGGGTCCTCAGACAGGTCCCTGCCCCACCCTGGGGCTCAGTGTCCTCTGACCAGCAGATGCAATGATGACAACTCCTGGTTGCCGGGAGGGCCTCAGGGGAGAAAGGATGTGAAAATATGTTGATGTGCGAGGCCCTGGGAATGGCCTTGAGCTCTGCCCTTGGGAGCCATGCTCTGTCTGGGGATGTCTGCTGGCGCTTCCTCCTGGCCATCACGCTGCCTCCCTTCTCCCCAGGCCCCCAGGTTCCCCCGGACTCACCTTCCTGTCCACGCAGGCCACGGAGCGCCCAGCAAAGAGGCTGGCCACGCCGCGGGCCACATTGACCTCGTCACTCAGGATGTCTTCCCAGCGGTTATTGCGGAACTTGAACAACTTGTCCGTGTATGTGGCCACCCCTGCAGGCAGGAGGGAAAAGAGGGCTGGTGGTCGGTGGGGTGCCTGCCCCAGGTGTTGGGGCCACAGGTGGATGGGTCACCTGCTGCACAGTGAACGCTCCTCACAGTCCTCGGGCACTGGCGACCCCTCTCCTGGGGACTCCCAGTTACTCTCAATCGAGAGAAGACACTGAAACTTATGAAGATGGCCAGCCCAGGCCCCAGGAACTTCAGAAGAAGTATGACCACTAGTGCGTGTCAGAGCTGATCCTCAATAGCAGGATCTCACAGCCTGCACCACACTTTTGTGGCACCAGGAGGGACATCCTGGGATCGCCAGGATTTCACATCCAGACTCAACCAAGAATGTCTCTTTCTCCAGGAGCTGCTCTCTGCATGCTCTGCTGAGTCACAGAGCCTGATGTGGGTCTCAGAAGAAATGGTCCCGGTCAGTGGGTGGGTCTCAAAGTCCAGATGGAGGGCGGGGCTGGGAGCTGACTCTGACAGGGGTATCACCAACAGCCGGAGCAACCTGGATGGCAGTGGGGCCAGCACTCATGGGGCAAGGGTTAGTGGAGAGGCAGCGGGCTCAGACTGAGGGGAGCAGGTGATGCGGCAGCTAGAACTTGGGGTTTTGAGTAAACTGGCCTGAGTCTCAGGCTCGGCTCTACAGAGACTCTTTCAGATTTTAGTTGTTGAGTGTGGGCAATTTTAGCCTCAGTTTCCTTATTTGGAAAAGGGGATAACAATAATAACTACATTCCACTTTAGTTCGAGGGATAAATGAGATAACTCAGGTTAGAGGCTGAGCACAGTGCCCCCAGAGTTGGGGGTGGTCCTCGACAGAAATGACTATTCTGGTTTCATAGACGGGAGACCCTCTGAGGTGCTTCAGGGACTTCAGCCCTGCACTGCAGGGGTGTGTGGAGAGTGTGTGAGAGAGTGTGTGAAAGTGTGTAGGAATAAGCAGGAGTGAGTGGGCGTATGAGAGTAAGAGTGAGTAAAAATGAGTGAGTGTAAGTGTGAGACTGAATGAGTGTGAGAATGAGTGTGACAGCGAGGGGGGGAGTGCATGAATGTGAGCATGTTCCAGTGAGGGCTGTTTCTGGAAGGGTCCTCGGGGGCTCTGACTGGGGGGGGCAAAGGCTGCCCTCTGAGTGGCCTCACATGCGGCCCTCCTAAGACCATGAGGAGCCACAGGGGAAGATGCATTCTCTGTGGGGCCTGGACTTGACCTCAGGGACACTTGCCAGACTCTGGGGAGCTGGCCTGGGGATGAGCCATGCCACCTGGCCTGACCCTCTCGGGCGTGCAGAGACTGGTTTCCATGAAGGGGAAGGCCCTTCCCGAGTGGAATGGGAGGCAGATCCAGGAGTCCTGCAGGTGTCTGTGGGTGGTGGGGGAGACCTGGGCTGAGGAGCTGAAGCCAGGGTTTGCCAGAGCTGCTGTGGCTGCTGGGGGCCCACTGGGACTCCTAAGGGTCTGCACAGAGCTGCTGTGGCTGCTGGGGGCCCACTGGGGCTCCTGGGGGTCTGCCAGAGCTGCTGTGGTTGGGGGTGGTGCCCACTGGGGCTCCTGAGGGTCTGCCAGAGCTGCTGTGGCTGGGGGTGGGTGCTCAGTGGAACTCCTGAGGAGCCCGAGCAGGAGAGAAGCACTGCCCGAGCCCAAGTCCAGCTCTGACTCCCATTTGTCTGAGCCAGTTCTTTATCCTTTTAGGGCCTTGGTTTCTTCATCTGAGAGCTGGGGGTAACAGCTGGCCTCCCCACTCCCAGCATGGCTGTGGGAAGTGCAGGGGAAAACTCTGCGGCCCTTGGCTGCTCTGCACCACCTGGGTCTCTAGGCCCTTGTCACAATCCCCGGGGAATAGATATGTTTAGAAACTTAGATTATTTTCCCTTTCACATTTCAGAAAGGTAACACAATGCACACCCTGTTTATTATATAACACCCCCAGCAGGAACCAGGGCAGCACCCTGTAATTAAACACATTAATATTTCTGCAGTGAAATATATGAATATCACACCAAGTGGGATAAATAAAGCCCATAAATAGCTCACATCAGCTCAGGACAGGTTTTGCTATCAATTTCCCACAAACTTAAAAAAAGCACTTGAGGCTTTCAGAGCGTTCTGGGTTTCAGGACTGCGGGAGAGGAACGGTGGACTGCCACACTCATGGCTGTTCCCCAGGCAAGTGGCAGCCTTGTCATCGCCTTCTAATGCCTGGGGGGCCTCCGAGGATGGTTCTGCAGCTTCTGGATGCCCAGCCTTCACAAAAGTGAGTGACCCTTGCCCTTCTCTGTCAAACCAGGGCCTTTTAGACTACATCTCAGCTTGTCTAGTTCCTGCCGAAATTTGACCAAGATTAAACTCAACCAAAGCTTGGGCTGGCTGAGAAAGCAGCTCTGGCAGTGGGGCTCTGCAGACCTCTGATGGGCACCCCTGCATACAGTGGGAAATTTTCTCAAACCTCTGAGTCCATGCCTTAGCTAGGCAAGAGGAAAAAAAAATGAGCCCAGGGTGACTCGATCCCCTCTATTTGCCTAATTACCCCCAATTCTTCCTGTTCACATTTCCCGAAGTGTGCTGAGTGGAACCTGATCTCTGTGAGCTGCCTGGAGAAAAGATTTTATGATTATCTGAGTTCAGGAAAGACTGCACCTTTCATCCTCCACTTGGAGATTCTCAGTGGACATCAGTCTATCAAAACTTTGAAAAGTCTTGCGGTATNTTTCCCAAAGTGTGCTGAGTGGAACCTGGTCTCTGTGAGCTGCCTGGAGAAAAGATTTTATGATTATCTGAGTTCAGGAAAGACTGCACCTTTCATCCTCCACTTGGAGATTCTCAGTGGACATCAGTCTATCAAAACTTTGAAAAGTCTTGCGGTATGTTACAGGCTTAATTTCACGTAAGCCAGCCTTTCCCAAACACACTCAGCCATGGCACCCCTTTTTTGCAGCTCACCTCTTAACCTCCTGCAGAGCTAGCACTGTTCTGTGCAAACTGCTGCCCTGGGGTGCTGACACCGGGCCAGATGCTGGGCTTTGTGGCCAGAGGCGTCAGGGCGACACGCACTTTCAGCCTCTGCCCTCGTTCCAGTCTCCTGGCTTCTGAGCTGGCCAGGGACACCCCGAAGAATAAACTAATTAAGGTAAAATGTGCAACAGTGATGCAGAGCCTTGTAGATCATAAATGGGAACGGCGAAATCAATGGCGGGCCTTCTGCAGGCAGAGGCCCGGAGGCCTGGGCGACAGGAGGGATGCGAGCCTGTGATTTAGGAAGAGCAAACGCTCTGGCAGCTGCAACCTGGGTAATTAGGTGTGTCAGGAAGACAGATAAACAGCGAGCTGTGCGGGTCGATGGCACTGGCAATAAACACCCAGCACTGGCCCCTGGCCCATGTCAGCGCGTAATCCCACCTTCCGGCTCCGTGTAGCTGCTCTCTGCCCTAGGGCCCCTCACTGAGTGAGGAGCAGCAGCTCGGGAAGGAGAGGGCAGAAGGCCTCTCCTGGGTCCTGGGGGGAGATTCCTAGAAAGCCGAGGCCTGGGAGAAACCGAGAGTGATCAAGGGCAGGGTAGGGGACTCTGGAGGTCACATCCCCTGTGAGGCACAATCCTACCCAGAATCTGGCATGTTGGCACTAAGGGAGCTTTGAAGGCCTCAGTGTGTGTATGCTAAGTCACTTCAGTTGTGTCTGATTCTTTGGGACCCCATGGACTGTAGCCTGCCAGGCTCCTCCATCCGTGGGG